>JBAIAC010000477.1:0-397745 GCA_037349315.1 Chelydra serpentina | reverse complement strand
AGGGGAACCAGGAATCTGGACTCGGGGGGGTTGTGACCATCTGTCAAACAGGTGATGACAGGTTCCATGCTCAGACGACAGGGGCAGGTTGGCTTTCTGGGCCTCGGTTTCCCCATCTGAAAAATGGAGATATCTGACCCTGTGTCTGGGCAGCGCCCGGCCCTGATCTCGGTCAGGGTCTATCGTTGGCACTGTGACCTAAGGGATTATCTCAGCAAGAGACAGTCAGGTCCGGCTGTGGCCGCCCGGGCGGAGCCGCGGAAAACAAACCATCTGGAGCTGGGTTCTGCACGTCCTTGCGGTGGGAAAATCGGCCGTGTTCTCGGGAGCTGCCGTGACGTGAGCCGGAAACAACCGCTCAGATTAAAACCAGCTGCCTGCTCCCTGCAGGGCTGGTCGGGAATGGGGCCTGTCCCCTCTAGGGGGCGCCGGCTCCGATCCGACCCTGGGGGGGACTGGCTGGCTCAGGGGGGCAGGGAACGGGGCAGGGGGCCTGGCCCCTCTAGTGTAGGAGTCTCTGCCTGGGGCCCGGCGGGGCGAAGTGCCAGCTCCCGCCGTTGGCAGAGACGGCAGCAGGAGCTGGCTCCCGGGGGGGGCAGCGGGCGCACGGCCGGGAACTCGCCTCCGTCAGGCTGGGCTCCCCGGGGATTCGGCTGCGAAGGGAGGATCCCCAGCAGTTCCCGGAATCGGCTCCCTCGCGGTGCCGGCTGCGGCCCCGGCTGCGGCCCGGCCCCATTCGCTCCCTGCTCTGGGGCTGGATTGTCCCCCCGCCCGCCCAGCTGAACACGAGATCAAAGCCTTGGCACGAGATCAAAAGCGCCTGCTGCCGTCACGGGACCTGAATCTGGGACACTGGGATGGGAGGGGGGGGCTGCAAAGACAGGGGGGGCTGCAAAGCTGGGCCCCAACGGGGGGGGGGGGGCCCTCAAATGGAATCGCGTCTGTGTCTTCGCCTGGCTCTGCAGGAACCAGCTGGGGGCAGCAGGACTCCGCCCCCCAAGTGCCCCCCAACCAGCGGGGCCCGCCCCCTCTGTGCAATCGGGAGCTCAGGCTCGGGCAGGGGGAGCGGCGGGGGAAGAAAGCGACGAGGCCCAGCCCAGGTGCCAGGGTTTAATGCGCCCGGAGCGGCGACAGGAGCGTGACGCTGGCAGGGCCGCGGGCGCAGACGGCGCCCGGAGCTCGGCCCGGGGCTCCCCGCCCGCGGCAGGGAGCCCCCGGTCTCCCCGGGGCTGCCGATGGCAGGGAGGTGCCAGGCCCCGGCCCGGCGCTAGGCTCCCCGCTCCCGGGCCCAGTATTGCCCGTAGAGCTCCTGGAAGAGGCCGTGGCAGGGGACGCGGGCGCGGAGCCGGGCGCAGAGCAGGAAGCAGCCGGCCAGCTTGCGGTGCAGGGCGTAGCTCTCCTCGGGGGGCGGCGTCAGCCGGCGGCGCAGCATGACGGGGATCAGGGCCTGCACGCGCCGCGTGGCGCTCTGGGTGCCGAAGTCGAAGAGCCCCGGGGCCGAGAACGCCTCCCCCAGGATCATCACCGTGTCCACGTGCGCCTCCTCGAACTCCTGGGCACGGAGCGGTGTCAGCCACACGAACAGCCAAACCCCTGACCAGAACCCCCCAGCTCTGCCGGTGCCCCCCACTCCCGACCCACGGCCCCTGCCAGCCCAGCCCCCCACTCCCGACCCACGGCCCCTACCAGCCCAGCCCAGCCCCCCACTCCCGACCCACGGCCCCTGCCAGCCCAGCCCAGCCCCCACTCCCAACCCGCGGCCCCTGCCAGCCCAGCCCAGCCCCCCACTCCCGACCCACGGCCCCTGCTAGCCCAGCCCCCGCACGCCCTCCGGCGCCCCTCACTCCCACAGCCCCCACCCAGGGGTCTCTGCTCGGCCCCCAGCACACACCCAGCCCAGCCGCTCACCTTGGTCTCAAAGCCCGTCAGGAACTTCAGGTCTTTGGATTTCTGGAGCACCTTGGCCCTGTCCCCGTCGGCTGCCGCTTTCACCACCTGCGGCAGGGAGGGGCCAGGTGAGAACAAGCTGCAGGGCACCCCCTAGTGCCACCCTGGGGTCACCCCGGACTGCCAGGGGAGAGCGCCCCCTGCTGGCCCCCTACCACACAGCGCCCCCTAGTGCCACCCTGGGGTGAGCCTGGACTGCCAGGGGAGAGCGCCCCCTGCTGGCCCCCTGCCGCACAGCGCCCCCTAGTGCCACCCTGGGGTCACCCCGGACTGCCAGGGGAGAGCGCCCCCTGCTGGCCCCCTGCCGCACAGCACCCCCTAGTGCCACCCTGGGGTCACCCCGGACTGCCAGGGGAGAGCGCCCCCTGCTGGCCCCCTGCCACACAGCACCCCCTAGTGTCACTCTGGGGTGAGCCCCGACTGCCAGGGGAGAGCGCCCCCTGCTGGCCCCCTGCCGCACAGCGCCCCCTAGTGCCACCCTGGGGTGAGCCCCGACTGCCAGGGGAGAGCGCCCCCTGCTGGCCCCCTGCCACACAGCGCCCCCTAGTGCCACCCTGGGGTGAGCCCCGACTGCCAGGGGAGAGCGCCCCCTGCTGGCCCCCTGCCGCACAGCGCCCCCTAGTGCCACCCTGGGGTCACCCCGGACTGCCAGGGGAGAGCGCCCCCTGCTGGCCCCCTGCCGCACAGCGCCCCCTAGTGCCACCCTGGGGTGAGCCCCGACTGCCAGGGGAGAGCGCCCCCTGCTGGCCCCCTGCCACACAGCGCCCCCTAGTGCCACCCTGGGGTGAGCCCCGACTGCCAGGGGAGAGCGCCCCCTGCTGGCCCCCTGCCACACAGCGCCCCCTAGTGTCACTCTGGGGTGAGCCCCGACTGCCAGGGGAGAGCGCCCCCTGCTGGCCCCCTGCCACACAGCGCCCCCTAGTGCCACCCTGGGGTGAGCCTGGACTGCCAGGGGAGAGCGCCCCCTGCTGGCCCCCTGCCGCACAGCACCCCCTAGTGCCACCCTGGGGTCACCCCGGACTGCCAGGGGAGAGCGCCCCCTGCTGGCCCCCTACCACACAGCGCCCCCTAGTGCCACCCTGGGGTCACCCCGGACTGCCAGGGGAGAGCGCCCCCTGCTGGCCCCCTGCCGCACAGCGCCCCCTAGTGCCACCCTGGGGTCACCCCGGACTGCCAGGGGAGAGCACCCCCTGCTGGCCCCCTGCCACACAGCACCCCCTAGTGCCACCCTGGGGTCACCCCGGACTGCCAGGGGAGAGCGCCCCCTGCTGGCCCCCTGCCGCACAGCGCCCCCTAGTGCCACCCTGGGGTGAGCCCCGACTGCCAGGGGAGAGCGCCCCCTGCTGGCCCCCTACCGCACAGCGCCCCCTAGTGCCACCCTGGGGTGAGCCCGGACTGCCAGGGGAGAGCGCCCCCTGCTGGCCCCCTACCACACAGCGCCCCCTAGTGCCACCCTGGGGTGAGCCCCGACTGCCAGGGGAGAGCGCCCCCTGCTGGCCCCCTGCCACACAGCGCCCCCTAGTGCCACCCTGGGGTCACCCCGGACTGCCAGGAGAGAGCGCCCCCCTGCTGGCCCCCTACCACACAGCGCCCCCTAGTGCCACCCTGGGGTGAGCCCCGACTGCCAGGGGAGAGCGCCCCCTGCTGGCCCCCTGCCACACAGCGCCCCCTAGTGCCACCCTGGGGTCACCCCGGACTGCCAGGGGAGAGCGCCCCCTGCTGGCCCCTGCCCCCAAAGCACAGCGCCCCCTAGTGCCACTCTGGGGTCACCCCGGACTGCCAGGGGAGAGCGCCCCCTGCTGGCCCCCTGCCGCACAGCACCCCCTAGTGAGAGACGGTCCCTACCCCAAAGAGCTCCCAGTGTCAACAGACACAGGGTGGGAGGAGAAACTGAGGCACGGGGAGGGGCGCTGACTTGCCCAGAGCTGGAAAGGGAATCCAGGTGTCCCATCAACGCAGTGCCCTAGCCCCCTGCCCCCGCTGCCTCTAACCCTGCGGGATCCGAGGCAGCAGCTGGGACGTGTCCGATACAGACAGGCAGGTTCCTGCGTGGCGGGCGGGTGGGCGAACGCGCCCGTACCTCGATGTAGTGATGGGTGAACTCTCTGCTGAAGGGCCGGCTTGCTCCGAAATCCAGCAAGGTCACCTGGAACGAACGACAGGGCGGTTTCTTAGGGGGCTGCCTGCACTGGGCACCACGCCAGGAGCGCCTGATTTCGAGCAGGGCCCCACCCCACACACCTGTGGAACTCACTGCTGCTGGGCCCTGAGAACGCTCTGTACTCAGCTGGCATTTGCCAGTGGCTGGCGCTCGGCCAGAAGGGTTTTTAGCTGATGTCTTTTTTATTGCCCGGGCCAGGGAGCGGATCTGCGAGCCCCTCGCTAGCGAGAGGAGCCGATGAATAATTCAGCTGCAGAGCACCGGGTAGATTGGGATCGATGAATCCCGTGGGACGGAGGGGGGGGGCGATCGCCCAAGGGTAGAGGAGGAGGCTGGGGCGATGCTGGAGGAGACGCTGGGGTGTTCCTGGCCCTGGCCCCCCTGCAGACAGCTCCGACGGATGTGTAGTGGGAAGCTCTGGCCCCGGGCTCCCCGCGGCCGGATCGCGGGGTGGGGGAGCGGTTTGGATTTCAGTCAGCAGGGCCGATGGGCCGGGCAGCTTCCCACGTTTCAAGGGGCCCCTGGTGATCAGCCCGCCTGGCCCGGCCCCGCACACGTCGGAGAATGGCGCCTGGCCATCCCCACGCCCCACCCCGCGCTCCCGGATGGGCTCCAGGCTGCCGCGCCAGCAGGGCCGATCCTCGCATGAGCCCGCAGCCGTGACTCCCCGGGGCTGCACCGCTATCAAAACAGACCTGGGCAGGAGACTATAACATGGATCACGCTACCCCTACAGGCCAGGGTCATGGGGGGCGATTACTATGTGTATTACGGTAGCCCCTGGGGGGCAATTACTAGGTGTATTACGGTAACCCCGCCCCCCCAGGGGGGGGCCTGGTGCAACTCTTGCTAGCAGAGCCCCCGCAGCCAGCAGCCTCGGGAGGGGCAGAACTGTGGAAAGGGGGTGGGGGGGCTCCCCCCACCTCCCAGGGTGGCCGGCATGGGCTCCCCCGCAGCCCCTCTGGCTCCGGTGATCCCCCCATGGCCGCCCCCCCACTCCCCGGCAGGGGCCCGAGCCCCACCTGGTGCTTGCCAGCGTCGTAGAAGAAGTTGGCCCAGTTGGGGTCGGTCTGCATGAAGCGGAACTGGAAGAGCTCCCGCAGGCAGAGACGCAGGACGTTGAGACAGATCTGGGGGGCAGCGGGGGAGAGTTACTGGCATGGGGGGGGGCGGCGCCTGGGGACCCCAGCCGAGCTCCGATCGGGGGCCCTGCCGCGCCAGGCGCTGCACAGGCACCAAGCCGGCCAGGGCTTGCCCCACAGGGTCATAATCCCCACGCTGCAGACCCAGAGACGCAGGGACTGGCTCCCAGCTCCCCCACTAGCCCCCAACTCCCCTCCCAGAGCTGGGATAGAACCCAGGCGTCCTGGCTCCCAGCCCCCCTGCTCTAACCACTAGACCCCACTCCCCTCCCAGAGCTGGGATAGAACCCAGGAGTCCTGGCTCCCAGCTCCCCTGCTCTAACCACTAGCCCCCAACTCCCCTCCCAGGGCTGGGATAGAACCCAGGCGTCCTGGCTCCCAGCCCCCCTGCTCTAACCACTAGCCCCCAACTCCCCTCCCAGGGCTGGGATAGAACCCAGGAGTCCTGGCTCCCAGCTCCCCCACTAGCCCCCAACTCCCCTCCCCGAGCTGGGATAGAACCCAGGCGTCCTGGCTCCCTTCCCCCTGCTCTAACCACTAGACTCCACTCCCGTCCCAGAGCTGGGAGAGAACCCAGGAGTCCTGGCTCCCAGCCCCCCCAATCTAACCACTAGCCCCCACCCCACTGAGGGGGCCGCCCGGTGTCGTGCTCGTTGGAGCGGCTCCCCCCTGCGTGTGGCCGCCCCTCACCTCGTTCCGGACGTCCTGGGGCAGCTCCTGGCACTGATCCAGGGGGACGCCGCTCCCCAGCCCCATGGTCAGCACCCGCCGTGTCGTCAGCTCGCCCACCACCCTGGGCACCTCGAAGAAAGGGTCACCGGCCAGCAGCTGCCTGGGGGGTGAGCAGGACGCCGCTGGCTACCCCCGCTCTGCCAGCCAGGAGCCCCCAGCCCCCACCCCCAGGGCCGGGAAGCCACCAGGCCCCAGCTCGGAGCTGGCGGGGACGCTGCTTCTCGGGGCCCGGGCAGCCCTGCTAGAAGGGGGCCAAGGAGTAACCCCAGGTGGCTTAGCTCAGTTGGAGCAGTGCATGCTGGGACACGGAGTCCCCAGGGCCGCCCTGCTAACGCCGGAGCAGTGCGTGCTGGGACACGGAGCCGGAGCAGTGCGTGCTGGGACACGGAGCCGGAGCAGTGCGTGCTGGGACACGGAGTCCCCAGGGGCCGCCCCGCTAATGCTGGAGCAGTGCATGCTGGGACACGGAGTCCCCACGGGGCCGCCCCGCTAACGCCGGAGCAGTGCGTGCTGGGACACGGAGCCGGAGCAGTGCGTGCTAGGACACGGAGCCGGAGCAGTGCATGCTGGGACACGGAGCCGGAGCAGTGCGTGCTGGGACACGGAGCCGGAGCAGTGCGTGCTGGGACACGGAGCCGGAGCAGTGCGTGCTGGGACACGGAGCCGGAGCAGTGCGTGCTGCACTGAACGTGGGCTGGGGGGCCAGGACCCTGCTGCCAGCCCCCAGCCCCTCCCCGGGGGCCCGGCACGGTCGGTACCTGAAGCTCCGGGCGCAGTCGGCCTCGCGCCGGTAGTCACACTCCCACTCCAGCTCTTTCTGCAGCACCTGCAGCGTGTTCTCGGCGAAGAGGCCTGGGGAGGGCAGAGGGGGGTGAGGCTGCGAGGGGGGGGGTGAGGCTGCGAGGGGGGGGGGGTGAGGCTGCGAGGGGGGGGGGTGAGGCTGCGAGGGGGGGGGGGGTGAGGCTGCGAGGGGGGGGGGTGAGGCTGCGAGGGGGGGGGGTGAGGCTGCGAGGGGGGGGGTGAGGCTGCGAGGGGGGGGGGGTGAGGCTGCGAGGGGGGGGGGTGAGGCTGCGAGGGGGGGGGTGAGGCTGCGAGGGGGGGGGGGGGTGAGGCTGCGAGGGGGGGGGGTGTGAGGCTGCGAGGGGGGGGGTGTGTCTCCCCTCTGCCTGCAGCATGCGATGCAGCCCCCGAGGGAAGGGGACGGCTGCCGGGGTCCGGAAGGAAGCCCCAGAGGAGCAGGGCCACGCCCAGGGGAGGGGGCCGGCGAGACGCTGGATAACAGCCCCCCCCGGCCCCCCTTACCCGCCGGGAGCACCGCGCTGAGCCTCAGCAGCGCCAGCAGGTTCTCCACGTCGCTCCGGATGCTCTGGGCTATGCCCGGGTACTGCGGAGAGGGAGAGAGAGGCGCTGGGTCGGAGAACGGAGGGGGGAGCGCCAGGCACCCCCCAGCTCGGAGCCCTTCCCAACCCCCGCCCGGGAGATCAGCCAGGGCCACTACCCCACGCAGGAGAAACGCTGGTACCCAGAAGGGATGAAGGTCACAAAGCAAGGCAGGAGCAGAACTGGGGAGAGAACCCAGGAGTCCTGGCTCCCAGCCCCCTGCTCTAACCCACCAGACCCCACTCCCCTCCTACAGCCAGGGAGAGAACCCAGGAGTCCTGGCTCCCAGCCCCCCTGCTCTAACCCACCAGACCCCACTCCCCTCCTACAGCCAGGGAGCGAACCCAGGAGTCCTGGCTCCCAGCCCCCTGCTCTAACTACCAGACCCCACTCCCCTCCTACAGCCAGGGAGAGAACCCAGGAGTCCTGGCTCCCAGCCCCCCTGCTCTAACCCACTAGACCCCACTCCCCTCCTACAGCCAGGGAGCGAACCCAGGAGTCCTGGCTCCCAGCCCCCCTGCTCTAACCCACCAGACCCCACTCCCCTCCTACAGCCAGGGAGAGAACCCAGGAGTCCTGGTTCCCAGCCCCCCTGCTCTAACCCACTAGACCCCACTCCCCACCCAGAGCCAGGGAGCGAACCCAGGAGTCCTGGCTCCCAGCCCCCCTGCTCTAACCCACCAGACCCCACTCCCCTCCTACAGCCAGGGAGCGAACCCAGGAGTCCTGGCTCCCAGCCCCCCTGCTCTAACCCACCAGACCCCACTCCCCTCCTACAGCCAGGGAGCGAACCCAGGAGTCCTGGCTCCCAGCCCCCCTGCTCTAACTCCCAGACCCCACTCCCCTCCTACAGCCAGGGAGCGAACCCAGGAGTCCTGGCTCCCAGCCCCCCTGCTCTAACCCACCAGACCGCACTCCCCTCCTATAGCCAGGGAGAGAACCCAGGAGTCCTGGCTCGCAGCCCCCCTGCTCTAACTCCCAGACCCCACTCCCCTCCTACAGCCAGGGAACGAACCCAGGAGTCCTGGCTCCCAGCCCCCCTGCTCTAACCCACTAGACCCCACTCCCCACCCAGAGCCAGGGAGAGAACCCAGGAGTCCTGGCTCCCAGCCCCCCTGCTCTAACTCCCAGACCCCACTCCCCTCCTACAGCCAGGGAGCGAACCCAGGAGTCCTGGCTCCCAGCCCCCCTGCTCTAACCCACCAGACCGCACTCCCCTCCTATAGCCAGGGAGAGAACCCAGGAGTCCTGGCTCCCAGCCCCCCTGCTCTAACTCCCAGACCCCACTCCCCTCCTACAGCCAGGGAACGAACCCAGGAGTCCTGGCTCCCAGCCCCCCTGCTCTAACCCACTAGACCCCACTCCCCACCCAGAGCCAGGGAGAGAACCCAGGAGTCCTGGCTCCCAGCCCCCTGCTCTAACCCACTAGACCCCACTCCCCACCCAGAGCCAGGGAGAGAACCCAGGAGTCCTGGCTCCCAGGCCCCCTGTTCTAGCCTCTCCCTCATGCTCCCTCTGTAACTGGCCTTGGCTACCTTGAAGCTGCCACCCATGGGTGCTGGGGGACAGGGGCCGCTCACCTGGATCTTTATGGCCACCTCCGTCCCGTCGCGGAGCACCCCCGAGGTGCACCTGGCCGATGGACGCCGCTGCGAACGGCGTCTCCTCAAAGGAGGCCACCTTCTCCCGCCAGTCCGGCCCCAGCTCCTCCACCAGCACCCTCTGAAACGCCGGGGGGGGGGGAAGAGGGGAGAGACACTCAGCCGGCGTTCTGCCCCGGGGCGGCCCAGCCACCCCCCGGGGGGCACACCAGAGCGTCTCGTCTCTAGGGCACCGGCTCCACAGGCCTGGGAGGGGGTCTCTGTCCCGTCGCCAGCAGGACGCCTCAGGGGCAACCAGGCTCTCCCTGGCCCCCCCGGGATACGCGCCGTGGGGCGGCCGTCACTCACCCTGGTCTGCCACGCCGGCATGAAGTCCGCACTCTGCCGCACCCGTGCGAAGATCCGCTGCAGCTGGGGGCTGAGGAAGCTGTTATCTGTGGGGAGAGGCGGGCTGGTCAGCGGGGTGCCCCCCCCCCCCGGCAGACTCAGCCCCCGGGAGAGCCTGGCTAGAGCCCCCACCTGTGCAGCCCCACCCGGAGAGCCTGGCCTCCTGCCCTGGGGGTTACAGCTCCAACGCCCCTGCCCCTATGTAATTTAGAGTAGCCCACAGGCTGCTTTAGTTCACACTCCGCCCCCTATGGGCCCTGGGGGGCAGGAACAGCCCCAGCACAGTGCACTCCGGCCATGCCCCCGATCCGCCCCCTAGGGACCCTGGGGGGCAGGGAACAGCCACAGCATAGGGTACTACGGGGTGGATCTCACTGGGCCGATCCTGCCCCAGAGCCGCACAGAGGGTCCCGACCATCACTGACACCCAGCCCGTGACATTCTTGGGCCCAGCGTGCGGGGTGGGGGGCTCTCTGTGCACACCCGCCCCCTCCAGGGACGGGCCCTTCCCCCAAGGCTGAGGGGCCAGGGCCGAGGGGGGGCGGGGGGGCAGGCGCCTACCTTGGATACTCAGCATCTGCCCGATTTTGAGGGCGGCGCCCCGCACCTTGCACAGCGTGTCCACGATCCGCGCCGCGTTGGCCTCCGACAGGAAGGGGCTGGAGCCCAGGACGGAGCCGCTGCCGTCTGCGCAAAGGGGGCAGGGAGTGAGGTGGGGGGGGGCCCCTAGGGCTAATTCCTCGGGGGGCTGACACCCACATCAGCAGCCACCCATGGGAGATCAATGGGCCAGCAGCTCAGCCCCCACCGACCCCGGCCCGCTCTGCCCCCTAGAGGCGTACGGGCCGCAGGGATCCAGTCTCCAGGGCTGCCCCTTTGAGAGCCAGGCAGGCGCCAGCCCCCCACTTACCCCTTGGCTTCTTCTCCCCATTGAGCGAGTTCTTGGCCACCTCGGCCAGGGCCCCGATGCCCAGCCCCACCGCCAGACCTGGGGAGAGAGGCATGGGTCAGAGGGCTGGGCATTGGGGGCAAGGCCAGGGATCCTAGCAGAGGGTGCTGGCCCGTCCCCGGGAGGGTCACGCGCCGCGTTAGGAAAGGGTCTGCTGCCCCCCAGTACCCGCACCTAGCAACACGAAACTCACACGCTAGTGATCTCACGGGCCGCGTTAGGAAAGGGGCTCCTGCCCCCCAGTACCCGCACCTAGCAACACGCAACTCACACGCTAGTGATCTCACCGGCTGGTGATACAAGGCGCCCAGACAGAGCAGGGCCCATCCCATCCAGCAGGGGGCAGCAGGGAGCTGGACAGACAGACCGCCCCCCCTCCCCAGAGCAGGGGCGCGGACACCCCCCATCTCCGCCCTGGGCTCTCGCGGACTCTACCTCCAAAGCTGGCGAGCCGACCGACGCGCGACGCGGGCACCGTTCGCTCCCGGGCTCTCTCGCTGAGCTGGCGGGAAGAGAAGAGGGGCAGGGCTGTGGGGGGCAGCGTGCTCAGCGGGGGCAGAGGGCCGGGCTGTGATATGGGGGCTCCGTGACGTCCCTTCCCCGCCGCGTGCCTCAGTTTCCCCTCTCCCCCCACCCCGGGTCGATCCGCTCACTCCTTGGGGCAGGGGCTGGTTCTCGCTCTGCGTCTGGGGGGGCCCTGATCGCGGTGGGGGGTCTCCATGAGCTACCGTAATGCTTCTAATAACGCGCTTCGAGAGCTGCGGGCAGAGCTCCGGATGCAGCCAATGTTTAGAAACAAGACCCAGGATTTTAGTACGTGCGGAGGCCCCTTTAAGGTGTCCCAAGCACCCCCCCCCCCGCCCCCGCCCAGCCCCTTTTGGCTGTCCTGGAGCAAGAGACTAATTAAAAGACACCCCCTCCCCAGCCCCTATTCCCGGACAGCACTCCCTCCCTGCGTGCCAAGGCCTGGCTGTGCCCGCCTCCCCCCTCGGCATCTCCCACTGACCCCTCCTCACCTTCTGCCTAGGAGCCCGCGCCGGCTCCTCTGGGCCCCTCGTCCGCCTGGCCTCCCGGGCTCTGCGGATGTCGTCGGCCGCGAGGGCTCCCAGCGCCACGTCTTGGTGGAAGAGCCGGCCGGGGCCGAGGCCGGGGCCCCTGGTGCTGGTGCGTGCCGTGGGCAGGGGGGAGGAGCCGACCGGCCAGAAGCCCTCGGAGCTGGGGGGGGTCCCCCCTAACAGAGACACGTCTGGGGGCTGCTGGGGGGCCCTGTTTGGACCCGATGTGCCACCTCTCTCTCTTGAGACGAGCCCCTGGGCCCCCCGGACTCCTGCCTGGAACAGGAGAATCCGAGAATCTGTCGCGTGTCAGTGCAAGTGTGTGAGTGTGCGTTCATGCATGTGTCCATATGTGTGTGCGAGTGTGTAAGTGTGTCCGTGTGTGTGCATAAGTGTGTCAGTGCAATTGTGTGAGTGTGCATCCATGCGTGTGAGCATCCATGCGTGTGCGTCCGTGCATGTGTAAGTGTTAGTGCAAGTGTGTGTGTGAGCATGCATGTCCGTGCATGTGTCCGTGCAAGTGTGTGAGTGTGTGTCCATGTGTGTGCACCCGTGCGTCCATGCGTGTCAGCATCCATGCGTGTGCGTCCATGCGTGTGTCCGTGTGTCTGCCCGTGTGTCTGTGCATCCGTGTGTGTGTGTGAGTGTGTGTCCGTGTGTGAGAGAGGAGCTTGCCCAGAATTCCCTCCAGACGACCCCCGCCGGGCACCGTCTGGACCAACCCGCCCGGCCCTTCCCGGAGGGCGACAGGAAAGAGCCGGCGTCCCCCCGAGGGCGTGCGGGGTGGGGACACTGGGGGATTGTCCCCCCACCGGGGCCGGGCGGCCCTCCCAGGCTCTGGATGGGGACAAGGGGGGACAGCCCCGAGGCGCTGAGAGAGACACGGAGGGACGGAGACACCCCGCGGTGGGAGAGCGGGACGGGACAGACGGGGGGGGCACAGATGGGCGGATGGGGGGGCACAGACGGGACGGACGGGGGGGCACAGACGGGCGGATGGGGGGGCACAGATGGGTGGATGGGGGGGGCACAGACGGGACGGACGGGGGGGGCACAGACGGGAGGGCACAGACAGATGGACGGGGGCACAGACGGGACGGACGGGGGGGCACAGACGGGACGGGGGGGCACAGACGGGACGGACGGGGGCACGGACGGTGGGGCACAGACGGGACGGACGGGGGGCACGGACGGGAGGGCACAGACAGATGGACGGGGGGGCACAGACAGGACGGACGGGGGGACACAGACGGACGGGGGGGCACAGACGGGGGGACGGGGGGGCACAGACGGGACGGACGGGGGGGCACAGACGGGGGGGCACAGACGGGGGGACGGGGGCACAGACGGGGGGGCACAGACGGGGGGACGGGGGGGCACAGACGGGGGGATGGGGGGGGCCCCGCATTCGGTGACCGACCGACAGGCCCCCCCCGCGCGGCTCCGGCCGGGGTCACTCACCCTGCGTCGGGCCGGCGCCCAGGTCCCGGGGAGCCCCCGCGGGGCCCCCCCAGCACCTCGCCCAGGGGCCCCGCGCCCCGCAGCGCCCCCCGCAGCTCCGGCCACATGCTGCACCTGCGGGGGGGGGGGCAAAGGTCACTGGCCGCGCCTGGCATCACCCCCCCGGGAGCGGCCCCTCCCCCCCTCGCGGGGGTCGTTCCCGGTTCTCACCCGGGTCCGCCGCCCCGCGCCAGCTCCTGCTGCCGCCTCCGCTTCCAGGTTCTACGGAGCCCCGCCCCCTCCCTCCGAGAGCAGCCAATCGGGGCCCTGCCCCGCGAGACTGCCGGCAGGGACAGCCAATGGGAGGAGCGAGTCAGGGGGGGCGAGGCCCCGCCTCCTGCTGGGGCCTGGGAGCGCTCACGTGTGTTGGGGGGCGGGGCAATGCACGCGTGTTTACACACTCGCCGACCCCTTGCACTCTCGTCGCACACTCGATTACCCCTTCTACACTCACTGCCACAGGCACATGTGCCGGCTCATTGCACGCTCGCTGGCCTGTTGCACAGTGATTGCACACTCCCCAGTTCATTGCACACTTGTTGCCCCGTTGCACAGATTGCACACTCCCCAGTTCATTGCACGCTCGCTGCCCCGTTGCACAGATTGCACACTCCCCAGTTCATTGCACGCTCGCTGCCCCGTTGCACAGTGATTGCACACTCCCCAGTTCATTGCACGCTCGTTGCCCGGCTGCACAGTGATTGCACACTCCCCAGTTCATTGGACGCTTGTTGCCCCGTTGCACACTGATTGCACACTCCCCAGTTCATTGTACGCTTGTTGCGCACACTGATTGCACACTCCCCAGTTCATTGCACGCTCATTGCCCGGTTGCACAGTGATTGCACACTCCCCAGTTCATTGCACGCTCGCTGCCCCGTTGCACACTGATTGCACACTCCCCAGTTCATTGCACGCTCGTTGCCCCATTGCACAGATTACACACACCCCAGTTCATTGCACACTCGCTGGCCTATTGCACACTTGTCCAGCTCCATGTTCACTCCATGATGATGCCCCTGGGTTCCTGGCGGAAGGGGAGGGGGATGGGAGTCAGGACTCCTGGGTTCTCTCCCAGCTCTGGAGGGAAGCGGGGTCCAGTAGTAAGAGCAGGAGGGGGCTGGGTGCCAGGACTCCTGGGTTCCTGGCTTTGCCACTGACTCCCTGTTTGCCCATGGGCACGTCCTTGCCCCCTCTCTTTGCGTCAGTTTCCTGCTCCGTCACAAGCAGCGAGGCCCTGGCCCGGGAGAGGGGAAGCCGGGCCCTTGAGTGACGCCCGGGCCCCAGCGCTGTCTTTGCGATGAGGCAAAGGGCCATTGAGTCACCTCTGGGGACGGCGTTTCCTGTGCACGGTACGTTCCGGGCCGCAGGACGGCACGTGCCGAGCGGGGGGGGGGGGGGGCACAGGACGTGCCGTGCTGCTGGCAGGACAGCCAGGGGGGCAGGACTGGACTCAGCCAGGAGACCAAGAGACTCTGTGCCAGGGCCCACCTAGCCCAGCGTCCGGGCTCCCGAGCGCTGTCCACCCTCTGGGACCCCTTGGCATTTTCCTTTCTTCTTCCCCACTGTTTCCTGCAGGAAGCTCAGCAAAACAATCTCCAGGCTTCCCCCCCCCCCCCCCCCCCCATCCTCTCCTGCCCTCTGGCCTGGAGCCTGGCGAGCGGCTCAGTCTCACAGACAAACAAGCCCCCGGCCACTCTTTGTGGTTTGCCGGTGACACTTGCTGGCTGTTTTTAACGAGGACGCGCTGCCGTTTTCCCCCACCAAAGAGCCAGACAAACACGGGAAAGTGACTAACCCTGCCGTCAGTTTCACTCTTCCCCCCTGTGTAATGAAAGTGCACAAACCAAAAGATACCTGGGCCTGAAAAACATCCTGGCGGGATTTCCCCTCCTCGCTCTCGGGCTAGGAAGCTCGGCTTTTACCTGTGACGACAGCAGGTTTTTAAACAACCGGACGCGGGTTTCTCCAGCTAGTGGCGTCCCACGGGTGATGCTTCGGGTGTTTCGACACACACACGTTGTACTGCTTTCACTGTCCCTGGCCGGAGCAGTACGGGCTGCATCCAGCGCGTAAGATCCAGGGTTGTCTCTGTCTGGCTGGGTGTCGCTCTGAAGCCTGGATGTTGGAGGCAGGGGAAGGCCGCCTGGTGCACCTGTTTCCTCCCCTCCCAGCAGGACTTTTTGGAGAGACAGGAGCTGGTGTGCGGTTCCGTCGGCCTCGCCGCATCTATGCTGGGTCGGCTTAGCAGCCCCGCTCACGGGCGTGGATTTCTCACAGCCCTGGGCGACGTAGCTAGGTCGAGCTAAGTGCAGACCACCCCTCCCGCTGGCCCGGTGACACCGGGACACAAACCCCGCGTGGGGGAGGCCCAGGTCGGTGACAGAAGCAGCTGACGCATGTCCTGGCTCCTGCTGCCCTGATTTCAGAACCGCGACACCAGGGACTTGGCGACACCAGGGCCCGGCTCTCCTGACAGGAGAGGTGTAAAAAACCACCCGTGTGCCCAGAGTTTGGGGTACAGGAATTGCATCAGTACAGAGCCTCTGGCCGCGTTTGCCGATGACCTAGGCCACTGGCGAGGGTGGGGGCCGGCTCGCTGCCAAACCCCTCCCCCGCTCGAACTCAGGCCGCCTGGTCCTGGTTGATGGGAGCCATCGAGATTCCAAACCACCATGAATGGCCCACACTTTGCATAACGACAATAGGCCCTCAGAGTTACTTCACATTTCTTCCCCTGCTGTTATGGTTCCTCTCAACTCATTAGCCTCTTAAGGTCGGTCTATGCACCTCCACCTTATCATGTTTCTCTGACTGTATAAATATCTGTCCACTGTATGTTCCATTCCATGCATCCGATGAAGTGGGTCCTAACCCACGAAAGCTTCTGCTGAAATAAATGTGTTAGTCTCTAAGGTGCTACAAGTTTTTCTTTCTTATTTTCGTTTCACATTTCTAGTTTCAGATACAAGAGCGAGACCTTTCTACAGACAGGACGACCACACTCGGTAGATTACAAGCGTTGTTAATGAGACCTGACAAGAGACCTTTTGCAGGAAGCATATTCCAGTTACGTTATCTTCCCCCTCATTAGCATATTTTCATAAAATCATCTGGAGTGCACCGTCACAGCGAGAGCTGGGTGATTATTTAGGCTTCGCCCTGGCCCAGGACCACGGGGTGTCAGGCGCTGCACACAAAGCAGGGCTGGTTCCCTCCGTGTCAGATGAGATGACAGGTGGAATCGCACAGACGTAAACAAGTCACAGACATTGGAAAGGAATCAAGGGGCTATTTCCCGTCAGGGGGGTTTGCAGGGCTGGGGATTCCAGGCAATAAATGTGTCATTTGCTCCATGTGTCGGGTTAAGGGAGCCGGTGACTTGAGGCCCTGAGCTTAGTCTGAGTGGTTAGAGCAGGGGGCTGGGAGCCAGGACTCCTGGGTTCTATCCCAGCTCTGGGAAGGACCGTGGGGTGGTGGGTAGAGCAGGAGGCTGTGGGGCAGGATTCTGCTCTCAGCTGTGTTACTGACTTGCTGTGTGGCCCGGGGGTAAAGGCCTCGGGCTCCCCACCCGTAAAATGGGGCCGTGGCTCACAGCGCCAGCGTGGGAGCTTTGACGCCCTCCCGGGAACAACGCCCTGCGGGCGCTTTGTCTTGTTTTCCTATTCCCGGTGCTAGGATTGATCGGGTGCAGCACGCTAACCCCTGGGACCTCCCCCAGCCACGGAGCAGGGCCCGGCTGCGCTCGGAGCTGCACGCAGACCCTGCAGGGGCTCCTTCCCTTTCCCCTGCGTTCCACATTTCACTCCCCAGCCTCCCCCCACCCCCGCCACGTCTGGTGCTTTTACACCTCCGGCTTCCTTTTTCAAATGGGTTTTCTTCCACCCCCCCACCCCCGTCGCTGCCTGAAAGACCCACACAAAACAGCGAGGGCAGCGGTGAAACTGACACACAGCGCTGGCAAAATCCCCCCAGCCAGCTGGAAAAAGAGCTGATTCCCCCCCCCACGCCCACCCCCAGCACCCCCGCCCCCGCCAGTGACGGGAATCCTGGGAGGGTCGCTTGCAGCAATGGAAAGGAAACACACTTCATGCAAAGCGGCGCTGACTCCCCTCTGCCCTGCTGGGGCAATCAGAACAGCCCCCCTTGGGCAGCTTGGCACAGAGATCGCGGGGAGCCCCCAGGACTGGGCTGGAGTCTGTTCCGCCCTAGTTCAAATCACCTCCCAGCGGCGCTGAGGCCTTGTCCGAGTGGTCAGAGCACTGGCTGTGGCGTCCGGACGCCTGGGTTCTCTTCTCCGCTCAGCGAGGGAGGTGTTGTCTCATGGTGAGTGCAGAGAACTGGCTGTCAGGACTCCTGGGTTCTCTCCCCGGCTCTGGGAGAGGAGTGGGGGCTAGTGGTTAGAGCAGGGGGGATGGGAGCCAGGACTCCTGGGTTCTCTCCCCGGCTCTGGGAGGGGAATGGGGTCTAGTGATTAGAGCAGTGGGGGATGGGAGCCAGGACTCCTGGGTTCCATTCCCAGCTCTGGGAGAGGAGTGGGGGCTAGTGGTAAGAGCCAGGACTCCTGGGTTGCAGTCAGCTGTCTCAGGACACTCCCCTCCCCACCCCCCCCCCGAGGAGGACAGGCTGTCTCGCTGGTGCCCCGTGACTCGGTGCTGTTAGTATTTTACCGCCCTGGCCTTGGCCCGGGGACAAACCGGGCGTGTTTGTGTTCTTGTCTCCGTGCCGATGCCAGACAGCGTGTGCCCGCCCGGGGGGGGGCTGTGAGCACCTGCTCTTCCCTCCCCACAGCCTGGGCGCGGAGGAACCTGCCCCTTTCTGCCCGGCGGGGGCGTGCCTGGAGACGGGGGTCTGTGCCCTGCGTTGGCCGGGTTTGCTGCTTGCCCCGGGGCAGAGGGGAGCTGACTTGTGCCACGGGGGCACAGATGATGTAACCAGTCCCCCCCCCCCCCCCGCACGCTCCTACAGGAACCCACAGCCGCTGGCACCCCCCACGCGTGGGCTTTCAAAATACACTGCAGCAAAAATCCCCACCGGGCTGGGGGAGGGGAATGGAATCCTGCCCCCGTGCTGGGGCATTTAAACAGACCTGGGGGAGCTCGGGTCCCCGGGGGGCTGGGGGCTGCACAGACCCCAGTGGAGATCAGCCCCCCTCCCACCCCTGCCCCATGGACACAGCCAGACAGTCCCTGTCCCGAAGGGCCCCCACTCTGACCAGGCGTCTGATAGGGAAACTGAGTCCAGCCGCAGGGACTGGCCCGAGGTCACCCAGCGGGGCCGGGGCTGAGCCAGGACTGGGACCCAGGTGTCCTGAATCCCAGCCCTGCCCCCCACTCCCCCACGGGGTGCACCGAGCACCCCCGGGGTGGCTGCCTCCTGCCCGCGCCGGGGCCTGTCTCCTGTCGCCGTCATGGAAAATTCTTTGCCAGATGGCCCGGTTGCTCGGCAACCCCCTGGCGGCGTCACCCCCCCGGGCCCCCCTGCCGAGGTTTGGGTGCCAGCCAGAGGGGAGGGCTCAGGCAGCGTCGGACAGACGGAGCCGGCGCAAAGGGGAAGCGCGGGGCCCTGGGGCCGGCGGGGCCATGAAGCAGCGGGACAGGAGCCCCCGTCGGGTGAGTACCTGGGGGCCGCTCGGGGCAGGGGACTGGAGAGCAGGTGAGACAGAGCCGGACACTAGGGGGGGGGGGGGGTTGGGGGGAGGTGTCTGTGTAAGACAAAGCCCCCAAGAGCAGGATGCCCACATCCAGGGCTCGGCCCGGGCCCCCCCTCTGCTCTGGCCCTCGGGGTGTCAGTCCCCGGCTGCTGGGGGCAGGAAGGGGGGTCCCGCTGGGCTCTGTGCCTCAGTTTCCCCAGCTGACCCAGCTCCCCGGGGGCTGCGGGATGCGGAGAGGTTACCGGGCACCTCAACCGCCAGCGAGACAGCTCGGTCCTCGCCCGGCAGCGACAGAACCCAGGCGTCCGGCCTCCCCCGCTCCCCGGTGTGGGGGGAGAACCCAGGCGTCCTGCCCTTTTATCCAGAGGACAATGGCTCCCCTGTGGGTTGCCATGGTGACTGGGCGCTGGACTTTGTCTGGCCGCGGGGCCTCCAGAGCCCCCCCACCCCCGCGTTGTCTGCCGGCCCAGGGGCCAGGCCGGGGGCGGGGGGGGGCTGTTCGCAGGTGCCCCGGCGGTTTAGCTCTGCCCCCCCTCCTCCCTGATGGCTCTGCAGCAGGAGCGGGGAGGGGGGTGTTACATGGCCGGAGACCCCCCCCAGCTGCAACTGCCCTATTGCCCCTCCCAGATGAGCTGGGGGGGGCTCTGCCCCATGGAGGGAGAGAGAGGGGTCGCACCAGGGACTCAGTGCAGAGCCAGGAGAGTAACCAGGGCTCTCAGCCCCCACTCCCCTCCCGGAGCTGGGATAGAACCCAGGCATCCTGGCTCCAGCCCCCACTCCCCGTCTAACCACTGGACCCTCCTCCCCTCCCAGAGCTGGGGAGAGAACCCAGGAGTCCTGGCTCCCAGCTCTAACCACTAAACTCCACTCTCCTCCCCACCCCGAGCTGGGGAGAGAACCCAGGTGTCCTGGCTCCTGGGATGAGCTGACGCTCTCGGGGGCTGTTACCCTGTGGTGCCCTTTGCCTGTGTGTGATCCCCGACCCTGGGCAAAGCCAGGGACTCACTTGCAGCCCCCGGCGGACGTGGGAGCTGAAAGCTGCCAACTGGTCCCCACGAGCCCTGCCCAGCCCCCGCCCGACTCCCAGCCTTTGGGGTGGGGGAGGAGGGAGCCCACCGGGCCCTCCTGGAGCGAATGCACCTGGAGCTCCTGGCAAGGCCCCTGCCCTGCCCTGATCACACCTGCCCGGGCCGTCACCTGCGGAGCAGACAGACCTGTCGGGATGGAAACCTGGAGGTGCCCCAGCCTCCGCTTTCCCACGACAAGTCTCTGACTCCCGGCCCTGCCCTGCCCGACGCCACCCAGACGCGGGGCAGGACGGGGCCAGCAGACGCTGCCGCAGCTGGGGCCGGAGAATTACCGGCTGGGGCAGCTCGGGACGGGGATTTGAGATCCAGCGAAAACCGGCTTCCCGAGAGGGGGGGGCACATTAAAAGCTGCTTTCCCGGGTAAGCGAGACCCAGCCGTGGAGCTGTTAGCGGGGGAGTGAGGGGAAGGGAGCATCTCGGTGTCCTGTCCAAGATGGGGCCCCTTGGTGCCGGGCACCGCCCACTGACCCCAGCCGAGATCAGGGCCCCGTCGGGCCGGGCGCCGCCCAGACCCCGGCCGAGATCAGGGCCCCTTGGTGCCGGGCACCGCCCACTGACCCCAGCCGAGATCAGGGCCCCGTGGGGCCGGGCGCCGCCCAGACCCCGGCCGAGATCAGGGCCCCGTCGGGCCGGTCGCCGCCCAGACCCCGGCCGAGATCAGGGTCCCGTCGGGCCGGGCGCCGCCCAGACCTCAACCGAGATCAGGGCCCCGTCGCGCCGGGCGCCGGCCAGACCCCGGCCGAGATCAGGGCCCCGTCGGGCCGGGCGCCGCCCAGACCCCGGCCGAGATCAGGGCCCCGTCGGGCCGGGCGCCGCCCAGACCCCGGCCGAGATCAGGGCCCCGTCGGGCCGGGCGCCGCCCAGACCCCAACCGAGATCAGGGCCCCGTCGGGCCGGGCGCCGCCCAGACCCCAACCGAGATCAGGGCCCCGTCGGGCTGGGCGCCGCCCAGACCCCAACCGAGATCAGGGCCCCGTCGGGCCGGGCGCCGCCCATACCCCGGCCGAGATCAGGACCCCGTCGGGCCGGGCGCCGCCCAGACCCCGGCCGAGATCAGGGCCCCGTCGGGCCGAGCTCAGGGCCCCGTCAGGCTGGGCGCCGCCCAGACCCCGGCCGAGCTCAGGGCCCCGTCGGGCCGGGCGCCGCCCAGACCCCGGCCGAGATCAGGGCCTGTCAGGCTGGGCGCCGCACCCACCCAGAGCAACAAAGGACACGTATTCTCCCCATGTCACTGCTGGGGGACCGAGGCCTGGGGAGATGCAAGGAGTTGCCCAGGGCCACCCCATACATCAGTGGCAGAGCCAGGAGTCCTGACTCCAGTCCCATGCCCCCGCCGCGGGCCCAGCTGCCCCGGGGGCTGCAGCCAGGCCGACCTGTTACAAATCTCTGGCTCCCCCCCACCCCCGCGTTGCTGTGGCTCGGCCCGGATCACGGGAGCAGGTTTCTGCTCCTAGCTCACAGCCTCCTCGCGCAGAGTCAGCAAGAAACCGCACGGCGCTGGGGATGGAAACCGTGCGTCAGGCCGGGGCGGGGCGGGGGAAGTTCTGGGGGAAACGCTGAGTGTGGCGGGGGGGGGGCGGGGGGGGGAAGAGTTTCGTAACAACGCAGCTGTGTTGTGTTCTTGAGAAACCCCTAGAACCCAGGAGTCCTGGCTCCCAGCCCCCCCTGCTCTAACCACCAGACCCCACTCCCCTCCCAGAGCTGGGATAGAACCCAGGAGTCCTGGCTCCCAGGCCCCCTGCTCTAACCACTAGCCCCCACTCCCTTCCCAGAGCTGGGACAGAACCCAGGAGTCCTGGCTCCCAGCCCCTCCCCAACCACTAGCCCCCACTCCCCTCCCGGATACGGGGATCGAACCCAGCAGTGTGGCGGGGGAGCTGTGGCCTTGGCCTGGCCCTCCCCGACCCCCGTCCCTGACCAGAGGGGTGCGCCGGGGAGCCGTTCTCAGCAGCTGCGTAGCGTGCGCCCGGTGCCCTGGGTGAAAGTCCAGGCGGGGGGCGGGGATGGCGCCAAGCGGCCAGCGTCTCTGGGCTCCGGCCGACCTGCCTCCTCGGGGGCCCCCGGTCCCCCGCCCGCGACCGGCTCCTGGACCCGGCGTGATGCAGGATGGGGCAGTGCCGCAGGTCGGAGGGGGGCTCCCAGGGGGCTGGGGAACGTCTGGATGCCTGCCAGGGGGAGGCGCCGAGGGCCCAGCCGAGCTTCCAAACCAGCCACATAGATGGGGTCAGATTGGCTCCACTTGTAGGACAGGTGTGGGGGCTGGGAGCCAGGACTCCTGGGTTCTATCCCCAGCTCTGGGAGGAGAGTGGGGGCTAGTGGTTAGAGCGGGGGAGGGGTGCTGAGAGCCAGGACTCCTGGGTTCTATCCCCAGCCCTGGGAAGAGAGTGGGGGCTAGTGGTTAGAGTGGGGGAGGGATGCTGGGAGCCAGGACTCCTGGGTTCTATCCCCAGCCCTGGGAGGAGAGTGGGGGCTAGTGGTTTGAGTGGGGGAGGGATGCTGGGAGCCAGGACTCCTGGGTTCTATCCCCAGCTCTGGGAGGAGAGTGGGGGCTGGTGGTTAGAGCGGGGGAGGGGTGCTGGGAGCCAGGACTCCTGGGTCCTGTCCTGGTTCCAGGAGGGGAGTCTAGTGGCTAGAGCAAGGGTCGGGGGAGGAGTCCCTCCCTTTTTGTTCTTTTCCCAGCTCTGCCGCTGATATTCTGGGTGACCTTGGACAAGCCAGGCCTCAGTTTCCCCATCGGCCACGTGGGGAGAACAATCCTTCCCCTGAGCTGTGCAGGGCAGGGACTGGCCCTGACGCCCTCCCTGCCTTTCCCTCCAGAACAAGCCGTGGAAGAAACTCCAGAGCATGGTGCACTGGTCGCCCTTCGCGGTGTCCTTCAAGAAGCGCTGCCCCTGGGTGCAGCTAGCCGGCCATGCGGGTGAGAGGGGCCGGGGTCGGGGGCCAGCCCGCGCGGGCAGGGGGCGGCAGCTGGGGGGTGCAGCCCGCACCGAGGGGGGCCGGGCGAAGGCAGCGGCGAGCGCCCAGCAGGCACAGGCCGGGGGGGCATCCGGGCTCCCCTGACTCCCGCCGTCCCCCACAGGGAATTTCAGAGCCGGGGACCACGGGCGGGTCCTGAAGAGGTTCTGCCCCCGGGAGCAGCAGTGCCTGGAGCGCCTCATGCGGGACTCGCTGCGCCCCCACGTGCCCGCCTACTTCGGGCTGGCGCAGCGGGACGGCCACTACTACAACCAGCTGGAGGATCTGCTGGCCGGCTTCGAGACGCCCTCCATCATGGACTGCAAGATGGGGGTCAGGTGAGAGCCCGGCTGCAGGGCACGGGCGAGCTGGCTCAGCGAGGGGCAGCAGGGAGACAGCCCAGGAGTCCTGGCTCCCAGCCCCCACTGCTCTGACCACCAGCCCCCACTCCCCTCCCAGAGCAGGGAGAGAACCCAGGAGTCCTGGCTCCCAGCCTCCTGCTCTAACCACTAGACCCCACTCCCCTCCCAGAGCCGGGGAGAGAACCCAGGAGTCCTGGCTCCCAGCCCCCCCTGCTCTGACCACTAGACCCCACTCCCCTCCCAGAGCCGGGGAGAGAACCCAGGAGTCCTGGCTCCCAGCCCCCCCTGCTCTGACCACCAGACCCCACTCCCCTCCCAGAGCCGGGGAGAGAACCCAGGAGTCCTGGCTCCCAGCCCCCCCTGCTCTGACCACCAGACCCCACTCCCCTCCCAGAGCCGGGAGAGAACCCAGGAGTCCTGGCTCCCAGCCCCCCCTGCTCTAACCACTAGCCCCCACTCTCCTCCCAGAGCCGGGGAGAGAACCCAGGAGTCCTGGCTCCCAGCCCCCCCTGCTCTCACCACCAGACCCCACTCCCCTCCCAGAGCCGGGAGAGAACCCAGGAGTCCGGGCTCCCAGCCCCCTGCTCTAACCACTAGCCCCCACTCCCCTCCCAGGGCCAGGCATAGAACCCAGGAGTCCTGGCTCCCAGCCCCCCCTGCTCTGACCACCAGACCCCACTCCCCTCCCAGAGCCAGGGAGAGAACCCAGGAGTCCTGGCTCCCAGCCCCCCGCTCTGACCACCAGACCCCACTCCCCTCCCAGAGCCGGGGAGAGAACCCAGGAGTCCGGGCTCCCAGCCCCCCCTGCTCTAACCCACCAGCCCCCACTCCCCTCCCAGGGCTGGGGAGAGAACCCAGGAGTCCTGGCTCCCAGCCCCCCCTGCTCTCACCACCAGACCCCACTCCCCTCCCAGAGCCGGGAGAGAACCCAGGAGTCCGGGCTCCCAGCCCCCTGCTCTAACCACTAGACCCCACTCCCCTCCCAGAGCCGGGAGAGAACCCAGGAGTCCGGGCTCCCAGCCCCCTGCTCTAACCACTAGACCCCACTCCCTTCCCAGAGCCAGGGATAGAACCCAGGAGTTCGGGCTCCCAGCCCCCCCTGCTCTAACCACCAGCCCCCACAGCCGGGGTAGAACCCAGAAGCCCTGCGCTGGGCTGGCCGAGGCCGTGGGGTGAGCGCCCCCCGCTGATCCCCGCTCTGCCCCCCGCAGGACGTACCTGGAGGAGGAGTTGGAGCAGGCCCGGCGGCGGCCCCGGCTGCGCGGCGACATGTACGAGAAGATGGTGGCGGTGGAGCCGGGGGCCCCCACGCCCGAGGAGCACGCCCAGCGCGCCGTGCTCAAACCCCGCTACATGCAGTGGAGGGAGTCGCTCAGCTCCAGCGCCACGCTGGGCTTCCGCATCGAGGGCATCAAGGTGGGGCCCCGGGTGGGGGGCAGGCCTGGCTGGGGGGGGGCAGTGTCATGTCCGCCCTGGGAGGGAAAGGTGGGGCAGGGGCGTCTGGCTCTGGGGAGGGGAGATCCCATCTGGCTGGGGCAGGGCTGGCCCTGGGGGGAGCGGGTCTGACGGGGGCACGTGCGTCCCGCTTCGCCCCCCGGCCTGACGGGTCTCTGTGTCCCCAGAAAGCCGACGGCACCTGCAGCACCAACTTCAAGAAGACGCGGCTGCCCGAGCAGGTGGTGCAGGCGCTGGGGGACTTCGCAGACGGCGACAGAACCATCCTGGTGAGGGGCTGGGCTCCCCACTGGCCCGCTGGGGCTTTTCGCTGCCGAAATGCAGCCACCTCTGGGGCACGACACAGCGGCTGGCCGAGAGCGGTGTTCAACTGCAGGGGGCAGCACAGCGCCCCCTAGGGCCAGAACTGGCTGTCAGGGGAGAGCGCCCCCTGCTGAACCCCCACCCAGTGCCCCCCTGGGGCCAGCCCTGCCTGCTGGGGAGGGCGCCCCCTGTTGAATTGCCGGTGCCAGTTCTTGCAGATCGGGCCCCGATGGGGGCAGCTGGGTGGATCCCGCAGGGCCCTCGCCCAGCGACCTCGGCCTCACCTGCCCACCCCCCTCTTCCTCCCCAGACCACCTACCTGGGCCGCTTGACGGAGCTGCGGGCGGCGCTGGAGCGCTCCGAGTTCTTCCAGACCCACGAGGTAGGTTGCGGCCGGGTGTGGGGCTGAGGGAGGCCGCAGGCCTGCAGGGGAGGCCCTCCCTGCCGAGCGGGTGGCCTGGCCAGCCGCCCTCGCCCTGCGGATCTGGGCACACGCGCCAGGATGCAGCCCCCGGTCCGTAGGAAGCGACACTTGTCTCTCCTATGGCCACGCCTGGATGTGCGGAGTTCCATAGCACCCACCTCCTGGGGCTCCCAGAGCAACCAATGGCCCCAGGAGTGCAGCTCCCAGCCCCCTGCTCTAACCACTAGCCCCCACTCCGCTCCCAGAGCTGGGGAGAACCCAGGAGTCCTGGCTCCCAGCCCCCTGCTCTAACCACTAGCCCCCACTCCGCTCCCAGAGCTGGGGAGAACCCAGGAGTCCTGGCTCCCAGCCCCCTGCTCTAACCACTAGCCCCCACTCCGCTCCCAGAGCTGGGGAGAACCCAGGAGTCCTGGCTCCCAGGCCCCTGCTCTAACCACTAGCCCCCACTCCGCTCCCAGAGCTGGGGAGAACCCAGGAGTCCTGGCTCCCAGGCCCCTGCTCTAACCACTAGCCCCCATTTCCCAGAGCCAGGGCCAGAACCCAGGAGTCCTGGCTCCCAGCCCCCCCACTCACTGAGCTCTGTTTGCCCCCCGACAGGTGGTGGGGAGCTCTCTGCTCTTTGTCCATGACCAGACGGGGCTGGCCAAGGTCTGGATGATCGACTTCGGCAAGACAGTGCCGCTGGCCGGGGGGCAGACGCTGACGCACCGGCTGCCGTGGGTGGAGGGGAACCGGGAGGACGGCTACCTCTGGGGGCTGGACAATCTCATCGCCATCTTCAGCACCATGGTGCAGGACTGAGCCGGGCGCCGGCGCGCGGAGGACACCCAGCGCCGGCTCTGTGCAATAGCCGGGCACTGCCGTGCGGTGCCCTCCCCGCCTCTTATTTATACAGCCAGATATGCTACGGCCCTGCTCCAGCGTGCCCCGTCTGCCCGGGCCAGCTCCTGGTGGCTCCGCGCCGGGGAGAGGATCTGTTCGGTGCCCGTCCCGTCCCACACACATTTCCAGTGGCTAGTGGGAAGGGGCGAGAACCGGTCCTGTCTCGGCATGGAGCTGTTTCCCGTGCAGCCGCTCGTCCCGTGGCCCAGCCGGAGGCAGAGTGAGGCCGAGACTGGCCCCGGGGCCGGAGCTTCGGGGCGCTCACCGGGAGACACCGGCATTTCGGAGGCCCCGGCAGCGACGCCGGCCGGAATGGAACTGAACCGAAGGGGGCTCGGATCCTCTGGGCCCCCCTCCTCTTCACGGCCCATTTTCCTTCAGCTCTGCTTCATTTCCCAGCTGGGTCCGGGGGGGTGGGGGGGGGATTCCCGCCCCTGCCCCACCAACTGGGCTGCTCCAGGAGACCTGATCTGCAGGGGCACGTTACCAATGAATGTTGGGTTACATTCAAGACACTTTCCAAGACGTTTTGGCAGACGCGAGCCTCCCGGGCGGCAGGTTGTCCCCTGAAGCATTCGTGGCCCCGCTGGAGGGTCGGATCCGGCCGGCGCTTTCCACCCCCGGCACTTTGCTCTTGCCGGCTCGTCCGTTCTGCTGTGCGAAGGAGCCTCGCGCTGGCCCCTTTGGCCTGGGAATGGAGAACCCGGACCCGCCGTGGGGCGCTCGGGGGGTGGCCCGTGGCTGAGTCTGTCCTAGCCTGGGGGTGGTTTTCCTGGCAGCTGGGGAGTCGTGTGGCTCTGTGTGGGGTGAGTCTGGCTGGAAAGCTCCGTCTTTATAGGGGTCTCGGCCCTTTGAGAGCCCAGTGGGACGTCACCTCCTCCACCAGCTGTGGGCTTCAGCCGCGGGCGACCTCTCCCTCATCTCACGGGCAGAACCGAACCCCTGAAACACGGGGGGGGGGAGGGGCGCCCTCCACCTGCACCAGTGTGGAATCAGGAGCGCTGGCTCCATTAGGCCCGACCCCGGCGGAAGAGCTGACCCGTCTCTCGCTGCTCTTCTCAAGAGCGCTGGGTCGCACGCGCAGGGCAGAGGCCCAGCGCTTGAAATGCAGCCGCCCCGGCTCAGCCACCTGCCCCGAGCCTTTGGTACAAAACTGGGCGAGCAGCTGCCCCGGGTGCTGGTCCCTGCCGGCCATTCGCGGCCAGCCCAGGTCTGCCGGCACGGGCCCCACAGCGGAACGGATCACGTTTGTGTCAGCAGCAGCCGAGATCTGGGCCCTGTTGGGCCGGGCGCTGCACGCCCCCGGGAGAGACCGTCCCTGCGCCAAACAGCTCACCGTCTAGACAAAGGGTAGGAGGGGAAACCGAGGCACAGAGCGGGGCAGAGGCAGAGCTGCGAATGGAACCCAACCCACACGACCTTGCTGCCCCTGAGGCTGTGAGCGGCTCAGCTCCTTGGGGGTGTTCAGAACAGGTCCCCCGGTGGGAGCGGAGCCCCTCCAGCCAGTGGAGCGAGGGATGCTCCTCCCCCCCAGCACTACTGCCCCCCCCCTCCCCGCGCGGGCAGGCAGGACGTTCTCAGGACCGAGCATTGTCCCTGGCCCATGCCTCTGGGTGGGGCTCTGCCGGCCCTCTGGAGACGGGAATGGGGTGCCGGGGCCAAGGACAACGGCCAGGCCTCTGGGGCCAGAACCTGTCACAATAAACAGAACCTGCCGGTGGTGGGAACCAAACAGCCTTTGTCTTTAATGCAGGTTTGCTGGGCACGGTTTAAAGTCGCCAAGTTTGGTGTATGACAGAAGCTCTAGAGAGGAGACCAACGCGCTGGGCGCTGCCCAGACCCCAACTGAGATCAGGGCCCCGTTGGGCCGGGCGCTGCCCAGACCCCGGCCGAGATCAGGGCCCCGTCGCGCCGGGCGCTGCCCAGACCCCGGCCGAGATCAGGGCCCCGTCGCGCCGGGCACTGCCCAGACCCCAGCCGAGATCAGGGCCCCGTCGCGCCGGGCGCTGCCCAGACCCCGGCCGAGATCAGGGCCCCGTCGCGCCGGGCGCCGCACTGAGAGCCAGTTCCTGCTCTCAAGAGCTAACAGTGGCGGGTGGCGGACAGGAAACGTTCAGTTATTTTCAGAGCCGGCCACAAGAACCTGCCGTTTCCTGGCGCCGCGGCCCCAAACCAGGAATCTGGGACAATCCAAAAAGCGTCACTGGGTGGAGGAGCCGCAGCTCCTCTGGAGAGGGCCTGAAATAGCTGCTCCTCCCTCCCCAGCCACGGCCCGGTGGGCATCGGCGCTTCCCGCGGCCCAGGAATAGGGGGACGGGGCCGCACCCGGCACTTTAACCCCAGCGGCTCCCTCCTCGGTGAGTCTGAGCATTATCCGCCTGCCCCTCCCCGTGCACCGCTCCGTCTCCAAGCGCTCTGCAAAGGAGGGCAGGAGCATCGGCCCCATTTTGCAGAGGGGAAACTGAGGCGTGGAGCAGGGAAGAGCCGCAGAGCCAGGCCCCCGAGCCCCAGATCACTGCTCCCCCCACTAGGCCCTGCCGTCCCTCGTCACACGGGTGGGCCCCAGGGCTGCAGGGAGCTTGCCGCCGGCGGGCACTGGGCCGCCTCCTCCGCCCTGTGCCCCGGTGGCTCCTAGCGCTCCGCAGCAGGGGGTGGCCCGGCTGGCGGGGGCAGGGCGCTCTGTGCGGTCCGGGGGTGCAGCAGCACGGCCCTGCCGCAGAGCCCCGCCCTCACGCCGCCCGCGGGCACCACGTAGGCCTTGCCGTCGCCCGCCCGCTTGGGGCACAGGTCCGTCAGCTGGGCGTTGCTCTCGTGCGCCTGCCGGTAGCGCCAGAGCTGCGGGCGCCAGCTCTTGCCCTGCTTGGAGAGCAGGTAGATCTCCAGCACGTCCTCCGGGGCGGGCGGGGGGCAGGCCGGGCCGGGGCGGAAGAGGCCGGAGATCTCCCCGTCCTCCTGGCAGGCTGGGCTGAGGGTGCCGGCCCTGAGGCCCAGCAGGAGCCCTGCAGGGGGAGAGGAGCTGGCCAGTCTCGTTTCGTTCGGCCCGGGGATCACTGGGCCAGTGTGGGGGGCAGCCCCCCAGGACGGGTCCCTGTGAGCCGCCGTGGGCACAGCTCTGCAGGCCGGCCCCGTGCCCGGCCAGCTGCCGCCCCCTTGTGGCGAGCCTTGGACACGCAGCCAGGCCAACCCGCCCTCCTGGTTTCTTTCTCCCCAGAACGGCTGGGGCGCCCCAGCTCCGGATGCCGGGAGCCCCAGGCCCTCCCATGGGGCAAGTTTGGGGGGGGCCGGGGCAGGGCACAGCACCTGCAGGGACAAGCTCTCTCCCACTCCCGGGAACAGGGCAAATGGCCTGGGCAGGAGGGGTCCGAGCCCGTCCCCTGCAGCCCCAGAAGCCGTCCGGACGCACCTGAGACGACGGCCCAGTGGGCTTTGTAGCCACGTCTCCTGCAGGGCTCGTGGTTGGAGTCCTCGTCGTAGCTGGGACGGCCGTTAAGGTTTGGCAGGCGGGCTGTGACGGGCCAGCTGGCGAGGAAGGGGCACGTGGGGAGAGCAGGCCGCCCCAGCTCCTGCCCCTGGAGGAGTGCCCTCCCCACCAGGCGCTGACTGGGCACATGTGGGGTCACTAAACCCCTCCAACCAGAGCAGGGCTGGAGCATTAAATCTGCTGCTGTCCAAACCTGCGGGCTCTGGACACCACCCCAACGGCTGCCTCGGAAGGGTGGGACGTTGGGGGGGGGGGGGTGGAGGCATGGGGGTGGCATTTAACCACTGGGAGGGAGAAGGCACCTGCCCCACATTCATCCCCCCCACTGCAGCCAGGAAGAGGAGACACGCGAGACGGTGGCCACGTCCCACCCCAGAAGTGGCCGGATCTGCCTCTAAAATGACACCACCAGACCTGCTCTACAGGGGTATCAGAGCGGCACCAGCGGTGCGGGTCCCAGCACGGACGGGGCACCCCAAGGGGTCGCTGCGCACGGGAAGGATACGGCAGTAGCAGGGGGCAGCCGGCAGTCAGATGGCGAAGGATCCGGCCCCGGTTCTCTCCCTCCAGACCTCCGGAGAGCAGCTCGGCCCGGCACTGGAACACTTCCTCGGCCAGTTGGGCCATGTCAGCCGCTGCGATGGGCAGGGAGGGGAATGAAAGGTGCCCCGAGGCCCGCCCCCAGCAGTGCAGCTGGCTTCCTGCTCCCGATGGCACGCTGGGGGGACACACCGCAGGGGGGACAACCTAGCAAAGGTCTGACACGACCCAGTGGCAGGGAGGTGAAATTCAGACAGGAAACGGGGACAGATTTGTAACAGGGAGGGGAATTAACTATGGCAATGATTCACCGAGGGGCAAACCGGTCCCAGTGAATCGGAGAGAGCGCACAATGCTGGCCCCTGGCCCTGCAGCGTGTATACGGGCCGGGCTCACGCGGGATTTTATCCGCAGCCCGACGACAGCTGCTGTTTTTCCTGACAAACCCCAACTCCCGGAGTCCCGGGATTCCACAACATCCACAACTCTCAGCCCAGCCGGCTGTGGAGAAAAGCCGGGACGCATGAGCCTGAAAGGTTCCAAAGGTGAATCCCCGGCCCCAACGCCTCGGCAAACGCTCAGGAGCTGTGACTACTCGGGGCCGGCGTTAGCGAGCCTCCCGCTGCCTGCCCCGGCTCCCAGAGGAACCGTCTGCCTCAGACAGAAGCCTCCAAGCGCTCGCCCCTCGCGGGAAATTAACAGCCCGGCTGCGGGGTTTTTCCAGATTAAGGGGCATGCGAGTTTTCAAGCAAACTAATCCCGCCGGGGGCGCAGAGGTGGTTGCTGCTGCCGTGCAGAGAATGAGGCTGGAAGGGAATTAGACCATCTAGTCTGACCTGCCGTCCAGCACGGGCTGTTCCACATCACCCAGCTCCCCCCGTCACGGGTTTCACTGGCGCAGCCCTTCCGGGAAGGCGTCCGGTCCCCAGCAACGCTCTAGGGGCCAGGGACCGAATTCTAGCACGGCAGGAGCAAAGCCACCGTGCCCTGCGCTACGTGCCGCAGTGACGGGGCCCTCTGGGCACTTCCTCACGCAGTCACAACCCAGACCGGGCTTTGGCGGCTCCCCCCGGCGCCCAGCCCAGCTCCTGTGGCCTAGCGCAAGGAGGGAGTTTTTAACCCCCAACCAGTCACCGACCTGAGAACATTTCCCCTTGGGCGGTGTAGCCTCTCTCCAATGCCACCCGCACGATCCTCTCCAGGGAGACGTCCTGGGACAGATTGAGGAGGGAGCCCGCCATCCACAGTGCCACCAGCCCGCACCTAGAGGGGGAGAGAGAAGAGACGCTATAGGGAGCCTGGGTCCCACGGGGCTGAGCTCAGCCAGTCCCCCTCCCAGGGCGGGGGTATTTCTCTGCAAGCCTTGGAACGCTTCCCTGGGTTCCCGTCTCCTTTGGCCTCTTCCCCCTCGGCGGTCCCAGCCTCCCTATGTTTTTCGCCTCCCCCTGCAGCCTGGGGTGCGTGTCACCCACTGGGCTCATCTGGGCAGGTCTCACTGAGTCGATTCCCTGCCATCACAGGGGCCTGGGGTAGCAGTGGTGCCCCTGTTGCCTGCCTGGGCTCACAAGAGCTTAGCCCCTGAGGGCTGAAATGCTTTGCTCTAATGCAACTCTCCGGGCTCAACGCATGGGTAACCGGGTGAGACTGAAGGGCCTGGGCCATCCCAGAGATCAGGCAACACGAGCGAACGGGCCGGCTGACCACAGACGTTAGCCTCAGCAAGGCCTCCATTCCTCCAGGGGAGGGGGGTACGGCTCACTGAGGCTGCAAGCTGGGGTTCGGGGGAGCAGCTGCTTTGCCTGGGGGCACCTGTTTAAGAGGAAAAGGCCAGGTGTGGGGTTTCTAAAGGCAGATCCCGAGTCGGGCGTTAGGTTTAGACCAACTCGTCCGACCTTGTGTTACCGCCTCCCGGACGTGGCGAGTAACGCTCCCCCGGGCCTTTGGGCTCTCGCCAGCTCCCTCCTCGGCCTCCTGCCCCCGCCGGGAAATGCTCCTTTGCCAAGACGCCTCCAACAGACATCACAGCGGTTAGACCGCTGGTGGGCGGAGAGCCCTCCCTGCCACGCCGAGCGGTACGGCCTCGTTGATTCCCATGCTCCCGGCCCGTCTCCATTGGCCGGCTCTTCTCTTAGGCCCGCTGGGGTGGGGACTGTCTTTTGGGATGTTTATACAGGACCCAGCACAATGGGGGCCGGGTCCATGGCTGGGCTTCCCAGGTGCTACGGTAATACAGCCGCGGGCTCCCTGCTCAGGCCCAGGCTGGCCACGCCTATGCTCCCTCTGATGCACATGTAGGAAAGAGCTCTTGGCAGCTCCTTGGGAGGGACCAAGCAGGAGAAGCTGTAGATCCACGGGACCCCAGCTCCCTGGGTGAGTCCGGCCCCTGGGGAAAGCCGTCCCCGCCCCATCACACTCAGCTGGGGGCTGCGTTTCCCCTGACACAACAGAGAGGAAGCGGTCAGTACTCACTGAGGTCCCTCTTGGATTAAGGAAGGCACGGCCCTGTGATAGAGGAGCCACTGGAAATGCCCGCTAAAGCTGGAAGACAGAACCAAGCAAACACTTACTGGCCATGTGCCGGCCAGCCCCCACACGCCAGCACTTCCTCCTCCGCGTCCCGTCTCCGCCAGAGCGCTTTGCAGACGGCTGACTTCAGCCGCGGCCGGGATTGCGGCTCCCTCCGGGCTGGGATGCGGCCGCTGTCGGATGAATGCCCCACTATGGGACAGGAAGTGGCCCAAGGTGCTGAACCCAGTTCGCACTGCAGAGGGGAAAGCGCCCCCTAGTGCCGCCCTGCGGCCAGCCCTGCCTGCCAGGGGAGAGCGCCCCCTACTGAGACCCCGCCCTGCCCCCTGCCCCATGGCCCCCCAGGTTCTCCCTGGCGGGCGGCCCCCCAGCCCCGCTCCCTCTCAGCAGGCGGGGTCGGCGCGGGGATCCCGGCCCGGGGCCCGACCTGGATTTCCTGCGGCTCAGCAGCTCCCGGACGTCGTCTGCGCTGCCGGGCGCCGGGGCCGCTCGCTCCAGGGCCGCCTTGAAGAACTTGGCCTTGTCGACCCCGTAGGTGGGCAGCGGCCTGGGTGGGGGCGGCGGTGGGGGTGGGGCAGGTGGGGTCAGGGGCGGGGGAGGGGCAGGGCCCTGCTGGGGGGCGGGTGGGGGTGGCGGTGGGGGAGGGGCAGAGCTCTGCTGGGGGGCGGGTGGGGGTGGCGGTGGGGGAGGGGCAGGGCCGTGCTGGGCGGCGGGTGGGGGTGGCGGAGGGGCAGGGCTCTGCTGGGGGGCAGGTGGGGGAGGGGCAGGGCCGTGCTGGGGGGCGGGTGGGGGAGGGGCAGGGCTCTGCTGGGGGGCGGGTGGGGGTGGGGCAGGGCCGTGCTGGGGGGCGGGTGGGGGTGGGGGAGGGGCAGGGGCAGGGCCGTGCTGGGGGGCAGGTGGGGGAGGGGCAGGGCCGTGCTGGGGGGCGGGTGGGGGAGGGGCAGGGCTCTGCTGGAGGGCAGGTGGGGGAGGGGCAGGGCCGTGCTGGGGGCCGGGTGGGGGAATCCCCCCCCTCTGGGCCATTCCCACCCTGGCTCCCGGGGGCAGCAGGAGGTCAAAGGGCGCAGACTTGAACCAAGGTCAGGGGTCACCGCGGGGTCACGGTCCGTGGAGTAGGGCGCTGGCGGGGTCGGAGGTCATAGGGCAAGGGTCGCAGCTGGGGGCGGTCTCAGGGCCCCGCCCGCCTCGCGCCCCGCTCCTTGCCCCTCCTAAAATGGCGGCTGCCGGCTGAGCAAGTAGCGGCTCGGGGAATCCGATCACGTGATTGGATACCAGCCACCCGCTACCCTCCTCTCTGCCGCCCCATCCGGGTCGCGTGACAAATGCCGCCAATCAAATGTGGTAACAGCGGTTACTGACAGCTGCAGTCAGCCAATGGCCGGCTCTTGTGCGGAAGGTTGGAACTGCAGAGCCGAACACCCAATCCGAATGCGGCTTGCCGTAGGGGGGCGGGATAAAGATTGAGCACCGCCTCCTGATTGCTCATTTTAGAAGCCGTGGCGCGGCTTTGATTGGCCTCCCAGACACGAGGCCGTAGCCCTTTCATTGGCCAGGGCAGGCGAGGCGCCCTTTGATAGGCTCCTGAGGCCGAGGCTGCTTCTGCGTGATTGGCCCGCGCGGACAGTGGGCGCGGTCGGCTCTCTCGGCGGGCTCCTGTGGCGGCGGGCGGCGCTCGGCGGCCTGGGCCTGCGGACTCCATCGGTGAGGGGCCGCGGCGGGGCGGCGCCATCGGGCCGCGGGGCTGGGGGGGATCGGGCCCGGGGGCCGGGCCCGGCCTGTGGGATCCAGTATGGCCGGGGTCTGGGCGGCGGGGCCGGGCCGCAGCCCCCGAGGCCTGGATGGGGGCGGGGCTTCTACGGGCCCCGCCCCCTGGCGCCCCACATCCGGGTCCTACTGGGGGGCGGGGGTGCAGGGCTACAGCCTGTATCCCCCTCCGCCCCGGTGTGGGCGGGGCCTGGTGCCCCCTGAGCGCTCCCCTGGGGGTGGGGCCCGTTCTCTGCCCCATGGGTGGGGGGCTCCCGGGGGGCGGCGCCATGGCCAGGCCGGGAGCCCGTGGGGGGCGCTGGCAGCAGCAGCCAGGACCCGGGCTGGTGGGGTCCCCTGGTGCTGAGTTGTGGGGTGGGGGGTGCGGTGCCCTAGAGCCCAGGCTGCCCCCCCCCCCCCATAAGGTCTTGGCCCCAGATCCTTGCCACAAGCTGCTTCTGGCTTGGCTGCCTCGTGGCTCTGTTCTGCTGGAGCAGGGGTCTGCCCTGCGGGCGCTGTGGGGTGGGATAAACCCCCGCCCCTGGCCCAGCCCTGAGCGCGTGGGGTCGCTGCCTCCAGCCCCTCGTGCTCGTCTCTCCCTCGCCCCCTGGAAGCGCACGTTGGGGGTCACGTGGCTGCTGCGGCACTGGGAACCCCGCGGCCAGTGTCCCCCCTTGCGCGGTCGCCTTGATTTACCGTCTCTCCCCCCTCAGACCCCGCGGCTGCCAAGTGCCAACCATGGCGGTCCCGGAAACCCGCCCCAATCACACCATCTACATCAACAACCTCAATGAGAAGATCAAGAAGGATGGTGAGCGAGCTCCCCGGGGGCGTCCCCGACGTGGGTGGCTGGGCTAAGGGGCTTGCCCCGGAGTCCAGCGCTTTGCGGGCGGGGCCGGGGGGTGTCTGGAGGCCTCGCTCTCCCTGCCCCGCTCCTGCTCTCCTGGCGGACTGGGTGCTGCGGAGGGATGAAAGCGGCTCCCTCTCTCTGCCGCGGTGGCAGAGCTCGGTGTCTGTCTGCTCCCTGTACCTAACGCTCTGGCACTCTCCCCTAGAGCTGAAGAAATCCCTCTACGCCATCTTCTCCCAATTCGGCCAGATCCTGGATATCCTGGTGTCGCGGAGCCTGAAGATGAGGGGGCAAGCCTTCGTCATCTTCAAGGAAATCAGCAGCGCCACGAACGCCTTGAGGTCCATGCAGGGGTTCCCCTTCTACGACAAGCCGATGGTAAGGGCCGCCCTGGGCTGGGGGCGGCCGTCTGGCGGGCCCCGTTGGGGCGGCCGGGCTCCCCCTGACGTGCTCTCTCCGCCCCCCAGAGGATCCAGTACGCCAAGTCGGACTCCGACATCATCTCGAAGATGAAAGGCACCTACGTGGAGCGCGACCGCAAGCGGGAGAAGAGGAAGCCGAAAGTCCCGGAGACGCCCGTGGTCAAGAAACAGATGCCTGGGGCGGCCGCTCCGGGGGCGGGCGCGGTGCAAGGAGCCGTCCCTGTGAGTAGCGGGAGCGGCGTCTCTGACGGGGGCGCTGCCCCGGGGCAGTGGCTGGTGGGCAGCCGGCGCTAGTGGCGTGGGGCAGCCAGCACGGTCTGTCTCGGGAGTCGGGTTGAGTCTGCTGGCCCCAGCCGGCGTCTGTGACTACCGGGCTTCTGCGGCCAGTGGCGGGCTCTGCCGTGAATGCCAGGACTGTGCCCCGGGCAGCCCCCAAAGGCTCCGGGGCAGGTCGGCGCCGAGGATCTTGCTGTGAAGCTGGGCTCTCTTTTTCTCTCTCTCTCTCCCATAGGGGATGCCCCCAATGAACCAGGCCCCCCGCATGATGCACCACATGGCAGGCCAGCCTCCGTACATGCCCCCTCCGGGTATGATCCCCCCACCCGGCATGACTCCAGGAGGAATCGCGCCAGGGGGCATGCCCCCTCAGCAGATGATGCCTGGCCAGATGCCACCGACCCAGCCGGTGAGTGTGACCGAGCTCGGCCTGGCTCCTGCTCCTTTCCGGTAGCAATGGCCAGGTCAGATCGGACTCTGCTGTGTGGGGCAAACCTCCCTCTGGGGGTGGGGCTTGGGGGAACAGGGCCTTTCCCCTCCAAGGTACCGGTTCCAGTGGGGAGCGGAAGAGAACTCACAGGCTTGTGTGGGACACCTCCCCGAGGGGCAAGTCATCCCCGCTGGCTCATTGCTCGCCGAAGCTGGAGATGCCGAGTCCCAGGGGATTCCTGTGCATGGCGAGCAGGGGGCCCTCACCCTGGCAGGGAGAGGGAGGGCGGCCTCGGCTGGGCACTGCCCCTGCTGCGAGCGTCTGGCTGGGTTCTCAGAGCGGCACGGCTCCCGGCCTAACCCCTGCTCTCTCCCTTGCAGCTCTCGGAGAACCCACCCAACCACATCCTCTTCCTCACCAACCTGCCCGAGGAGACCAACGAGCTGATGCTGTCCATGCTCTTCAATCAGTGAGTGTGGGGCGGCGGGGGGCTGACGGGCCCGGGGCAGGGGGGTGCCAAACCTTGGTGGAAGTGGGCGGTCCGAGAGAGGCGGGGAGCGTGGTCATGGGGAGGCCGAGGGAGCGGGGGTGGGTGCTAGAGGGAGGCCGAGGGAGCGGGAGTGATGGGGAGGCCGAGGGAGCGGGGGTGGGTGCTAGAGGGCACGGGCCCCCGGGTCGCTCTAACAGCCGGGTCCTGCCCCCCCCAGGTTCCCGGGGTTCAAGGAGGTGCGCCTGGTGCCTGGGCGGCACGACATCGCGTTCGTGGAGTTTGATAACGAGGTGCAGGCCGGAGCCGCCCGCGACGCCCTCCAGGGCTTCAAGATCACCCAGAGCAACGCCATGAAGATTTCCTTTGCCAAGAAGTGAAGCCCCCCCCACCCTCCAGGCCCAGAACTGCCCCCCGGGCCCAGAACTGCCCCTCCCCTCTCCCCCCACTTAGTGTCTGTTCTGAACCAGGCCCCCCCTGTTTTTTACCAGTTCCCTGGAAGGTAAGTCAGTTGTCAGGGCCGGCCGGATTCCCAGCCCCGAACTACCCCCTTCCCCAGAGCCTTGTGAACGGACGGCGGGGAAGCGGCTGCCTTGCTGCTCAGAGTGGGTAAGTGACTCTGGAGCGCCCCCAGCTGGTGAGCCCCGTGTCTGCGCCGAGTCTGGAGCTGCTTCGTGGCGGGACGGTTGGTACAGGGGGTGGGGGTGGCTAGAGGCAGCTAAAACCCCCCTGAAGCATTGTACCCAGAGTCTGCTGCTCAGACATTGCACCTGGCGCTCTCTGTTCTGTAATAAAAGCTCCTGCTGTGACTTCCCTGTGATGCGGCTGGCCCCTTCCTGGCGGGGCTCCCCCATGGGGTGGGGTGAAATCGACCGGGAGTCCGAATCCCTTAAACCAGTGTCCTGAGAGGTGGTCCTGAGCCAGGCCCCCCGGCAGGGGCGGGGCATTGGCGGGAGCTGAAGGGAGTTCTTACCAGCCCAGTGCTTGCGACAGGGGTGAATTGTGGGTTTACCCCACCAATACCCTGAAGCCTTTTGGGGTGGCTTGTCCGGTGTGAGCAGATTGTCCCTGGCTTTAACACAGAGCCTGGAGCTCCCAGGATGCACTGCTGGGTGGAGCATTGCATGCTGGGAGAGGGGATGCAGCAAACAGGGCGCCTGGGGGGTGGGGAGCTGCCCTGTGCCCTGCCAGTCGTGCTCCCAGGGTGGCAGAGGGATACCGCTGGCTGGGGTTTGACTACCGAGGTCCCCGCCTGCCGCCTCCATTGGCTTCAGAGCGAGCCTGTTCCCGCCCTGGCCGGCCGAAAGGAACCCTGCAGTTGCTGGGGGTCAGACGCTTCCCAGCAGCCCCCCGTGGGTGGGACGTGTCCCCGGCCGCGGCAGGGGTGGGTCTGATGTGTCGAGTCCCAGAGCAGGAGCTCTGAGCACAGGAAACTGGCGGCGTGTAGGTGCCGCGTAGTGACCTGGTGCCATCTGGCTCGAAGGGGGATCCCACCGCTGCCACAAGGAGCTTCTGAACTGGGGGGGGCTTCTGGGGGCTCTGCTCCTGGCTTCCCCTCTGACATGGGGCACGGGGGGGGGGGGGCTTTGACAGTGCCCCTCATTCTCAACCCCTTCTGTGGGGTCCTGGCACCACTGCCCCTTCCGTTGGCCTCCGCTGTAGTGAGCCGGGCCGGGGACAATGGGCCCAGTATGTTACCAGAGAGCCAGCCCCCGGCCCCACGTCATCGGCCGGCCCCGCTCGTCGGCTTGAGTTTGTGGCACTGGATTATTTAAAAAGCGGCGCGGAAGGGGGGTGAGATTTTGAACCTGGTGACTTGGCCGTGCCCCGCTGCCCGGGGATGGGATTCGGTCTCCCCTCCTCCCGCTCTGAGGGGCCTGGCAAGGTGGCCCGAAGACTCCTCCGTTGTGGACATGCAGCCACCTCTGGGGTGGGCCGAAGCGACCGTGCAGCAGCACTCCGCGGCCGGAGGCGACCAGCCCTATCCTGGGAGAGCCGCGCGGCCAGAGACCGGCCGTGCCTGGGACAAGCGTCCCCGAGGACCGGGGCCCCCTGCCGCGGTCCGGACGGGCCCCCCAGAGCCACAAGCACGTCGGGACTGGTGGGCGCAGCCCCCGGCTGACCTCCACCCAGTGGGGTGGCTGCTCCGGGATCGCGGAAAAGGGCTCAGGGCGGCGACTAGAAACGCAGCCGGGGCGGGCGACTGGCCTCCCCCTGGGGACGGTGAGCCTGGGCCGGCTGCGTCTCCCCCGCCATGGCGAACGTCCGGCTCTGGGCCCGGGCCGCTCTGCTGGGCGCCCTGCTGGGGCTGGCGCAGGGGGGCCGGCCGCTGGGCAAGCTGGCTGAGAAGAAGCTGTGTGCGGACGCCGACTGCAGTCGTGAGTGCCGGGGGGGCGGGGGGTGGGGGGGAGGCAGGCAAGGCTGGGGGCAATGCCGTGGCCGAGGGGCTGCAGATGGGGCGGTGCTGGGGGGCAGGGCTGTGCCCTGAGGGGTGGCACAGAGGCAGGGCAGGCACTGGGGTTGAGGGCTGGGATGGGGCAGGGTCGTGCCATGCTGGGGGCAGGGGGGCTGTTGGGGGAGGTGCCCTGCCTGGGCTCAGGGAATGACCCCCCCCCCCCCCCGTCTTGTCCCCCCCCCCCCCTCCAGATCCGATCTCCATTGCGGTGGCCGTGCAGGATTACATCGCCCCCGACTGCCGCTTCATCCCCATTCAGCGCGGGCAGGTCGTCTATGTCTTCTCCAAGCTGAAGGGCCGCGGCCGGCTGTTCTGGGGCGGCAGCGTGAGTGTCGGGGCGGGGGGGGGGAGGCGTGTTCTTTGGGCACTGGCTGGGGGGGGGGTGGGGGGCAGGCGAGAGCTCAGAAAGCGGCTCCCCTGGGGCATCAGTCCCCTCCCCTGGTGGAGTGGGAGCCGGGGCCACGCAGGGGGCTGGGCCTGACCCCCGCACCCTCAAATCACCAGGCCGAGCCAGTCACGGCCCCCCAGCACCGGGTCCTGTCTCAGCCCGGTGCCCCTCCGCAGGCAGCTGGGGTCCTGTGTGACATTTGCTGGGTCTCCGGTCCTGGGGGGTTCCGTGGGGAGGGGGAGGTTGCCCCGCCCAGGCGGCAGCTCTGTGGGAGAGGGCTGGTGTTGGGGGTCTTGGCACCCCAGGCTGAGTCCCCCCCCATCTCCCTGCAGGTGCAGGGGGACTATTATGGGGAGCACCCGGCCCGCCTGGGCTTCTTCCCCAGCAGCGTGGTCCAGGAGAGCCGGTACCTGAAGCCGGGGAAGGTGGAGGTCAAAACCGATGTGAGTAGCCGAGCCGCAGCGGGTGGGCACCCTGGTATTGCCGGCGGGGGTGGGCTCCCCACACCACGGGGGCTGCCGCCACCCAGAGACTACGGAGCGAGCGGCCCTGGGGTCGGCTGGCATCTTCGCTCCACACGTAGGGCACTGAGCCCCCGAGATGGGGGGTGAGACTGCAGGGGTGACAGATCTGGGGATAGAACCCAGGATGCATGGGGGAGCCCCCCCCCAGCTCTACCTACTTGTCCCCACTCCCCTCCCAGAGCTGGGGGTAGAACCCAGGTGTCCTGGCTCCCCGCCCCTCTTTCTGTAACCCACTAGAGCCCACTCCCCTCCCAGAGCTGGGGATAGAACCCAGGCGTCCTGGCTCCCCGCCCCTCCTTCTGTAACCCACTAGAGCCCACTCCCCTCCCAGAGCTGGGGATAGAACCCAGGTGTCCTGGCTCCCAGCATCCTTCCTCCCCAAGTCTAGGACCCCCCTCAGCTTGTCTCCCCTAATTGCCAGTGTCTGACCCCTGCACTCTCTTCCCTTCCAGCAATGGGATTTCTCCTGCCCATGAGTCCTGCCGCGGCCCCAGCGCTCGCTCGGATCCCGGCACCGCGGCCCCAGCGCTCGCTCGGATCCCGGCACCGCGGCCCCAGCGCTCGCTCGGATCCCGGCACCGCGGCTCCAGCGCTTGGCCCAGGCCCTGGTGCTGTTCCAGAGCCCCGGGGGCAGGCGTGAATTTCCTTTTGCAGCAGCAATAATCCCTCCCCTGTTGTCTGTGCCCCCCACGCTGGGTGCTCTGGTCTCGAGGCCGCTCCCTGGACCTTCACCCTTGCCACCCCCTGCCTGGGGCCAATCCTAAATAAACCCCGATGCAGCAAACCCGCTGGCCCCCGTCTTTCCCTGGGGAGGAAGCATGCACAGCAGATTGTGGGGGGGCTGTTTGCAGCTGGCCTGGATTGGCCCCAGCTGCCTGGCTTCTTGCTGGCACAGGCCAGCTGGGCACCTGACCGGCTTGAAAAGTGAGTCCCTCGGGGGGAGGGGGGGCAGCACCCAGGGGTGCCCTGGGGGTGAAGAGGTTCCTCTCTCGTGTGCAGCTGTGTGGGGGGCACTTAGACATGTTCCCAGCTCCTGCCTGCTGCTCCCCCTTGGATGGGGGGGGGGGGGGGGGCTTCCGCAGAGCTGCTGCCGCAGCGTCGGTCCCCCAGAGCCGCGGCCTGGAATCGAAATCTCGTTCGTACGCCCTGCCCCAGATTCTCTGCCGCCCTGTGTGGGCCGTGCACCGTAGTCCTCCCCCGCGGAGCTAGGGCAGGGGGCTCGCTGAAGGGGCCGGGCGGGGGGGTGTCTGATCCTTGCTCCCCTCCAGGGCTGAGGGGTGGGGCTGCGGGACCGAGTGCCAACTAGTTTATCGCCCGCCTTCTCAAAGTGAAAGCACGAAAGAGGATGATTTCCCTGCCCTGCCCCTGGAGAGACTGTTACAGCGGGCAGGCTCAGCAGGGGCAGGGCACCCTCCCCTCTAGCTCAGGGCAGGGGGGTTACTGCGTGGGGGCTGCCCTGGCACTGGGGACAGAGGCTGTCACCCCCCCATACTGCTAATTCAGGGTGGGGGTAGGGGGGTTAGCTAACGCGGTAGCCGAGGGGCCGGCACTGCAGCCTAGGGTCGCTGGGCCCTTTAATCCACCCATGCTGAGCGGCTGCCTAAGCCGGCAGGTCCCGGCTTCGGTTCTTGGCCCATGGGCTGAGAGCAGGCTGGGGGGGGGGCTTCCCGTCAGCTGGCACCTTGCCTCTGCCCCGGGCGGGGCTTGGGCTGGGCCAGCACATGGGTCTCGCCTTGCAAACGGTGGAAGGCATCCAAGAACCGGGCTGTGTGTGTGTAGATTCGCTGTGTGTGTGATGACGGTAGCACCAAGGACCTTGACCAACAGCCAGGGTCCCAGTGCCCTGGGCGCTGCACGGATCCCACCCCCAAATCAGCCCCCTGTTTTCCCAGCTGCCCGGCCCGAGCCCAGGGCCCCGTGGGGCTGGATGCGGAGAGCTCCCCCTCCCCGGCTGGCAGCCGAGTGCCAGGGTTGTTTGTGGGCGCGGCCGAGGCGCGGCTCCGATAAGCGGCTCTCTGAAGCCGGGGCCCTGCCTGGAGCCCTTTTGACCCAGCCCTGGGCTCGCCCCGGCACCGTGTCCTGTTTCCAATAACAGGTGACGCGCTTGGCACACGCGCCCGGCTTCTTCCTGCTTTTGCTCCCGTTGCAGGGGGAGGTGTGAGGCCCCCGTGGATGCGCTCTGTGGGGGTGTCCCAGACCCATGGGGGAGGGGGGCTTCGGGCAGACCCCCCCCCTGCTCCTCTGGAGAGAGGGACCCTTTTCTAGTAATGCAGAATGGGGGGGCGTGTTCCAGGCTGGGGAGCAGCCCCCCACGGGTGGCATTGACAGATAATCACACACAGTGGAATCAGCCATGGGGGGCAGGTCCCAGACCTCTGGGGGAGGGGATAGGAGAAGTGGGGCTCAGCCCCCAGCCTTGTGGGGGACGGGGGACGGAGTATGAGGGCTCAGGCTGAGACAGGGGGCCCGGACCCCACCAGGTCCACCCGGTTCAGCCAGGGTCCCTTGAGTGGCTGGGTAGGGACCCCCCCCCCAGCCCATTCTTCTTTTGCCGCCCCCCCAGCGTGCGGGGCGTGCCCCCCCCGGCTAGTCTCCTCCCCCTGGGGGCGGGGCGGTGGTAATGAGCCGGGGTATAAACCCCCGCGCGGGGCCGGGCGCCGCGGCTTGGAGCGCTGCGCGCAGGGCGCACGGGGGCGCAGCCGGCTCTGGAGACCTGCCCGCCAGCGGCCCGGGCCGGGCCATGCCCCCGCAGTGCCCGCCGGTGCCCCCGCACCGGCCCCCGGCCGGGCTGGAACTGCAATGCGTCCTGCTGGGGGACGGCGCCGTGGGCAAGACCAGCCTGGCCGTGAGCTACAGCGCCAACGGGTACCCGGCGCGCTACGTGCCCACGGCGCTGGACCGCTTCTCGGGTAGGTCCCGCGGTGGGGGGGCCCTTCTCCGGCCCCGCTGCCGGCCGCCCCGCCTCTCCAGCCCCCTTCCCGGCCCTGCCAAGGGGTCCCCCCCGCCCCTGGAGCGCGCGGTCCTTCCCCCCGTCCCCTCGGGGTTCTGCCCTCCCCGCCCCACTGTCCAGCATGGGACCCCCCCTTACTCCCCGTGGACACCGGTGTCAGGGGGCTGCGAGCCAGGACTCTCCTGGGTTCTCTCCTGGCTCTGGGAGGGGAGTGGGGGCTGGTGGTTAGAGCAGGGGGGCTGGGAGCCAGGACTCCTGGGTTCTCTCCTGGCTCTGGGAGGGGAGTGGGGGCTGGTGGTTAGAGCAGGGGGGCTGGGAGCCAGGACTCCTGGGTTCTCTCCTGGCTCTGGGAGGGGAGTGGGGGCTGGTGGTTAGAGCAGGGGGGCTGGGAGCCAGGACTCCTGGGTTCTCTCCTGGCTCTGGGAGGGGAGTGGGGGCTGGTGGTTAGAGTGGGGGAGGGGGGCTGGGAGCCAGGACTCCTGGGTTCTCTCCTGGCTCTGGGAGGGGAGTGGGGGCTGGTGGTTAGAGTGGGGGAGGGGTGCTGGGAGCCAGGACTCCTGGGTTCTCTCCTGGCTCTGGGAGGGGAGTGGGGGCTGGTGGTTAGAGTGGGGGAGGGGTGCTGGGAGCCAGGACTCCTGGGTTCTATCCTGGCTTGGGGAGGGGAGTGGGGGCTGGTGGTTAGAGCAGGGGGGCTGGGAGCCAGGACTCCTGGGTTCTATCCTGGCTCTGGGAGGGGAGTGGGGGACTGGTGGTTAGAGCAGGGGGGCTGGGAGCCAGGACTCCTGGGTTCTATCCTGGCTCTGGGAGGGGAGTGGGGGACTGGTGGTTAGAGCAGGTGGGACTGGGGGCCAGGACTCCTGGGTTCTCTCCTGGCTCTGGGAGTGGGGGCTGGTGGTCAGAGCAGGTGGGACTGGGGGCCAGGACTCTCCTGGGTTCTCTCCTGGCTCTGGGAGCGGGGGAGTATCGGTTAGGGGTGGGGGGGGGGTTCTCTCCCAGTTCTGCCACTGACCTGCTTTTGAGAAGCGTAATGTCCCGGGGGGGGGGGGGGGGGAGCATCTGGCTGCAGGGGTAACGGTCTCTTCCCCTTGCAGCTGTGGTGCAGGTGGACAGCGCCCCCGTGAGGCTGCATCTGTGTGACACGGCGGGGCAGGTAAGAGCCCAGCTGGGATCTCCCTTTAACCCAGTCCCAGCCGCCGGTCCAACCCCCAGCGCACGTCTGAGCCCGTCAGCCCGGGGGGTGCTGGGGGAGGGAACAAACCTGCCTGGCTCTGGCCTGAAGCCCCTGCGCACCGCAGCTCTGTCCCTGCCCTGGGAGGGGAGTGGGGTCTGGTGGTTAGAGCAGGGGGGAGCTGGGAGCCAGGACTCCTGGGTTCTATCCCTGGCTCAGGGAGGGGACATGGGGCTAGTGGTGAGAGCTGGGAGCCAGGACTCCTGGGTTCTATCCCTGGCTCAGGAGGGGACGGTAGGCTAGTGGTGAGAGCTGGGGGTGGGGGAGACTGGGAGTCAGGACGCCTGGGCTCTATCCCTGGCTCAGGGAGGGGACGGCGGGCCAGGACGCCTGGGTTCTATTCCAGATCCACCTCTGACTCCATGTGTGGCCTTCAGGAAGTTGGTTCTCTCCCTGCTGGGATGGGGGCCGGGCGGGGCCGTGGGTCCAGCCGGGGGTGGCTGGAGGCGCTCACTCCCTCCCTCCCTCCCTTCCCCCCAGGAGGAGTTTGACGCGCTGCGGCGTCTGTGCTACCCCAAGGCGGACGTGGTTCTCCTCTGCTTCAGCGTGGTGGCCCCCGCCTCCTTCCAGAACGTGGCGGAGAAGTGGGTGCCGGAGCTGAGCCGGCTCTGCCCCGCCGCCCCGCTGCTGCTGGTGGGCACCCAGAGCGACCTGCGGCAGGACGTCCAGGTGCTGATCCGGCTGGCCCGGCGCCGGGAGAAGCCGGTGGCCGAGCCGGCGGCCCGGGCGCTGGCCCAGCGGGTGGGGGCCGTGGGCTACGTGGAGTGCTCGGCGCTGACCCAGCAGAACCTGAAGGAGGTGTTCGACACGGCCATCCTGGCGGGGCTGCGGCGGGCCGGGGCCCGGAGCCGGCGGGGGCGCGGTGCGGCCAGCAAGGTGCGGGCGCCGTGCTCGGCCTGGTGGAAGAAGTACGTCTGTGTGCGGTAGCCGCCCGCCCCCCCCGGTGTCCCCCTCCAGCTGGGGGGGGCTGAAGGGCGCTCCGGAGAGCCGGGGGCTGGGCTGAGAACAGACCACTCGAGCCAGGCGTGGATTCGGGAGCCTCCGGGCGGCGGCTGGACTGGGTGTTGGCCGGCCGGATGGAGACAGGGCCCGGGCTGGGCTCCAGAGACTCCCCCACCCTGGCCTGTGTGGGGTGCCCATCTGCATGGCCCCCCCGCCCCAATCCGGGGCAGCGTTCTGGCTCCACAAAGGCCTGTGGGGTCCGAATTCAAAGCAGGGGCTGGTTCCCCGCCGTGGGGGGAGCCGGAATCTCATCCCTCAAGCTGCCCCCCTGCAGGACAGTCTGTCTTGGGGAGCCCTGGGGCTTTGACCTCTGCCTCGGCCGGGGGCGGGGGAGAATCCCCCCCCCCCCCAGCACAGCCCCCTGTGCCCAGGATTTTGGTTTGCACGGGGCAGGGAGTGAAACGTTGCAGGAGGGTCGCCCCGCTGGACTGGGGAGGGGCAGAACCAGCCCCCCCAAAGCGCCCCGGCCTGGCCCCACAGCCGGGTTGAAATCCTCCCCCTTGCTGGGCAAGTTGCGGAAGGGAATGGCCGGGGCAGAACCGCCCTGCCCGTGCTGCGGGGGGAGGGGGATCAGCCGGGCCCTCCCTCCCGCTAGCGGCCTCTCCAGCCGGGACCCTGGCTCTGGCGGGGTCCGAGCCAGCTGAGCCGTGGACCGCAGCAGGCTGAGGGGCTGGGATCTGGGGGGCTGCGCCCGCTCCGGGGCCCTCCCCCGCCCACTGCTATGTTTGCACTGGTATAAAAACATCCCTGGCCAAAAGGGGGCTTTGCCCAGGGGTCCCCTCCCACCCCATGGCACGGGGGCTCCGTGACAAATCCCCCCTTCGCCGCCTCCCAAGACCTTAATCACCCTTTGGGGGGTGCAGGACCCTGGCTGCCCTGTGTGGAGCGGGGCTGAGATCTGTTCCCCTGTCCCCCCGCGGCAGCAGCATGGTCCCTACAGTTGGACCTGGGCCGGGGGGGGGGTGGTGCTAGCAAAAGCTGGGGGGGGGGGGCTGGTTTCTGATCCCAGTGTGTGTGGGGTGGGGGGTGTCAGCTGCTGTTGTGATCACCCTGGGCCAAGCCAGGGGGCGGCCAGGCAGTCTGTCTGTCTGTCCGTCCGTCCATCCGTTCGTTTTTTAAAATGTCTTGAACCAATAAAGTTTCTTTCCTTGGTGCAAACGCTGTGGGAGCTCCCCGGGGAGCCGCTGTGTGTGGGAGAAGCTGAGCACTGGGGGGGGTGTCGATCAGTGCTTTGAACGGGGGATTACAGTACAGTCTGCAAGCCCCCCCTCACCTGAGTCTAGTGCCCCCATGACGCTGGGCACGGCCTCGACCCAGCACAGCTCATGGACTTAGGACTGGGCACTGCCCAGACCCAGAGAGATCTCAGTGCCCCCATTGGGCCGGGCACTGCCCAGACCCCGGCCGAGATCAGGGCCCCGTTGCGCCGGGGCACTGCCCAGACCCCGGCCGAGATCAGGGCCCCGTTGGGCCGGACGCTGCCCAGACCCCGGCCGAGATCAGGGCCCCATCGGGCCGGGCGCTGCCCAGACCCCGGCCGAGATCAGGGCCCCGTCGCGCCGGGTGCTGCCCAGACCCCGGCCAAGATCAGGGCCCCGTCGGGCCGGGCGCTGCACAGACCCCGGCCGAGATCAGGGCCCCATCGGGCCGGGCGCTGCCCAGACCCCGGCCGAGATCAGGGCCCCATCGCGCCGGGCGCCGCCCAGACCCCGGCCGAGCTCAGGGCCCCGTCGCGCCGGGCGCTGCCCAGACCCCGGCCGAGCTCAGGGCCCCGTCGGGCCGGGCGCTGCCCAGACCCCGGCCGAGATCAGGGCCCCGTCGCGCCGGGCGCTGCCTAGACCCCGGCCGAGATCAGGGCCCCGTCGGGCCGGGCGCCGCCCAGACCCCGGCCGAGCTCAGGGCCCCGTCGCGCCGGGCGCTGCCTAGACCCCGGCCGAGATCAGGGCCCCGTCGCGCAGCACCTGGCGAAGATACCCAGGGAGCTCCCTGGTGCAGAAACCTCAGGCCCAGGGAGCTGCAGGGACTGGCCCAGGCTGGCCCTGGCAGCCTGGCGTAGGGCTGAAAGTTGACCCTGCCCTGAGTCCCAGCCCCCGCCCGGCTCTAGTGGGGTGCCGTGGGCAGAGGGCTGCTCATGCCCTGGGCTGGGGACCCACTGCTGCCCCATGCGGTGCGGGTACTGGCTCAGGCCCAAGGTTTGCAAAGCGCTGGGGGCACCGGGGCTCTCACCACCACCTGCTGCCCCTCCCCTGGGGAAGGCCCCGAGGGGTGTCCCTGCGGGCGAGAGCCAGCAGGTCCCTGATAAGCAGCCGCCTGTGTTTGCCCAGGGTGGGTGACTGGTTAGACCAGGAAGGAAGGGCAGTGCCCCGGGCTGGGGAGAGGGGAGCAGCTCTTGTGCTCCAGGCTGGGAGGAAACCAGTAGACTTCAGGGCCAGGAAGGGAGAGAACCCAGGAGTCCTGGCTCCCCCCGCCCCCCCGCCCACCCCGCTGCCAGGTGCCTCTCTCAGTTCACTTCTGTTACCAGGAGCCCGCAGCCAGGGGGATCCGGGGCCCAGCGCCAGGCTGAGCGGGACCAGCCAGCTGGTGCCAGCCTGCCGGGGTCCCCTGATGGGGAGAGTCTGGGCTCCAGGGGATCATGACAGTCTGGCCCCACCTACTGCCCACAGCCCCTGGGGGAGGAGGGCCAGGACTAGTGGTTGGAGCTGGGGGCTGGGAGCCAGGACTCCTGGGTTCTGTCCCTGGCTCTGGGAGGGGGGTGGGGTCTAGTGGTTAGAGCGGGGGGCTGAGAGCCAGGACTCCTGGGTTCTGTCCCTGGCTCTGGGAGGGGGGTGGGGTCTAGTGGTTAGAGCGGGGGGCTGAGAGCCAGGACTCCTGGGTTCTGGTTCTGGGAGGGGCGTAGGGTACACAGGGCAGAGGCTGCCCCCTGCGGGGGAGGGAGGGTTGGTCCCCTTCCTTTTATTGCCCTTCCCCCGCTGTGGTCCGTGCTCGAAGCTGTTCCTGGGCTTCCTCTGGCCTTATCAGCGGCTCGGCGGCCCTGCCATAAAACCCAGGAGGGGAGCGGAGCTGACAGCACCCGAGCCTGGGCAAAGGGCGCTGGGGCCTGCGTGCCCCAAGGACGGGGTGAGGGGGGGAATCTCTGCAGAGAGCTGCGCTTTGCCTGACGGGCCCCACTCCAGAGCTGGCTGCATCTTGCAGGTAACGCTCAGCCTCACCCCCGCGGAGCACCCACCTGCTGGGGATTCATGGCAGTCGGGGGGGTCTGAAATCAGAAACAGGGAATCCCCGGCGGAGAATGACCCTGGGGGCGGATTCCCCAGGGCTTTACACCCCGATGGGGCTCTGCCCCATCTCTGCCCCATCGCTCAGCACCCCGCTCCCCAAACCTCGGCTGTCGGGCCTGGGTGGCCTTTCCTGGAACCCGGACGATTTGATTCCTCTGGGCAAACCCCACTTCCTGTGCGGAAAACAGGAATCTGGGACGCGAGGCTGGAAAACCCCGGCTGGCGGGAACCCTGTCGGCTGCGGGGCAGGCAGCTGGGTTAGGGGCCGGGATCTCAAAGGAGCCGGGTCCGCGGCCACTAGCCAGTGATCAGGCCCCAGCCCCTTAACCAACAGCGTCAACTGTGGGAAAAGCCCAGGGCCTGGCTCCCACCCTCCCTGGCTCTAACCACTAGATTGTAGACCCCCCTCCCAGAGCTGGGGAGAGAACCCAGGAGTTCTGGGTCTTGGCCACCCTATCTCTAACCACTAGACGCCCCCTCCCAGAGCCAGGGACAGAACCCAGGAGTCCTGGCTCCCAGCCCCCCCTGCTCTAACTACCAGGCAACTCGGATGCCCTCTGGGTTTTATTTCCTGGGCTGGAGGGAGGCAGTATGGGGGATTGGTGGGGGGCTGGGAACCTTCATTTCTTCAGCCCCATTACCCCCCCCCCCACCGATCCGAGCCCCACCCCCCCAGCTGCTGTTCCAGGAACTGGCTGGCAGAGATGCTGCCCCACGGGCACGGGGAGGGCGTGTTCGCTTGGCAGGTACAGGGAGTCCATGGTGCAGCCGCCCGCTACCTGCCGCGCCCAGCCGGCCTGTGTCCCCCCCCCGGCCCCTCCCGGGTCAGGGCTTGCTGGGGCCTGTGGATCAGAGCACACGGCTCCAGGGCGTGTCCCAGTGCTGTGCTCACGCAGTGCTGCGGCGTGGGGGGGGCAGCGAGGGGCAGAGGGGAAAGAGGACGCCTGGGTCCCATCCCCAGCTCTGGGAGGGGAGTGGGGTCTAGTGGTTAGAGCAGGGGGCTGGGAGCCAGGACTCCTGGGTTCTCTCCCAGCTTGGGGCTAAACTGGTCTCTCTCTGAGGGGGGCCGTGAGGGGCACCTGGCAGAGCTGGGGGGCAGCGGGGGGAGCCTCAGGGCTGCTCTAGTTGATGCTCTGCTGGGCCCTAGCGGCGCTGGGTGGCAGAGAAGCTACATGCGGCCCTGCAGGGTACGGGGTGGGGGGGTCGTGGGAGGCCGATGGGCCTCAGGGTTGAGCCACCCCCTCTCCTGATGCCATTGGGGTCATGGGGGGGGGGGGGGGGGCTTGAATTGTTTGGACACAAACCGGCCACCTACTGGCAGAAGGCGGCATGACATTGACATGCTGCCCCCCACCCGCCCCCGGCAGCCCCCCAGCCCTGGGAACAGGTTACGCTCACTGCCCCCCAGCAGCCCCAATCCCTAGACCCTCTCCCTCCCAGAGCCGGCAGAGAACCCAGGAGTCCTGGCTCCCAGCCCCCCCCAGTAGTCCCCCTCCCCTCCCAGAGCCGACAGAGAACCCAGGAGTCCTGGCTCCCATCCCCCCCATTAGTCCCCCTCCCCTCCCAGAGCCAGCAGAGAACCCAGGAGTCCTGGCTCCCAGCCCCCCCATTAGTCCCCCTCCCAGAGCCGACAGAGAACCCAGGAGTCCTGGCTTCCAGCCCCCCCATTAGTCCCCCTCCCCTCCCAGAGGCAGCAGAGAACCTAGGAGTCCTGGCTCCCAGCCCCCCCATTAGTCCCCCTCACCTCCCAGAGCCAGCAGAGAACCCAGGAGTCCTGGCTCCCAGCCCCCCCATTAGTCCCCCTCCCAGAACCGACAGAGAACCCAGGAGTCCTGGCTTCCAGCCCCCCCATTAGTCCCCCTCCCCTCCCAGAGCCAGCAGAGAACCCAGGAGTCCTGGCTCCCAGCCCCCCCATTAGTCCCCCTCCCCTCCCAGAGCCGGCAGAGAACCCAGGAGTCCTGGCTCCCAGCCCCGCCCTCCGCTCAGCCTTTCCCTCTAAGCCCCGCCCCTGCGCCCGCCCTCGTCCGGGTGACGTCAGACGCACGCCGGCGTGGGCGCGCACGGACCCGGAAGCGCCTCCCCCGGCCGGGTCGCCGGGCGCCGCCATATTGGCGGATCCTGGGCGCCGCCATATCGCGCCCGCTCCCCTCGGCCGCTCGCCGGTGTCGCCGCGCCAGCCCCAGCCATGTCCGAGAGCTACGGTCAGTGGGGGGGCGCTGGGGGGGGCAGAGCCGGGTGCGTGGGGGGGCGAGGTCTGGGGGTGCAGTGGGGGAGGGGGGCAGAGCTGGGTGCGTGGGGGGCGCTGGGGGGGGCAGAGCCGGGTGCGTGGGGGGCGAGGTCTGGGGGGGGCGCTGGGGGGGGGCAGAGCCGGGTGCGTGGGGGGGCGAGGTCTGGGGGTGCGGCACAGCTGGTGCATGGGGGGGCAGAGCTGGGTGCATGGGGGGGCGGGGTCGGGGGGCAGTGGGGGAGGGGTGAGCTCTGTGCATGGGGGGGCAGAGCTGGGTGCATGGGGGGGGCGGGGTCTGGGGGTGCAGTGGGGGAGGGGTGAGCTCTGCGTGGGGGGGCAGAGCTGGGTGCATGGGGGAGCGGGTCTGGGGGGTACAGTGGGGGAGGGGTGAGCTCTGTGCATGGGGGGGCAGAGCTGGGTGCATGAGGGGGGCGGGGTCTGGGGGTGCAGTGGGGGAGGGGTGAGCTCTGCGTGGGGGGGCAGAGCTGGGTGCATGGGAGAGCGGGTCTGGGGGGTACAGTGGGGGAGGGGTGAGCTCTGTGCATGGGGGGGCAGAGCTGGGTGCATGGGGGGCGAGGTCTGGGGGTGCGGCACAGCTGGTGCATGGGGGGTGCAGTGGCGGAGGGGTGAGCTCTGTGCATGGGGGGTGAGGTCTGGGGGTGCAGGGGGGAGTGCGGCAGAGTTGGTGCAGTGGGGCAGGGGGTGAGCTGTGTGCGGGGGCTGGAGGCAGTGGGGGGCTCTGTGCGTGGGGGGGAGGTTGGCTCATCAGGGTGAGCATTAAAGCAAGGTGGGGGTGCGTGGCAGGCGGCGGGGGTGCATTGAGGGGCAGAACAGGCAGCGGGGTTACGGTAGGTGCTGGGGTGGCACTGGGCGGGGACAGGGGTGTCAGGGGTGGAGGGAAGGGGGTTGCAGTGGGGAGGGGGAGAGGGGTGCCCCTGGACCGAAGCTGACCCACTGCAACACCCCCAGCCCCCATTCTCCAGCAGGCTGTGCCGGGCGACGGTCGGGGGACTGGCTCAGGGCTGGCCTCCGAAATCCTCCCCCAAGTAGCGTCCTGGGCCCGTTCTGGCATCTGTGTGTGGTGCCCGGGCGAAGGGGGGCTGGGAAAATCCCCGGTGCGCAGAGACGCTGCCCTGGGAACGAGCCCCCCGGGGCGCTAATCACCCCACAGTTACCCACGCTGTCCCACGCTCCCCAGGGGTGGTCGCTGGGGTGTGGGTGTCACTGGAAACCACGTCTTGTGCCAGACCAGCTGCCGAGGAGTTGGATCCCAGAGCCGGTCGCTTCACAATGACCGGACGGGAAGCGCATCCCCTGAACGCGGGGGGCGTGGGGTGGCGAGTTTCTCCCCAGGGGGAGCCCGCCCGTGTTTGTTCAATGCCCTCTGCTCATGGCCTGCCCACCGCCCTCTCCGGCGTGGATGAGCCGAAATTGGGGGTGGTAAACGGGGGTGTCTTGGCATTTTAACCATTTGGATTGGAACTCTTTCCCCCCTCCCCCCAATAAACAAACAAGCCCTGGGCATCCCGGGTTCAAACCCTCATAGGACTGATTCGTCCTTCCCTGGGTACATGGTGCGCAGGCTGCTGAGCGAATGGGAGGTCTCATCTTCCCCGTTTCAGTGACCCTGTGTGCGCCCGGGGGTGCCCCGGGACAGCAGGGCTGGGTGCTGACGGAGGAACAGAGATGTGACTTTTCCCCCTCCTCCACCTGTGCGGAAAACCCGACCGTTCCGCTTCCTCCGTAACGCCCCGTGTGGCCGATCTTAGTCCACACGGCGCCGCTGGTTCGGAGTTCGGCTGACGTGGGTTCAGGTGCTTTGGTCTGCTGTGCCGATGTCACCTTCGGGTACAGCCCGGGCGCCGCCTGACGCGCCCCGGGCGCCGCCTGACGCGCCCCGGGCGCCGCCTGACGCGCCCCGGGCGCCGCCTGACGCGCCCCGGGCGCCGCCTGACGCGCCCCGGGCGCCGCCTGACGCGCCCCGGGCGCCGCCTGACGCGCCCCGGGCGCCGCCTGACGCGCCCCGGGCGCCGCCTGACGCGCCCCGGGCGCCGCCTGACGCGCCCCGGGCGCCGCCTGACGCGCCCCGGGCGCCGCCTGACGCGCCCCGGGCGCCGCCTGACGCGCCCCGGGCGCCGCCTGACGCGCCCCGGGCGCCGCCTGACGCGCCCCGGGCGCCTGTCTCTCTCGTAGAGGCTGCTGCTCGCATGGAAACGAAAGCCGTGAGGCCTTGTCTGCACGGACAACGGTCAGCGCGTTAGCTGTACCGCTCCGGCCCGCTAGTGCTGGGGCAGCTCTTCCAGCCCGGGAAAGGGCGTTGGTTCTTCTGGTATAACGGCCTGTCTACACTGCAAAGCTAGGGCAGCCTAGCTACATCCCCCAGGGGTGTGCAAAATCACTCTGGCCCTGGTGCAGACGCCGCTCGGTCGGTGGAAGAATTCTTCCAGCAGCCTCGTTACTGCCTTTCGGAGCGGTGGCTTAACGGCGGGGGGGAGGCACACCTTCCCTTGCTGGAGTCGGTGTGTCTACACCACCGCTGTACCCAGTGTGACCTGTGTCCACACGGGGGCTTGGGCTGATGTCACTCGGCCAGTAAAATAAATAGCAAATCACTCCCCCTCCCCCCAGCCAACACAATACCAAAGCTGGGTAGACTCGACCGCTGACCTTTGCTGCTGGGCAGTTTGAGAGGAGGAAGAGTTTGTTTGAAACCACCTTTGTCGGCTGTTCTTCCAGCCTGCCTCAGGGGAATCTCTTTTCACTTCTTTTTCGTTGGGCCTTGGTCAGCACTTTGCAGATCATCGGTTTCACTGTTTGCACGGTTTCCTCGTGTTTGTGTTGTGTTCCGCAAGAGCACACACTGTGACACGTGAAAACTGTGATCAGAAACCTGGCAGAGGCAGGGGCAATGGCTGAAACGCCCCTGCACTCACTCCGAGCCTAGATATCGAGATAACCGAGCTCCCTTTAACCCTCGGTTTGCTGGGCCCAGCTTTGTCTTTCAGGCGGAGTCCTGGGGTTTGCAGATGGGGAGATAGAGTCCAGTGCTTGAGGTTTCTCTTTCTGGGAAAGCAGCATCCCAGATATTTCCTTTGTAAACAAGGTAATAAGGGGACCTAAATAATTGAAGGGAGACTAAAAGAACAGGATTACTTGTGGCACCTTAGAGACTAACACATTGATTTCAGCATAAGCTTTCGTGGGCTACAGCCCACTTCTTCTGATGCATAGAATGGAACATACAGTAAGCAGATATTTATACGTTCAGAGAAACATGAAAAGGAAACATGGAAGTACCCAAGAGGCTAATTAATTGAGAGGAACTATTATCAGAAGGGGAAAAAACTTTTGAAGTGATAATCAAGATGGCCCATTGCGGACAGTTGACACAAAGGGGTGTGAGTGAGGAGACTTAACTAGGGGAAATAGATTCAATTAAGGTAATGACCGAGCCACTCCCAGTCTCTGTTCAAACCTAAGTTAATGGTATCTAGTTTGCATATTAATTCAAGTTCAGCAGCTTCTCCTTGGAGTCTGTTTTTGAAGCTTTTCTCTTGCAAAATTGCCACCTTTAAGTCTGTCACTTAAGGGAGATAGGCTTCTGCCATTAAGGAAACCTTCTCCCAAAGCTAGCATCGATTTTTAGCTTCGGATTCTCCATCATTGGCCATTTTAAAATCACGGCTGGGCTCTTTTTCTAAAAGATCTGCTCAGGGAAGTGCTGTAGCCTGGGTCAGACGAGACACTTAGGGCGAGGGACAGGACTGGCTGACTTACTGAGATCCCTTCTCGTCCGATGGTTCCTTCTGGCCGTGGATTCTCTGAACTAGTGAAGGGGAACCAGGGAGAACACTCCTGCTTTCCTTGCGAGGCCGTTTGTGATTCAAACACCGCGAGGTTCTGCCGAAGACTAGACATTTCTATGGGTGAGGTAGATACGTTTGGTAGGCTGAGACCACGGCTCATCCTGACCCGTATCGTCTCGTTATTTCCCCCTGGCTGCACCTGCCTGTTGTCTCTTGGCCTACGTGGCCCGGTGCCGAACACCACTGTCTCTAGACTGGCCATTTTATCATCCCCGCCGCTCCTGCGTGTCTCCTTTCTATGGTAACCAGTCCCACTGTCTCCACGGGACTGTTGGTCGAGGCCCTTGATTGTTCTGACTGGCCTCCCGTGAACGCCTTCTAATTCTGTAATCACCTCACCTCCTGCCAGCACGACGTGCAGGGGATTTGAACCTGTGACGCTCCGTATTGCAGTGGGACCGGGGCCTAGCTTAATACCTGGCAAGCTCAAGCCCCTACCCCCTGGGGGCCTCTCTCTAGGCTGGGTGGCCGTCCTGTCTCTGCTCTCAGGCTGCTCCTGCGTCATGGTCATTGCGTGCCCCCTTGGCTGCTGGCGATGGTCGCGGCGTGCCGATCGGCCATCCGTGCCCCGGGGTGAGCCGAAGGGAGCGGTGCAAATAATGGGTTAGTAAGTTAACGGCGGCGCTGAAAGACGCCAAGCTGAAATGAGGCCCCCGTTGCGCCGGGCGCTGTGCGTACACCTAGGAAGCGACTGTCCCCGGCTCAGGGCGCTTGGTCTAACGAGACAACGATGGGCCAAAGGAAGCGTCACTGTCCCTTTTACCGAGGCCCCGGGAAGTTAGGTGACGTGCCAGGGTCACCCAGGGAGTTTGACGCAGAGCACTGGGCGTAACGTTTCTCGGTGCACGTTTCTAAAGACTGGTTGAGAGGATGCTCTGCTTTTCGTGAACCTCCCCAGCCCCCTTAAACAGAACCTGCTGCCCCTTCCCCACGTCCCCCACCGCACCCTCGAGAGTCACAATCGGGCTTCTTTTGTTCTTCAGATTTCCTCTTCAAGTTCCTTGTGATTGGAAGTGCCGGTACCGGGAAGTCCTGTCTCCTGCATCAGTTTATAGAGAATAAATGTAAGTTGCCCTGTTCCCGTTGCCAATGTTGTTGTTTAGTTGAACTGATCTCTGTTTTGCTCCGGTGTGTTTCCTAATACCCGAGACCCTCATCCAAAGGGAAAGGCTCCACTGCACCGTTGTTGCCAGAAAGACGATTGAATTTGCATTCCGGTCTGTCCTTCAGCTCCCCAAACTTGCCTTTTACAAAAGAAACTGACGAGAGAGGGGGAATTTTCATCTCCAGACGCGTGGAACTTCAAAGTTGTGATGGAGATTTTTTTTATCACGACATTTTAAAACTTCAGCCTGCTCGAAAACCCTCTTCCTAGTTTTTTTTTTTTTTGTGCTGAATGTGAAAACTGAAACGGATCGACTAGACCAACGAAATCAAATGTGAAACCCCTCCCGCTTTGTGGTTTTCATTGCAAGTGTCTTTCCACAGCCTTGGCTTCCTCCGTGTGTTCAGCACATTACAAAATTGTATTCCAAAGGGGCTTCCTATGTGGGTAAAGAATCCATCCGGCGCTTGATTTTCACACACGGTTGTGTACGAGGTTAACCATGCCAAGGAAATGAAAACTCCCACTCACGCTCACTGCTACTTGTTGACACATCACCTCTGCCGCTGCTTTAGCAGGCTCGACTCGCGTGACGCTCCCGCCGTGTGCCATTCATGGTTCGTTAGGGCTGCTTCCTGTTTAGGTGACGTGGCTTCCGCGGGGCGTGGCGCAGGCCGGGAGATTCCATGGCCGCTGCGGCTCAGGACCCTTTGTGCCGCTGCGCCGTAAAATCGTGTGCTCCCGGGCTGTACCAGAACCGCGAAGTTGGCTCAGTCCGGCTAATTTTCCAGCAGCGGGGGGGCAGAAGCAGGCGTCGGTGCGTGCCGGTCTCCTGCCCGGCACAGCATCGTATCGGGCCAGCGCTTTGGGGGGCGGCTGGTTTTAGGGGAGGCGCAGTAGCCAGCGCCGCTGCCGCGTGGAACGTGCCGCGCTGAGCAGGAGACCGACGTGTGGCTGGCTGCGTCCACCTGCTGGTGGAGAAGTCGCAGGGGAGGCCCGGGGGCCGTGGGTGTTCTGCTAAATCCTCTCCTTTGCCTGTGGCGCTGCCTTGAACAACAACAACAACAAAGATGCGGTTTTCTTTGTGCCTTAAGCGGCAGCGTGTGCTTAAGGGGGGGAGCCCAGGGCTGGGCTAGCAGGGGCTGCGGGTCGAGAGTGAGGGGCACCGGCAGAGCTGAGGGGAGCCCAGGGCTGGGCTGGCAGGGGCTGCGGGTCGGGAGTGAGGGGCGCCGGCAGAACTGGGGGGAGCCCAGGGCTGGGCTAGCAGGGGCTGCGGGTCGGGAGTGAGGGGCATTGGCAGAGCTGGGGGGAGCCCAGGGCTGGCTAGCAGGGGCTGCGGGTCGGGAGTGAGGGGCACCGGCAGAGCTGAGGGGAGCCCAGGGCTGGGCTGGCAGGGGGCTGGGGGTCGGGAGTGAGGGGCGCCGGCAGAACTGGGGGGAGCCCAGGGCTGGGCTAGCAGGGGCTGCGGGTCGGGAGTGAGGGGCACCGGCAGAGCTGGGGGGAGCCCAGGGCTGGGCTAGCAGGGGGCTGGGGGTCGGGAGTGAGGGGCATTGGCAGAGCTGGGGGGAGCCCAGGGCTGGGCTAGCAGGGGCTGCGGGTCGGGAGTGAGGGGCACCGGCAGAGCCCGGGGGAGCCCAGGGCTGGGCCAGCAGGGGCTGCGGGTCGGGAGTGAGGGGCACCGGCAGAGCCGGGGGGAGCCCAGGGCTGGGCTAGCAGGGGCTGCGGGTCGGGAGTGAGGGGCGCCGGCAGAGCTGTGGAGGGAATGCTTGTCTGCACTGTTCATCTCTTGCTCATACTGTATCTCTTCATTAAGCCCTAAAAATAGTATAAATTCCCCCCCCCCCGCCACGTCCCTCTGCCGCAGTCTGCACAGGAATCGGAGCAATTGCCGGGGGCTTGGGGCTCTCGGGTATCGGCACGTGGACTGGAAGCTCCTTGTTCCCGAGCGGCTGCGTCCTGTTCCTGATCCCTGACTGACCAGGGGCCGTCTCGGTCCGTCACTGATCTGGGATCTCCCCCTTCTCCAGTCAAGCAGGACTCCAGCCACACGATTGGAGTGGAGTTTGGGTCCAAGGTGGTCAACGTCGGTGGGAAAACGGTGAAGCTGCAGATCTGGGACACGGCAGGACAAGAACGGTTTAGGTAGAAACCAAACCCCACCTATGGGTCTCCCCAGAGCGCGAGGGGTGCGGACAATGGCTGCCTGGCCGCATCTCTGATAGGAGACCCCCCCCCCTTCCCAAGGGCGGCGCAGAGACACGCCCTCCTTTCCGTTGGCCTTTCCCCGCTAGGACGCTGGGTCCGAGCCGCCCCGGGTGGGAAGGGGGAAGCTGGCTGGTCTCAGCGGGGTGGGGAATGGAACGCAGGGACCTTCCTGCCCCCCCGGGGGCACCGGCTCTGGTCCGTCCCTGGGGTGAGGGGCTGGCGGGCTCAAGGGATGGGATCTCGGCCCCAGCCAGGGGAGATGGACGGTGGCTCCAGTCTGAGATGGATCCGGGGGGCAGGGGCCACAGCGCAGAACCCCACCTGGAGGCCCCCCCCCCCCCCCCCCAGAGTCCAAGGCGGAGGCAGGGTGGCCGGCGTCTCAGAGGAGCCAGCCACACTGGCCCTGTCCATTCTGGGGGGGCCGCCAGACCCCCACCTCGTGCCCTGCTTGTCCCTTCAGCTCCCCCATTACCCAGCAGCCTGACGCCTCCCCCCCGCCCCCTTTCCCACGGGCCTGTTCTCCCGGCATATCCCAGGCCGGCCGTATGCCTCCCGGCGAGCGCCTGGCCCTGCCGACCGCTGAGTCTCTCTCCTCGCCCTCTAGGTCGGTGACTCGGAGCTACTACCGCGGCGCTGCCGGGGCGCTGCTGGCGTACGACATCACCAGGTGGGTGTTCTCGGTGGCTCCTCGCCGCGGGGGGGCATGAACCGGGGCCACTCTCCTGCCTGTGCTTCGGAGCGATGGCCTGGGGCCCCCTCCTCGCCTGGGGCCCCCTCCTCGCCTGGGGCCCCCTCCTCGCCTGGGGCGAGGTCCCTGGGCAGCTTTTCAGACAGAACTAGATTCAAGCCACGGAACCAGAACAACCGCCCCCCCCTTGTCCCGGGCTGAGCATCCGCCCCGGGGGAGCCGGTCCAGTCCCATCACAGCGCCCGAGCTGAACCGCTTCTGTTCTGCCCCTCGACTTCGCCTCTGGGGCCGTTCAGGCCGAGGTCCGTGCCAGCAGCGGGTGCCGCCCAGGGAGTGCCCTGCTCTGCCGACCCCTTTGGCAGGCGCCAAACAACCCCCTGCAGGGGGGAGATGGGCACGAGCCTTATATAGGGGGGTTTAGAAGGGCAGGGCCTGGCCTGGGGGGCAGCCCCTAACCTGGGATCTGCGAGAAGTGCCCGGATGGCCCCCACTGTCCCCTCTGTCCTGTGTCGCAGCCGGGAGACCTACAACGCACTGACTAACTGGCTGACGGACGCCCGGACCCTCGCCAGCCCCAGCATCGTCATCATCCTCTGCGGGAACAAGAAGGACCTGGATGCGGACCGGGAAGTGACCTTCCTGGAAGCCTCCCGCTTCGCGCAGGAGAACGGTACCGCACCGGGGCTGCTCCAGGGGCTCGTTGGTTTTGGCTCTGCTGTGGTCCTGCCTGGCCCTTTCCGTGTGTGTGTGGGGGGGTGTCCCCTGCCTGCTTTGCCGTGGCACCAGGGCTTAGGGGTGTGAAAGCGTCCTGCCATCTCCCCGCTGCCCGTAAGGAGCTATGGAAAGGGCGGCTGAGCTGTGCAGAGCCCCCGGGGCCCAGGGTGCTAGATGGGAATCGCTCCCCGGCACCGGTGCAATTTGGCCAGGAGGGGGAGCCCGGACTCTGTGGTTAGAATGCGGCGTCGGGCTCGAAGCCCCGGATTGTGTGCGTTTGGAGGTGGCGCTGGCTCGGGCCCCGTTGTACGCAGGCCACCCCGGGTCTCATATGCGCGACCGGGCAGGGCAGGCCCCACTGAAGAGCGAGCTGCTCGGTTGTGTGTGTTGACGGGGACTCGCTCCCGAGCCAGGAGTGGCGTTGTCCCGGCTGGGGCTGTCCCGCGCTTGGCGTGTGCGCCGAGCCGACGCCCCCCCGGTTACCTTCCTGCCGTTTCTCTCTCCGCCCCGGCAGAGCTCATGTTCCTGGAGACCAGCGCGCTGACCGGAGAGAACGTAGAAGAAGCTTTCTTAAAATGTGCACGGACCATCCTCAACAAAATTGAATCCGGTACGGAGGCTGGAGACGGCAGGGGGCACCGAGGGGGCGCGAGACTCCACGCTTCCCCTTTGGGTATTTCCAACCGGAGCGGCTCAGCCAGGAAGGGAATGACGAGTGATAGAGACAGATGATGCTCCGGGCTCTGGCTGAGACCGGGGGCCCCCAGTCCTGTTCTGAAGTAGGGCAGGAGACCCAGGGATGGCCCAATTCTCCAGGGGGGCTGAGCCGCCCCTCGCCCCCTGCGTCCGGGGCAGGGTTTGCTCTCCTCGCTCCTGGGTCGATCTCCTCGCCGGTGGCTAGGCTGGAGTTGGTTATGAAGTGGCTACGCCCGGGGGTTGCCCGGCTGGTGCGTACCTGCGGCTGGCCTAGAAGGGTCCCGGTAAAGATCCCTCCCTTTCAGCCCCGTGCAATCCGGGGGGAGGGAGGGGAGGTGGTTGGTGGGGGAGGAATGGTCGTGTGCCCCGCCCTGCTGAGTGCGGCTCTGTCTGGCTAGGTGAGCTGGACCCTGAGAGGATGGGCTCGGGAATCCAGTACGGAGACTCCTCCTTGCGCCACCTGAGACAGCCCCGCGGGGCCCAAACACAGAGCAAGCAACCATGTAGCTGCTAAGCACGCAGGCCACCAGGAATCGGTCTGCAAGTAAGCTGGGGGGGGCGGGGGGGGGGGAAGCTGAGACTCCACCATGCCGCTGGCTCGGCCGTGGCGTCCTGGGGGGGGGGGCGGGTTGTCCAGCCCGGAATGACCAACGGTCTGTGGAGTGGGCTCCCTCTGCAGCCCCCCGGCAATGGGGCAGGCCTGGAGCACACGGGGCTGGGGGCGTGGAGGGGCTGGAGCTCATCTCTCTCTGCCGTACTCCATGGGTCAACACCCCCCACCGCCCAGGCAGCTGACTGTCAGCTCCCCTAAACCCCCGCGGGACCTGCCCACGCTCCTCGGCCACGGAGACTGACTCCTCCCCTCCTCTCTCCCCAGCGCTGGACCGTGGCCAGTCGGGCCCCCCGGGGCCGAAGCACTTTCTCTTCTCTTCCCAGGACCATGTGCCTCGCTCGCTGAGCCCCCCGCTTCCCGAGCCGTGGGCCGCCCCCCCCTTCGGCCTGTGGCAAACTGCCCATTTGATTGTATGCAGCCGCGGTGTCTTCTGCGGGACGCTCCCTGCCCGCTGCTCATCCCCCCCCCCGAACCCGAGGCTGGCATGGGCCCATCTCAGGACTGACTCTCAAAGGCTGATGTAACGGGGCCCCGGCCAGCCCCCCGTAGCTAACTGCTGCTCTGGGCGGGAGAGTTAACCCCAGGACGAGGCAGGAGCAGGTTCTCCTTGTGAAATGGTTGGCTTGGGGTTGTCTCCTGCTGCCCCGTTCCTCGGAGCTAGGCTGGGGGGTTGCCCTGGGCAGGTGGGGGGTGTCTCGTAGCCTGGGGGACAGCACGGAGACGGGGTTTGCTGTCACAAACCAAAGGGCGCTTTGGGAGCGCGTGAGCGGTTCCCTCCAGCGTGCGGCTCGCCGGGCGGGGCTGGGCTGAGCTTGGGTGTCTGTTACACTGGTTTTGCTTTGGAAGCTGGGGTCTGTCCCCCGGGCTCCGCCTCGTCTCGCTGCTTTTCCGCCAGCCCCGCGCGGCGCGACGTTCCGGTGTAACAGACCGGCGGGGCTGGGCGGGCGGCGCTGCCCCTTCGAAATACCGTCGCTGGATACGGGACCATTGACCTGCCCACGGCGGGAGCCGGCTCTGGTCCCAGCTCCCTCGGGCGCCGCGGCTCAGGCGCTGAATCCCTTGGGCGGGTGCGGGGATCTGGGTTTTAAAACCCCACGGCAGAGGTGCCGCGCGACTGACCGGGCAGGAAAGTCCGGGCCTGCTGAGCCGGGGTAACGTACCGGCAGCACCTTCCCCTCGAGGGGGCCGGTTCAAATCCGGCCCCGCTGGGTCCAGACCAAGGGTCAAATTTCCAAGAGTGCCGAAGCGCCAAGCGCCAAAGGCCTGTTGAAAGCCAATAGGATCTGGGCTCCTAAATCACCTAGTGCTCTGAATGTTCACCGCCTCTGCCTCTGGGGTTGCTGTCCACCGCTAGCACAAATGGCTCCCAGCAGGCTGGAGGGGATCGCCCTGGACAGAGTCTAGCTGGAGCCATCCGTGACTGGCCCGCGGCTGCAGGGTTGGATTTGAGATGGTGACAGCGGCGTAAAGCCTCCCTGAGCAGCCAGACCCGTCTGCTTTGTCCCCACGCAGCCCCTCGCCTGCGCCCCTTCCCCATCCCTCCCACCTCCTCGGGCAGCAGCGATCCCTGGCCCCCTCGGCTGGGCTACGGCCCCGTCTCTCTCTCCGAATCTTGGCCCAAAACATCGCACGACCCTCCTGCGGGAACTGCCACACTGGTGATACTCAATAGGCGACCCGCAGGCCAAATGTGCCCCCCCCCCCCAAGCTTCCCGCGTGGCCCGCCGGCTCACCTTACAAAACGTGTATAATTAAATTCACAGTCTGTGATGCGCTGCCTTAGCACGCGACTTACCCAACTGGCTCGTTAGCGATGGAAACGGAGCCACAAACGAACGCGACCGGCCGTAAAGTCGGCCGCGGAAACCGAGCTTTTAACCCGAACCGGACAGCGGGTTTTCTCCTTATTACGCCGGCTCGTCTGAACCCCCAAGCTGCGTGTTGTAATGTGCCAAACCGCCGTATCCGTCCGCACGGTCGCCACGTGGAATCAAAGTGACTTGGCCTGGCAGTGTTGCAAAGACGTGACAAAACGGAAAATCCGCCGTCTTTGTATTGTGCTCCAGACGTCGTCCTCACCCCATCAGTGACCGCGCGGGAAGCAGCAGCAGCTGCTTCTCTTCGGAGAACGTGGGAACTCGCGCAAAAGGAAGAGCCTTTCCTGGCTGCCGAGCCTGGGTAGGATCGCACGCTGGGCATGCGGGGGGAGCTTTTTGCCGGAGGTAAAAACACAGGTGACGTTGTGAACTGGGTGAGGCAGGTTCCCCTGTCTGATGCCACGGCAGTGCGAAGACGGGGTCATTTGGGGATTATTCGTCGGCACCGCTTTACAAAACGCCAAACGCACCTCTGGCTGTGGACGAATCGGGCGATTGAAGTGGCACTGTCCAGCGATCGCTGTTGCCTAGAATTTGAGGGTGAAATTTTCAAGGAAGAATTTTTGTGCTGAAACCTACCCCACCGGAGAGAGCGTTTCTGAAAAGGTGAAAGGCTTTTTTTTTTTGGGGGGGGGGGGGGGAACCCCTTTCTGCAGAGCTAAACCAAACTGTCTTGTTGCAGACAGAGGGCCCTCGGTGACGGGGGGAGAGAGGGGCTTTGCTCCGTGTTTGGCCGCGATACAGCCTTATGTAAATACACTTCACCGCATCGTTCACCAGGCTGTCCTGTGCGGTAAGCTGTGCGGGGACTTGGAGAAAAAACAAGTTACAGAATTATGAGCTGACCAGTCAGCCGCACACCTCCTGGGGAACCGGAAATACGCAATCAGGCGGGAAGGCAGCTTTTTTCTCCTGCCCAGGAACGTTTCAAAGCTGTATGAAGTCGATGTTCAGCTGTAGATTTTTGAAAGAACCGTAATGTTTTGTTCAGCGTTACGAACAGCCTCCGTTCCCGCGGCGTTCGCAACTCTGAGATTCTTCTGTATTGTGACGAGATCAGCGAACTCCATACGCTCAGCTTCTAGCTCGCAGCAGCGTCTTTTCCAAGCTCTCTTACCAGACCTTTCAGCCGAGTATCAGGACCTGGTGCGGCCCGACGGCATTCGCTAGTTCAGTAGAAGGTGTGTGGGGGAGAAGTTTTGTGCGCTTCACAAAGAAATAATCGACTTTCTTTCCAACCACAAGCCCGGCAAGGCTCGCGAGGCCCTGGAATTGACGAACGCCGTCCCCGCTCTGTCCCAGGTAGCTTTTCTGTGCGATATGACTGGTCCCTTGAATTCCCCCAGCGTGCTGCTCCACGGCAGGTGACAGTGGGGTGAAGACAAGGCAAGAATTCCTAAGCCACCTGGGCGAGAACGTTAAAACCCCAGAGGATTTGCTTTTATTCACCATCAGTTTGTCTGGGCCCGAGGGACCTCGCCCTTCTCAAGCAAAGAACAGTCTCCAGTCAGTTGACGAAGGTGTCTTTCAATTAGAAAGTGTAAGGCTGCAGCGCTCAGATGTGTTGGCAAAATTCAGAGCAGTGCGTCTTGGTGATGGCATAAAAACGGCCGGACTGGGTCCCGCCAAAGGTCCATCTAGCCCAGTGTCCTGTCTTCTGCCAGTGGCCAATGCCAGGTGCCCTAGAGGGAATGAACAGAACAGGGAATCAGCCAGTGATCCATCCCCTGTCGCCCATTCCCAGCTTTCGGAGTGTAATATGCTGGCCAGTTTTGGGATAGCCCGAATCTAGCCATCTGCCTTTTAACTATGTTCGGATCAGTGTCCCTCTGCCAACCTGGGTTTTCACCAGGAACATTGAGGAACTCAACCCCCCAATCGCCTGACGGACGAGCATCTTCACCGATGCGTCCGCTTTTCCCTGACCACTCACCGCCGTCCCCTCTCCCCTTTGAGAGTGCCACACACGGGGGCTAATATCCCTTTACAAACGTCGTTAGACGAGAGAAACGCTCCTACTTCCGTTGTCGATCGAGGTCTTTATTTCCAGGCAGCTGACATTTTTCTTTCAGTTTATGGGGTCAGCCGTGCGTGGCCCCCGGCCGCCTCTTGTCCTGAAATTCTCAGCTCGGCCCACGGGTCGAGCGAATCGAGTATCACTGGTGAGCCCCCCCCCCCCCCCTGTGTCCTGCGTGGGCTGGGGCCAGTGCTGGGTGGGGTGGGGGGACGAGGAGCCCAGCACATCCGGCTCGAGCAAGTCTCCTTCACCCCCCTTCCTGTGGCTCCGGAGAGCCTTGGGGTGTCTCTGTTCCTAAATCAGGCTGTGACCCTTTGCAAGGCTCCTGGGGGGGCTGCCGTTTGGAGAGGGGGGGCTGCGTGAGCTCTGGCGCGGGGTGGATTCGTCTGTGGTGTTCTTACGCTTAAGCTGCTGTTATTTATGAGGTGGGGGAGGACAGGAGGCTGCTGCCTCTGTGACTTTCCTCGCACGCGGCTCTTGCCTGGCCCGTCCCGTGGCGCTGGCCAGAGGACGCCGGCGCGGCTCCCTCCAATTCCTCCTGAAGCCGGGGCAGGGTGGGGAGAAATGGCTGGATCCACACTGGGTTGGAATTCTCGCCCTGCCAAGTTTCTTCTCTTTAAAAGGAAAATCCCTCCGACTTCAGGCTGTGGACACGTGCCCCGTCCATAAAGTATTAATGTTTTCCACCTCCGGCCTCCTGGCGTCTCCTTGCTGCTCCGAGCGCCCGGCCGCGCTCAGCTTCTCCTGGATGCTAGGTGCCGTACGGAGCCCTTACCGCAAAGAGCGGCCGGGCCGGGTACGGCGAGGCGGAGAGACAGCCGGTGCGAGAGAGCCGGGAATTGGATCCGCGTCTCTTGCAGCTCGGCCCGGCACCTGTTCCTGTCGGTGAATTGACGGTGCACAGCGGGCCTGGCCCCACCCCTGCGGCGTCTCAGCACCTCTGGGGGGCTTCCCTGGCGGGCTGGAGGAGGGGGGGGCATGACTCATCCCTGGGGGGGCTGGGGCCCGGAGCGGAGGTTCCCGGCCGGTTCGAATCCAGCCCCCTGTGCTCAGGCCCTGGTTCGCGCCAGCGGGTTTCCAGGGGCGTTGAGCATTGAAGGGGAGCTCCGGGGCGATGTAACCTCGCTGCAGCCAGCCCTGGCCTGGGGCTGTGGGGTCGAGCGCCGCGGCGGGGGGACACGGCGTCTCTTTCCCGGTGTGTCATAAAACCGCAGCAGCTGGTGGCTGGGGGAGGCCGATCTGGCCAGGGATTGCTCAGGCAGCTACGCCGGCCCTGGGCCCTGCTCCCCGCTTCCCCCTACCCCGGGGTGGCCTCTGGGCTGCGTCGCACCCTGGAGCAGGCTGGAGGCCCTGGTGACAGGTGGTTGGCGGGGGGCGCTGGGAGCCAGGACTCCTGGGTTCTCTCCCCGGCTCTGGGAGGGGAGTGGGGTCTGGTGGTTAGAGCAGGGGGTGCTCGGAGCCAGGACTCCCGGGTTCTCTCCCCGGCTCTGGGAGGGGAGTGGGGTCTGGTGGTTAGAGCAGGGGGTGCTCGGAGCCAGGACTCCTGGGTTCTGTCCCTAGGGGCTGGGGTGAGACGCTGCAAGTGTCCATGAGGTGGCCCCGTTGCTCTGAGAACAGGCACCCGCGGGGTCCGTGGCTGGTCCCTGGGCAGTGCCAGGTTCGCCCAGCCCCGGACTCCCCTTAGCTCCCCGGGTCATGGCACGGCGGGAAAACACCCCACGGCTCCGGAGCCGGGTTTCTGCTCGCCGTGACAGCGGCGTCAATCCGGATCGGCCTGGCTGGCTGAGTGGAGTCACTCCAGATTTACACGGAGCTCTAGGCTCTCGGGAATAAAACAACCCCGAGAGCGGGAAGAGCGAAACCCGTCTGCTTCGGGACAGGAGCCATCTTCCCTGGGAGCCGGTTCTCCCCTCGCTTCAAACTTGCTCGCACCTGGGAGGCAGCTGGTGCTGGTCTCTGGGGCGATTCCCATGCGTGTGTGTCAATGTGCTAACGACTGTGGGGTTCTCAGGTGCTGGGGGCCAGCCAGGGGTTCTGGGGGAGTCTGATCTCAGGGTGGGGTGCTCATTGGAAGGGGGGCAGGGAATTTGCACTCCCGAGCACCTGGATTTTGCAGGCGGTAGCGGAGTGGGAGCCCAGCTGAGATTAGCAGCGTGTGTGTGTGTGTGTGTGTGTGTTCGTGTGTGTGTGTGTGTGTGTGTGTTTCGGGGGTGGGGGGTGGAGTTAACCCCTTGGTAGATGGAGCTCCCCTGGAAAATCCGGCATGGGCGTGACTCTCCATCACCTGCCACTGCCCCTTAGCACCAGGCCTCAGACGGGCAGGTTGATCCAGGGCAGATTAGCAGTTGCGGTCGCCGGGGCGTGGGGCCCCTGGCTGCATCTAATGGCCATGGGCTGAGTAAGAAAGTGATGGATGCCTGCAGGTGGGGTGGGGGTGGAGGGTGAGTTGGATGCCTAGGTTCCTGGGGTTTTTGGCTTCAGGATCCTGCAGAACAGGTAAGGCTGGGATACTTTTCCCAGGCCCACTGTTTGAGGTACTGGGGAATCCCCCTTTTTATTAGCACTAGAGGGGCTATGAAACACACCACTGAATTTAACAAAAATCAACCTCAGCATTGCTACGATGCCTCGGTTTCCGCAGTGGTTAGTTACCCAACAGTTGTCAATCCAGAGCATTTCTGTGGCTCAACTGAGGGTTAATTATTAGCTACTTATGACTTCACCACCCAGCAGATTAAGCCAAGAGTTAGCGCTGCCGCAAGGAGATACTGTCAGGGGCTGATCCCCACCTAGCAGGGCTGTCAGAAGTAAAGAAAGGGAAACTCTTTGTCCAGCTATCTGGAAGGGGAGGGGTGTTGTCCATTTAAGGGCTCTCTGCAAGGGAGGTGAAGGGGGAAAGGGATGGACAGGAAGACGTTGGGAGCAAGTTTCCCCCCACTATTTTTTCAAATTAAAATGTACTTTAGAGAAGGCTGCTGTTTTGAAGGATTTATTTTAAAGAGCGGCACGGCGGAAGAGCCGCGCGTTTACGGCTACAGAGGAATCCTCAGCGTGTGCATCTAAAAATCCACGCCAGGATTGTGTACAGATGTGAGTTTATAATCGCCACTAATGAAACAATACCTCTGTATTATAGTCTATACGGTGCCCCAGGACCCTTTGTCGCTACTAATGAAATAGTTGACAGCACATTTTAAACGACGGGCCTGCGGGCTGCCGTGTTCTGAGTAAATCGGACAGTAACGCACAAGTGGTTTTGTGGGGGGGTGGGGTGGGGTGTGTGTGCGTGTGTGTGTGTGTGCGTGTGCGCGCCCAAATGCCTGTTAACCGGCTTCATAACCACTGGAATGGCTCGTTCACAGTTTCAGTGTTGTCCTAACAGCTCTGGCAGGCTGGAGGCTTCTTCCCTTTGAAGTTACTAGATCCCCTCGCGAGGAAGACTCACCAGGCTGTGGGAGCCTGCGGGAAGGGTCAGAACAGGGATAGGAGGAACCGGGGGGGAGGTGCCCCAAATGTTCAGGGGCCCTACGCAGCCGCGTGCCCAAGGGCGGCCCTGCCACCTACCTGCGTCCAGCAGCCCCGGTAGAATGAAACTGCGGCTGCGCGGGCACCGGGAGGGGCGCTTGCAGGCTAGAAGCGGGTGAAAGTCTCTGGTTCTGTCCAGCAGTGTCACCCGTGGGGCGGATAGTGCCATGGGGAGCTCACTGAGAACGGTTGGGGACGATACCGAGCCGGGAGGGGCTGCCGGGGCTTTGGGGGACGGGGTTAACGTTCAGACTGATCTGGACAAACTGGAGAAATGGTCTGAAGTCAAAGAATCAGAGAATCTCAGGGTCGGAAGGGACCATCTAGTCCAAGCCCCTGCTCAAAGCAGTCAGCAGGATGAAATTCAATCAGGACAAATGCAAAGGTCTCCACTTGGGAAGGAACAATCGGTTGCCCACACACAATGGGCAATGACTGCCCACGAAGGAGAACTGCCTAAGGGGGTGTGGGGGTCAGAGTGGATCACAAGCTAAATATGAGTCGTCAGTGTGACCAAAAAGCCTAACATCATTCTGGGCTGTATTAGCCAGGAGTGTTATAAGCAAGACACGAGAAGTGATTCTTGCGCTCTGCTCCTCGCTGATTCGGCCTCAGTTTGAGTGTTGTGTCCAGGTCTGGGCTCCACGTCTCAGGAAAGATGTGGATGAATCGGAGAGTCCAGAGAAGAGCGACCAAACGGATGAAAGGTCTAGAAACCATGAGCTGTGAGGGAAGATTGAAAATAGTGGGTCCGTTCAGTCTGGAGACGAGAAGCCTGAGAGGGGACGTGAGGACAGATTTCAAGTACGTTAACGGTTGTTACAAGGAGGAGGGAGAAAATTGTTCTTAACCTCTGAGAACAGGACAAGAAGCAACAGGTTAAATTGCAGCCAGGGCGGTGTAGGTTGGACACTAGGAAAAACTTCCTGACTGTCAGGGTGGTGAAGCTCTGGAATAAATCGCCCCGAGATTGTGGAATCTCCGTCACTGGCCGTTTATAGGACCAGGTCGGACGAACACCTGTCAGGGACGGTCTAGTTCGGTGGCTCTCCACCTTTCCAGACTCCTGTACCCCTTTCCGGAGGCTGATTTGTCTTGCGTACCCCAAGTTCCACCTCTCCCGAAAGCGACTTGCTTACAAAACCCGGTGTGACAATACAAGTGGTGTCCCAGCACACCGTCGCTGACACATGGCCGACTGTCTCGTCGCTACCGTAGAATTATAACGCCGTTGGGATGTAAATCCGGCCCTGACATTTCCGTGGGTAGCGTATAGAGCGGCATACGCAAGTCATTGTCTGGGTGACCGTTTAGTGTGCACTGACTTGGCTAGTGCTTTGTATGTAGCCTGGTGTAAAAGCAGGAATCGCTTTATGAGTAGATGTACCCGCTGGAGACCTCTGGGGTGCACGAACGGCTGGGCTGGGTTATGCTGAGTCCTGCCTCCGCACAGGGGACTGGTCGAGGTGACTTCTCGAGGATCCTTCCAGTCCCCCGGGCTCTACACCTGCCTCCGGGAGGGAGCGTGGCCTACTGGCTATCCCGGGGAGCCCGGACTCCTGGGTTCTACAAGCGGGCACCACACCAAGCTCACCCCGCTAGACGCCCGGGCTCAGAGTGGGCCTGCGAAATCCCCGTTCCACCGTGTCCAGTCTCCTTGCCACAGCGCAGCTGGGAAAGAGACGCCCACGGAGCCTGACAGCCGCTGGCACAAAGCCCCGGGCCCCGCCCGCCGGGCGAGTCGCTCGGCTCCGCATCCCTCCCCTTTCCCTCCCGAAGAGGCCGTCGTCAGGGCACCCGAAAAGCCATTCAGTCCGAGCGCAGCCAGGAGCATCCCGGCTTCGCCCAGCGGCATGGAGATCGGTGCGGCCATGCTGCTTTTGCTGCTCGTCAGCCTCTCCTGCCTGGCCGTCTACCTCCGTGGGAAGGGCCAGCGGAAGAGGGGGGGTTTGCCCCCCGGCCCGTACCCGCTGCCCCTGCTGGGCAACCTGCTGCAGCTCGATACCAAGGACATGGTCAAGTCTCTTCTCAAGGTAGCGGGGGGGGGGGCGGGGTTTGGGGGCTGGCTGGGAACAGGCTGGGAATCCCTGGGGAATTTCTGGCTCCCTGTTGGTGTCACTAAGGGGAGGTGGGGGGCAGGAAGGGACAGCAGAAGGGGGGACAGTGCAGCTAGGCACGCCTCAGATTTAACGTGTTCACGTGCTGTGCCCCCTCACTGGTGTAGTGAAGATACTCCACATTCTTCATTAGGCAACTCGGCACTTCAATAGCTGCAGGGAGGGGCTGGGAGCCAGGACTCCTGGGTTCTCTCCCCGGCTGTGGGAGAGCAGTGGGGTCGAGTGGCTTATGCTCCAATACGTCTGTTAGCCCGTCAGGTGCCACAGGACTCTTGGCTGCGCTGGCCAGGAGGGCAGACTGGAGCCCATCTCACTCCCTGCCTTAGCACCCCCAAAACGATGACCCCGAGCCTGGGCCCCGGACGTGATTCTTGTCAGTTTCAGCCTGACCCCACTGAATAGCAGCCGTGAAACTGACGACAGCCGTGTCCCTTTCACTGGGCAGGGACAAGGCCTGCAGATCCTCTGCCGGGCCGGGGACCCCAGGGCTGCCGGGGCGGCTGGAGTGAGGTGGGGTGATTGGCTCGGGGCCCCATATTCTGACCCTGGGGTCGCTCTGTGTTTGCAGCTGAGCGGGCGCTACGGCCCCGTCTACACCCTCCACCTGGGCCCCCGGCCCTCCGTGGTGCTGTGCGGATACCAGGCGGTGAAGGAGGCCCTGGTGGACCAGGCCGAGGAGTTCAGCGGCCGCGGGGATCTGCCCGTGGTCTTCCGCTTCACCCAAGGAAACGGTAAAGAATCCCACCTGGCGTGGCTGGGCAGCCCTTCCCGGCTTTCAGCCGCTCCACCCTCCTGCAGACACGGGGAAGTGGGGCAGGACCCACAGAGGGGCCAGCTGGCCTTGCGGCGTAGGCACTGGACTGGGAGCCAGGACACTCTGGCTTCAATTCCCAGCTCTGCCACCGACCCCCTGCGCGACCATGGGCAAGTCCCTGCATCTCGCTGGCCCTCAGTTTGCCCACCTGTAACATGGGGATAATCATTCATCCCCCCCACAGAGCGCTTTAGATCAAGAGTTGGTGTCACAGGCCATCTCCGGGTGACCTGGATTCCTAGTGTCCCTCAGTCGTGTGTGTGAGAGAGAGAGACCAATTTAAGGGGCAGTGGGGGATAGCGGTTAAAGCGGGGGGGGGGGCTGGGAGCCAGGACTCCTGGGTTCTGTCCCGGCTCTGGGAGGGGGGTGGGGGCTGGTGGTCAGAGCAGGGGATTGGGAGCCAGGACTGCTGGGTTCTGTCCCGGCTCTGGGAGGGCAGCGGGGGCCGGTCTCTTGGCTGCCGATGAGCGGGGGGGTCGGATCTCGTCTGTCGTTCCAAGCGTGGGGCTGGCGTCGGCGTGGGGGGAGTCCAGCTGAACTCAGGAGAGCTGGGCTCTCTGGCGCCCCCCCCCTCACTGCCCCCCGCCCCAGGCATCGCCCTGAGCAACGGGGAGAAGTGGAAAGTCCTGCGGCGATTCGCCCTGCAGACGCTGAGGAACTTCGGCATGGGGAAGCGGAGCCTGGAGGAGCGGATCCAGCAGGAGGCCCGGTGCCTGGTGCAGGAGCTTGCCCAGACGCAAGGTGGGTCGCCTGGGTGGGGCCCAGACAGCGCCCCCTAGCTCTGTGCTGGAGCATCGGGAAGAGCGCCCCCTACGGAACCCCCTGCCCCACAGCGCCCCCTAGCGCCGCCCTGGGGCCAGCCCTGCCTGCTGGGGGAGAGCGCCCCCTACGGAACCCCCTGCCCCACAGCGCCCCCTAGTGCCGCCCTGGGGCCAGCCCTGCCTGCTGGGGGAGAGCGCCCCCTACGGAACCCCCTGCCCCACAGCGCCCCCTAGTGCCGCCCTGGGGCCAGCCCTGCCTGCTGGGGGAGAGCGCCCCCTACGGAACCCCCTGCCCCACAGCGCCCCCTAGCACTGTGCTGGGGCATCGGGGAGAGCGCCCCCTACAGAGCCCCCTCCACAGCACCCCCTAGTACCCCCCTGGGGCCAGCCCTGCCTGGCAGGAGAGGACACCCCCTGCTGAGCCCCCCCACCCCGCTCCCTGCCCCACAGCGCCGTTCCTGGGGGTGACGTCCCGCCACTCACAGCCGGTTCCCTCCCCTCGCTAGCCGAGCCCTTCGACCCCACCTTCCTCATCAGCCGGGCCGTCTCCAACGTCATCTGCTCCATCGTCTTCGGGGACCGCTTTGACTACGAGGACCAGGCCTTCCTCACCTTGGTCGGGCTCATCAACCAGAACTTCCAGCTGCTCAGCTCCCCATGGGGCCAGGTGGGGGCTGCTGGGGGAGGGGGGGGCTGCGCCTTGCATCTGTGGGGGGGTCCCCCCCGAGTGTCCCCCTGGGCAGACATGGGGAGCAATTGGTCTCCGTCCCCTTGTTCCCTGCGCTCGGCCAGAGCCTCCGTCCAACGGGAGGAGCGATGCACGGCCCCTGGTGCGCGTGTCGCACGGGTCGTTATGGCAACGGACGCACTCCTGTGCACGGTTCGTGTCACCCACACGGGCACGCTGGTGCCCTGCCCGGCGCATTACGGTAACGGGCCGGGCGTGGGCGCAGTTCGTGATGGCGGCCTGGCCCGCGCACGCTGTAACGAACGGAGCGGCCCGCCCGCACTGCATTGCTCGTTAGGGTAACGTGCATGCCCTGCCCTGCTGTCCCGTTTGTCACGGGGACGCACACAGCGCCGTGCCGGTCGTTACGGTAATGAATGCACACGGTGAGAACAGTGATGCAGTGCGCACTGCCTCCCGATTCATTACGGAAATGCACGGATGGAGTTCACTATGGTAGTGCACGTGCACTGCTGCTCCGTTCACGATGGTATTGCACGCATAGAGCTCACTACGGTAACACACGTGCACTGCTGCTCTGTTCACTATGTTTTTGCACACGCAGAGCTCACCACGGTAATGCGCGCACACCGCTGACCCATGCATTATGGTAATGTGCACAGAGCTCAGCTCACCACGGTAATGCACGTGCTCTGCTGTCCCGTGTGTTACAGTAACACGTGCACAGAGTTCACTATGGTAATGCACGCTCAGCGCTCACGATGGTAATGCACGTGCTCTGCTGCCCTGTTCGTTATGGTAATGCACGCACAGAGCTCACCACAGTAGTGCATGCACATTGCTGCTCCGTTCACGATGGTATTGCACGCTCAGCGCTCACCACAGTCATGCGTGTGCTCTGCTGCCCCGTGCCTTACGGTAACCCGTGCACCGAGCTCACGCACTGCCGTGGGGTGACGCGTGTCCCTTGCCCCAGATGTACAACCTCTTCCCCGGCCCCATGTCCTGCCTGCCGGGCCCTCACCACAGGATCTTCCAGAACTTTGAGCAGCTGCGGCTCTTCGTGCTGGAGCGGGTGAAGATGCACCAGGAATCCTTTGACCCCAACTGCCCCCGTGACTTCATCGACTGCTTCCTCCTCAGGATGGAGCAGGTGAAAGGGTTGTGGGAATGGGGGGGGGGGGGGGCGCGGTGGGCCGACTGACCCCTTTAAAACTGTGTCTGCTTCAATAAGAGAGACAGTGTGTCCTAGTGGCTGGCGCACTGGGCCGAGCCCCAGGAGACCCGGGGTCTGTTCCTGGCTTGGCTACTGGGTGGCTGCCCCGTGCCTCAGTTTCCCCATCTGTGAAATGGGGATAATGGGCCTTCCTTTGCCTGGACGGATGCTGAGCTCTTTGGGGCAGGGACTGACTCTTGGCTTGGCATCGCCTGGCACAAGGGGGGGGTGTGATTTTAGTTGGAGGAGGGGAGTCTGGGTGCCACAGGGGTTCGTGGTCTCGTGTCCGTACCGTGCCTGGCGTGGTGCACCTAATAGCTCTAACAATGGACAGCACCCGGCGCAGTGAGGGGCAAGCCCATGGCTGGGGTTCCTTGGTGCTCCTGTAATACAGGTATTGGTTGGGGGTTGGCTTAAACCTTGTCGCTCTGGGTCGGGTGTATCCTGTCCCCCCGCAGCCTTCCCGGCTCCAGCCCATGTGACCAATTCCTTCACCTTTAAAGTGGCTTAAAAAAGCCCCCAGAACCTCGCCCCTGCCCCTGCCCTCGGCTGGCACTGTGCCCACGGGAGCCGGTTGGCTTTGTTTGGGGTTGATGTTAGAACGGACGGGCTCATGGGCTGTCACCAGCCCCGAATTGCTCCCCGCACTTGTAGGGAGGGAAGTTTTTCTGGAGGCCTTTCCTGCTCCATCACCAGCCGTACTTTGTTGCTGTTTGGCGCTAATCTCCGGGGCCTCTTCTTAATCTGTTGTGGGATGCGGTGCTGTAACCCAAGCTCCGGTGAATCCGGTTCTCGCAGCCCTGCCCTCGACGCAGGGAGCGCTGCCGGAGAATCGCGGTTTGGGGCGTGCTCGCCCGCACTTTGCAAACATGAACGGCTTCATTCTCGAGGTGCTCCACCCTGGGAGCGGGGGAAACTGAGGCATGGGAGGGACAGGGAAGTGACTGGCCTAAGGTCACTCAGCAGGTCAGGAATAGAACCCAGGAGTCCTGACTCTGTCCCCCTCCACCACCCTAACCACTAGACCCCACTCCCCTCCCAGGGCTGGAGATAGAACCCAGGAGTCCTGAAGGCCAGCTTCGCGCTCTAACCACTAGACCCCAGTCCCCATGCGAATGAGAAGTGCCTCTGCCGAATATGGCAGGGGTCCCGAAAGTCCAGCATTGCTAGGCCGCCCGGCTGTTCAGAGAGGCCGTCACCAGGTGTGGGCGTCGAACCGGGGAGATGCAGGGCTAAGAGCACCTGGCTCGGCTCCTTGAGCTAAGGGAGTAGCCCCCTCGCCCGGCAGCAGCAGTAGACCCAGGAATGGCATCCATGGAGCAGCCACTAAGGGGAGACGGTGGGAGATTCTCCGAGCGCTGCGGGTTCGAATTCTGGGCAGCCCCCACTGAGGAGGTGCGGATGCCTCCCCCCCCCGCAGGAAAACCAGGACCCACGGAGCTACTTCCACACGGAGACCCTGGTGATAACCACGCACAACCTGTTCTTCGGGGGCACGGAGACCGTCAGCACCACCCTGCGCTACGGATTCCTCCTCCTCATGAAGTACCCGGAGATCCAGGGTGAGCTGCGGGGCGGAGGGGGTGGGGGACTCACGTTATTCCTAACGCGGGGCCCCCGCTGGGCCGGGCGCTCGGGCGGCTGGAGGATGGTTCCCCCCCCGTGCAGAGGGGGAACTGAGACAGGTTGGGAGGGGTGTCGAGTGACTGGCCAAAGGTCACACAGGGCGTCTGTGTCCGAGTTGGGAACTGAAGCCAGGTCTGACCTCAATTCCACTGCAGTCAGGAGTGACTCTGGATTGGCCCCCAGGGGGCTGAGATCAGGACCCAGCCCTGTCCCCACTGCAGTCAGGGGTGACTCTGGATTGGCCCCCAGGGGGCTGAGATCAGGACCCAGCCCTGTCCCCACTGCAGTCAGGAGTGACTCTGGATTGGCCCCCAGGGGGCTGAGATCAGGACCCAGCCCTGTCCCCACTGCAGTCAGGAGTGACTCTGGATTGATGCCGGGGAGCTGAGATCAGGACCCGGCCGTACCCCCACTGCAGTCAGGAGTGACTCTGGATTGGCCCCCAGGGGGCTGAGATCAGGACCCAGCCCTGTCCCCACTGCAGTCAGGGGTGACTCTGGATTGATGCCGGGGAGCTGAGATCAGGACCCAGCCCTGTCCCCACTGCAGTCAGGAGTGATTCTGGATTGGCCCCCAGGGGGCTGAGATCAGGACCCGGCCGTACCCCCACTGCAGTCAGGAGTGACTCTGGATTGATGCCGGGGAGCTGAGATCAGGACCCGGCCCTGTCCCCACTGCAGTCAGGAGTGACTCTGGATTGATGCCGGGGAGCTGAGATCAGGACCCGGCCGTACCCCCACTGCAGTCAGGAGTGACTCTGGATTGATGCCGGGGAGCTGAGATCAGGACCCGGCCGTACCCCCACTGCAGTCAGGGGTGACTCTGGATTGATGCCGGGGAGCTGAGATCAGGACCCGGCCGTACCCCCACTGCAGTCAGGGGTGACTCTGGATTGATGCCGGGGAGCTGAGATCAGGACCCGGCCGTACCCCCACTGCAGTCAGGAGTGACTCTGGATTGATGCCGGGGAGCTGAGATCAGGACCCGGCCCTGTCCCCACTGCAGTCAGGGGTGACTCTGGATTGACCCCGGAGAGCTGAGATCAGGACCCGGCCGTACCCCCACTGCAGTCAGGGGTGACTCTGGATTGATGCTGGGGAGCTGAGATCAGGACCCGGCTGTACCCCCACTGCAGTCAGGAGTGACTCTGGATTGGCCCCCAGGGGGCTGAGATCAGGACCCAGCCCTGTCCCCACTGCAGTCAGGAGTGACTCTGGATTGGCCCCCAGGGGGCTGAGATCAGGACCCAGCCCTGTCCCCACTGCAGTCAGGGGTGACTCTGGATTGATGCCGGGGAGCTGAGATCAGGACCCGGCCGTACCCCCATGGCAGTCAGGAGTGACTCTGGATTGACCCCGGGGAGCTGAGATCGGGATCCAAGCCACTGTCTATATTTTAAAAGGGCAGGTATAGAAATCGCCAGCCAGGTCTCGGATATAACCAGCTCCAGACCTAGCATGTCCTTGCTGCCTGTGTGACCAGCCGCGATGCCCAATCAGACCCCGCTTCCCGTCCTGCTTGTTTCCCCGCAGCCAAAGTCCAGGCTGAGATCGACCAGGTGATCGGGCGGCACCGCAGCCCGTCGGTCGAGGACCGGGCGCGCATGCCCTACACGGACGCTGTGATTCACGAGGTGCAGCGCTTCGGCGACGTGATCCCCATGGGGCTCCCCCACGCGGTGATCCGGGACACCTGGTTCAGGGGTTTCCTGCTTCCAGAGGTAATGGGATTTCCCTCCTCCCCCCTGTTCGGGACTGGAATCTCCCCTCTTGTCAGCGTCCAAGCGGTGTGCGGAGAGGGACAGGCGGCTGGAACCATGGCTGGATAGACCGGCACATGGGTTGGATGGATGGATGGCCAGAGAGAGGGGTGGGCATCGGGATGGATAGATAGCATGGGTGGATAGATGGAGGGATGGAAAGATAGATGGTTGGAGAGGCTGAGGGACGTGTGAGTAGATGGGTAGACAGACAAGAGACGGACAGACGGATGGATGGACGGGGTGGGAGGACCGAAAATGATCCAGATGGCTAGAGGGTGGATCGTTGGATAAATGGACAGACAGACTGAGAGGACGGATGGATAGACAAGATGGACGGTGCCAGACAGAAGAACGAGTCAATGGATGGGCAGACAGACAGACAGATGTGTGGATAGACGGGTGAGTGGGCGGAGAAGCCAGATGGATGTCGAATCACAGAGCCAGAGGGTTAGGAGGGACCGCAAAAGACAATTTGTCTAACCCCCTGCCAAGAGGCAGGATTTGGTGGGTCTAAACCATCCAACCAGCCACGCCTGGGCAGAGATGGACGGACTGTCAAGATAGATAGGATGGGTGGATAGACAGAAAGACGGATGGATGGATTAAAAGATAGATGGCTGGATAAGCAGGGGCTGGATGGATAGGTAGGTAGACGGATGGAGGGAGAGATCCGGACCTGTGTTTCCCCCCTGGCCAGGGCACCAACGTGCTCCCGCTGCTGTTCTCGGTCCACAACGACCCCACCCAGTTCAAAGACCCAGCCACGTTCGACCCGGCCCATTTCCTGGACCCCAGCGGAGGCTTCCGGAAGCACGACGCCTTCATGGCCTTCTCCATGGGTACGTGTGGCCTGGCCGGGCCGCGGCGCGGGAGGGGGACAGGTTGAGTCTCCCCTAACGCATCTGCTCCTGGACCAGCCCCGACTTCCATGGCGCTGGTGGAGCTGCCGTGGCCACGGCCTGGGGGTCACTGCGAGGAGGGACCAGGCCCCTCTGTGTCGCTGTGGGGCAGAAATGACCCCCTGAGAGTCCAGGGGCCTCCCCAGCGAGTCCCGGCCCCAGCCAGCCCGAGCCAAGGCAGAGCACTGGGAAGTGCAGGAGGGGGCCTCCTGGGGGTGCAGCGTGGGTGGGGGGGCATGCCTGGCTGTTTGGGGAGGCACAGCCAGCCTATGATACCCACTGCCCATGGTGCTGTGGCTCTTCTCTGCCCCCGGGACCCATATGGGGCAGACTGGGGTCGTGGCCGGAATGCACTGCGTTGTGGCTATTCTCTGCCCCCACAGGGCCCATAAAGGGGACGGAGCATGAGTTAGAGCAGCCCCAAGGCTGCTGTAACTGACACTGGGGGCCGGTCCTCAGAATACAGGGAACATGAACAGGGGCTTAAAAGTGCCAAGTGCGGGGAGAGGGTAACTGAGACTAGGGGCGCGATGGATCCTGAAACGCCTTTCACCCCTGCGCCTGGCCCGGGCGTCACCGTGTTCCTTCCCCCCAGGGAAGCGGATCTGCCTGGGCGAGGGCCTGGCCCGCATGGAGCTCTTCCTCTTCTTCGCCGCCGTCCTGCAGCGCTTCGCTCTCACGCCCCTCGTCCGCCCGGAGGACATCGACATCTCGCCCCTGATGAGCGGCCTGGGGAACGTGCCGCGCCCCTATGAGTTCCGGGCCGTCCCTCGCTGAGCGAGCCCCCGCCTCGGCTCCCCCTTTCACAGCCCCGTGTCCTGCAGCCTTTGCACGCGTGAGACGAGTTCGCCGGCCTCGTTGCTTGCGCCCTCTAATCAGGACAACTGCAGCGTCACCGACTCTCGAGATTTTCCTGTGCTGTTTGGGGGGCGTCCCGAGCTCCGGATTCCTGAGCTGAGTTCAAGTTTTCATTAAAATCCAATACAAATAAAAATTGTCCGGCTCTGGGGCTGATAGAGGAAAGTTTAGAACCTTGACTCGAGTAGAGAAACCAGAAGCAAATAAAACGAACTCAAATCTCAGCCAATCCCGTGATTTTTGTTTTTTTTAGTCCTGATCTGTTGAACGCTCGGGGCTGGCCGGGTGGCTGTTATTAAAGGGACTATCCTCCGCGCATTGGTGGGGCAGAGCTGGGAAAGCAGCCTCCGGTTCTGATGTCTGCATTTTGAGCGCAGAGAAAAGCCGTAGCAACAATGGGTGGGTTGGAAAATTGCCTTGCTGGGACAGGCTCATGTATCTCGGTCTGTTTAGTTCGTCAAAAAGATTGATCGGTGTCTTGCCCGCAGCTTATAAATACATTCACAGGGCCTAATGGGCCTGTTAAGCTAGAGGAGACAGGCAGAACCAATTCCTGGTAGTAAAAGCCAGACAAATTCCAATTATAAATAAGGCACAAATTGAGGGCACAAACTCCCTGGGGAACTGGTGGATTCTCCACCATTGACAACTTTTAAATCGAGATGGGATGTTTTTCGATCTGCTCTAGGAATTATTTTGGGGCTGTTCTCTGGCCGGATCACTTCATTAGACACAAGTTAGTGGGCTCCGTAAAGGTCAAATTAGCTGATCGTAATAATAATTATTGGCCTTAAAATCTATGAATCCCAGTTTTCCTGGGACAATCCCAGTTTGCCACACGATGTCCCGGGAATTCCTTTCAGGCCACTTGAAAAGTCCAAGTTTTCCAATTCGTCCATCCACAATGTTTGGCCAAAAAACTCCCCCTTGCTGCATGGGGGAGAATTTGCGTCTAGTTTTACTGGAGCCGAAGGTGCATTCAGGTTAACAACCAGTGTTTGGAGTGAAGACAGAAGCCAAGTGCATCTCTTAGAGGCTCATTTGGTGGGTATTTCTGGCTAGGTCTGAAATTCTAGGGGGCTTTCTCATGCTTCATAGCGCACAGCCCGGGAGGGCAGCAAACCTATCCGGTGTCTTTCACCCCGAGACGCGGCAGCCAGAAGGAAGGTGGCGAAAACGAACATTTCTCCTGCTCTGGGTGCTCTCAAAAGGGCAGAATTTAGTTACCGCAAAGCCAGGCTGTTTGTATGTCCTCCGTGTCTTTATTTCTGCTTGAAAGGCCACCTGAGCAAACTCGCCAGGCCTCTGTGGAAGGAGAAGGTTTAAATTCCTTCCACCCTGCCAAGGTGCCCACGGTTAAGCTGATGAAAGGGTTGTGTCTGTAACACCTTCCCTCTCGCTGTGAACTAATCTCAGGAGCGCTGAGGGTGCTGACAGACTGTTTGGGGGAAGATGGGCGTTTTCAGTGCCCGCTGAGCTACACAGCTGTCACGGAGAGCTGGGGCCGTTGCAGATCCAACCCGCATTTTCATAGGGTGGATGCGCCGCACTTGCCAAAAAGTCCCTTTAAGGTGTCTCGGGCGCTGGCGCTTCGTTAGTTACTCTGAAAAACGTAGACTGCAGAGGTTAAGGGACCCGGGGCCAGATCCCTGGCGGGTGTGAATCGGCATGACTCCTCTGACTCTGGTTCACACCTGCTCAGTGTCAGTAATTCTCGGGGCTTTCCTGGGGAGGCGTTTGCCGTCTTAAATCCCCAGTCGCCTGAGTCATGGGATTTTGTGAGCTCAGCGTTTGTTTTGTTTGGGGGTTTTTAAAGCACGTTTCTAGTCTTCACGGTGGCAGAGAAAATGTGACCTACAAAACCAGAAGCCAAAATATATTCTATAGAAAAAGCTCAGATTTTCTTTTCAGCCAATCTTGCCGTTTGTTTGTTTGGTTTTTATGGTACCAGCGTCATGCTGTTTGAACCCTTTGAGTTTAGCACGACCGGAAAAAAATTGAGTGGCAGGTGGGGTGTAGCTCTCAGGAGCTAACTCAGCCTGACCTCAACTCAACCTCTTTGCCTAGGTTCTAGTTTTTTTTAAGCTTCTTTGGGACTCGTACGACGTGCAGCGCCTAGCGCAGTGGAATCCAACTGGATTGGCTTGTTGGTGTTCGCACGCTATAAATGTTCAGTAATAATCAACAAATTATATAGTGCGTTTGATCACTAGATCTCAACACACTTTACAATGGAGGTCAGTAGCATTATCCCTGTTTAATCGATGGGGAAACTGAGGCAAAGAAGGGGGGGAGAGAAGCGACTGCCCACGGTCACCCAGGAAGCCAGGCTAAAACCCAGGTCTCTTGAATCCCATGTGAATGCTTTATCCACTAGGTAACCCTGCCACCCACAACAAAACATATGCTCCATGCGTAGGGTATAAATATTGCTATTGCAAAGGGACAATTATATAAGTGATCTGGTAATTACACACCTATGCTTCGTTAAGCTGTTGCGTGACCCCTATGACACACAGCCAAAATGCCGATGTACACCCGGCCCTCTTCAAATATTACTCAACACCTTGTCTGGCTCCCTGTTAAAACCACTTGAGTCTGTTTGCCTCTTTTGCTCCTTTGTCCTGCTGGCTGGTTCGTGTGGGCTGTGGGTGAACGTTATGTAAGCTGTGTACTGTGTTCCTAGTTCAATAAAACTAGTTTTATAACGCCAGGTCGTGTATTTTCTCCTTCACCTCCGCTGCAGATTTAAGCGGGGGTGGGGGTGGGGGATAAACAGGTCATCATGGGGGCAAATATAACCAATCGGCTTCTGCAAGGGGGTAGATTGAATCATGCACCTCCTAGTGATGCTGGTAGAGTGGTCCCACGTGTTAAAAATGGGATTCATCACGGTATAGTTAACCTGGTTGATTAATGAAGATATGGGATGCGAAGCCAGAGGATGTTGCTGAGTCAGACAGGCTAATATTTGTGAATCACAATAGCAGATGAATGACATCTTTTTTTTATACGCATTGTAAAGTTAACCTGTGGAACTCATGGCCGCAGGATACTGTTGAGAGAAACAGTTGACATTATTGGACGCTGTGCTCTTCTAGACCATTGCTGGAATAATAATAATAACCTAGTTTTTTTCATCCATAGGGCTCAACGGCTTTTACAAAGGAGGCTGGGATCAGCAGCGCCATTGTTCACATGGGGAAACTGAGTCACAGACAGTGAAATGATTTGTCCCAGCTAGCAGAGCCAGGACTAGATTCCATGTCTGTAGAATAATAGCCCTGAGGGGGCTGGCATGGAAGGGGGATCCCCCAAGGGACAGTTTGAAAGTTGGGGGCGCAGCACTGCTCCCGTGGCCTCGCCCACGTTGGGCGTTACGGGGCGTTTCCCTGCACAGCCCTTCAGGAAAAGCCACGGAGCAGGACGCGAGCTGGCGAAAGGCAGGTCACTTTATTGGGGCGCGCTGCGGGGGGGGCAGCCAGGGTGGGGCTCAGCGGGGAAGGAGGCAGAACTGGTAGGGCCGCGGGATGCTCCCCAGGCCGCTGGACTCGGGCGTGATGTCGATCTCCGCGGGTGCCACCAGGGCCCGGAGGGTGAAGTTCTGCAGGATGGCCGTGAGGAAGATAAACAGCTCCATGAGGGCCAGGCTCTCGCCCAAACAGACCCGCTTCCCTGCAAGGGAGAGACGCCGATGGGCTGGGGAAACGGAGCCTGCCTGGCCTCGCCCCAGCCGCGACCCCTGCCATGGGGGGGTGTCCGCGCGGGGGAGCTGGCCCGGGGGGTGTATCATGGGGAAATGTTCGGGGGGTGCCCCAGGGCGGGGCCGTGCCAGCGGCGAGCCCCTGGGAGTTAGCGGGGGCGAGATCTTGCATGGTGATAGGAGGCTGCTCCTCAGAACTGCGGGGAAGGGGCTGTTTTCTACTGGTGAACAGAGTCACGGGTGGAACTGGGGTGAGAACCCAGGAGTCCTGGCTCCCAGCCCCCCTGCTCTAACCACTAGACATCACTCCCCTCCCAGAGCCAGAGAGAGAACCCAGGAGTCCTCGTTCCCAGCCCCCCCTGCTCTAACCAGTAGCCACCACTCTCTGCCCAGAGCTGGGAGAGAACCCAGGAGTCCTGGCTCCCAGCCCCCTGCTCTAACCACTAGATCCCACTCCCCTCCCTGAGCCAGGGAGAGAACCCAGGAGTCCTGGCTGGGGGGCCCACTCTGCCCACAGCAATGGGAGAGGCTCCCGCTCTGCCGTGTCCCGGCGGATCTGCCCCAGCGGCGCTACCTGCCGAGAAGGCCATGAAGGCGTCGTTCCTCCGGAAGCGCCCGTTCTCGTCCAGGAAGTGGGCGGGGTCGAAGCGGGTGGGGTTCTTGAACTGGGTGGGGTCGGCCTGGGCCGTGCACAGCAGCGGGATGATGTTCAAGTCCTGCGGAGCCAGCAGGGGGTTGCCGCCATGAGACCCGGACATCCCGCTAGGGCTGGGCCCGTCCCGATATCAGGGGCTTTGTCTTGTAGAGGCAAAAATCTCCCCCCTCCACCCCCCCCCCAAAACCAAGTGTCCTGACGTTTCACACTTGCTATCTGGTCACGCTAGGCCGGGACGATGGCTTGGAGAGGGCCCCCTGCCCTGTAATCTGGCTGTGGGGCTGGCTTCACCGCCCCAGGTCGGCTCGCTCCAGCAGACGGCGCATCCTGGGGGCTGAGCCCTGCCACCAAGCCTAGTGCAGGTAGGGCAGCGAAAGGGGGCGTGACTAGAAATGGGTGGGACTGGAAAAGCGGGGAGGGGGGGTTCAGAAAGAAAGAGGGCGTGGCTGTGGGAAAAGGAGGTGTGGCCAGTCAGGAGGCCAGGGGTGGGGAGAGAGGGGTTGTGGCTGGAAAAGCAAGCTGGACGAGTGAGGGAAGGGGTTGTGGTTTGTGAAGGGGGCGTGGCTAGTGAAAAGGGGTGTGGTTGGAGAAGGGGCGTGGTTAATGAAAAGGGGTGTGGTTGGAGAAGGGGCGTGGTTAATGAAAAGGAGTGTGGTTGGAGAAGGGGCGTGTCTAGTGAAAAGGGGTGTGGTTGGAGAAGGGGGCGTGGCCAGCGAAAGGGATGTGGTTGGAGAAGGGGGCGTGGCTAGTGAAAAGGAGTGTGGTTGGAGAAGGGGGCGTGGCCAGTGAAAAGGAGTGTGGTTGGAGAAGGGGGCGTGGCCAGTGAAAGGGGGGTGTGGGTGGAGAAGGGGTGTGGCTAGTGAAAAGAGGTGTGGTGGGAGAAGGGGCGTGGCCAGTGAAAAGGAGTGTGGTGGGAGAAGGGGCGTGGCCAGTGAAAAGGAGTGTGGTTGTGGGGAAGGGGCGTGGCTAGTGAAAGGGGGTGTGGGTGGAGAAGGGGCGTGGCTAGTGAAAAGGGGTGTGGGTGGAGAAGGGGCGTGGCTAGTGAAAAGGGGTGTGGTGGGAGAAGGGGCGTGGCTAGTGAAAAGGGGTGTGGTTGGAGAAGGGGGCGTGGCTAGTGAAAAGGAGCGTGGTTGGAGAAGGGGGCGTGGCTAGTGAAAGGGGATGTGGGTGGAGAAGGGGCGTGGCTAGTGAAAAGGGGTGTGGTTGTGGGGAAGGGGCGTGGCTAGTGAAAAGGGGTGTGGTGGGAGAAGGGGCGTGGTTAGTGAAAAGGGGTGTGGTTGCGGGAAGGGGTGGGGCTGGCGTGCCCTCCCAGTCTGCGTCCATCCTGCCCCAGCGTAAGTCAGAGCAGCCCCCGGCTCCCGTGGGCTCGGGGCGGAGCGGCAGCGCCGTTCTGCGCCGGGCCCCCTACCTTGGGCAGGGTGTAGCCGCGGAACTGAATGTCCCGGGTGACGGTGTGGGGCACGCCCATGGGGACGATGTCGGCGAAGCGCTGGATCTCGTGGAGGACGGCGTCGGTGTAGGGCATCCGGCTCCGGTCCTCCATGCAGGGGCTGCGGTGGGGGCCGATCACCCGGTCGATCTCCTCGTGCAGCTTCTCTGCGGGGAAGGGGGCAGGGTCAGGCCGGCGCAGGGGCGGCACCCGCCATAAAGCCCCCAGGGCCGGGAGCCTCGCTGGCGCCGATCCGCATGGCTTCATTGCAGTCTGCAGAGACCCCAGCGGGGGGCCCGGGCCCCCCTGGGCGCCAGCTCAGATCCGGCCCCGTTGACGTCCACGGAGCTATGGCTGGGGAAATCTGGCTCTATCGGGTGAGTTACGAACGTGAACCCCTCCTGCCCCCGTTTCCCCCCCGTCTACGCTGGGATAACCCCGGCGTCTGGGCATTCTTCATCCCCCGGGGCTACCTTCTATCTCCGGGTGTCGGAGCAAGATGCGGAGTCCGTATCTCAGGGTGGAACTGACGGTCTCCGTCCCGGCGAAGAACAGGTTCACCGTGGTTTTAGACATCGTCTCGTCGTTAAAGTGTGTGGTGGGGTTGTTCTTCTCCTGCGGAGGAAGGATGCGAGAACGTTTCGTGTGTGTGTGCGTGTGAGATACCAGCACATACTAGGATTCTCTCTGGGGGTGTGTGACCCCCAGAGAGTCAGACCGTTGGGGGAGATTTCCTATAGCTAGGTGAAACACCCGGCCACTTTGCGTCGATTTCGCCGCGTTGGGCGTTAAAAGAACATCGGAGGGGGAAAGTCGTAACGTGTCGTTCGTTTGGGTTTGAAACGACTTTGTTTCAAAATGTCCTTTAATTTTATTCAGGAAAAAAAAAAGTAAAATGTTTGAGGACGATCGAAATCAAATTGAAAGGAAAATGTTCCCGACTTTTCGAGTTGGCGAGAAATTTCCTTTCTTTTCCTCCTGATTCCTTTCAAAATTGCCAACAAGCAGTAAAACCTGTTTCTCACCCAGCTCTGTGTGAGGCTTGTAAGCTACATGGGGCTGGGTGCGGGACCTGGAGATCTCCCGGCACATCGGGGTTCAGGCGTGTGATTAGCTTATCTCTCCGTCTGCATCACGGCTGATCTGCTCAGTGGTGCTATGGACTAGATCAGTTGTAATATCAAGGGCCTCGACTAGAGATGGACAATTCCCCCCGACCCCCGGCAAAGAGACTTTTCGGGGCACCAGAACTGTTTGCAAATTTAGGTTGAATCCAGCAAAGAGTTTGGGCCAAAAACAGTAAGAATTTTTTTGTCAGAAACTGTTGAAACGGTTCATTTGAGCCATTTCAGAATGGCGCACTTCGATTTTTCATTTCAAAAACGGAGTTTCATTTAAAAACAAAAGGCAAAAACACCTGAAAACGTCCTGAAACGACATGAAAACCTAATAATAAAAATGGTTTGGGGTTGAATGAAACATTCAGTTTGACCCGAAACACATTATTTTTGTTTCAGCAAGAACAATTTAAAAAAAATCAGTTTTGGTTTGAACCAAACCAAATTTTGTTCTGGATTATGTTTTTGGTTTGGGCCCCGAACCACCCGTCAACTCTGCTCTTCATGGCTTGTGCTCGTGAAAGATCAACTGGTGTTTTCTTGTAAGTATTTTGTGACCACAGTGGCTTGTCAGATTCCAACTCGGGCGATTGCGTTCGGCCTGCTGCCATCTTCCATGTGCAGGGAGATTGTCTCTTTCCTCCCCCGCCTCCCCGATCCCTTTTTAAATCTACCAATTCTTTCAAATTAAGGGGAAAAGGGCCAGCAAACCCCAAAGAGTTTTTAATCCCCCACCCAGCCCATCCAAAAAATGAGCTTCATAACTCATCTCTCACTGCAACGCCCTACATTAGGAACTAGCAGGAACAAGTCGGAACATAAGTCTCCTGCTATCAAATTCACCCGCCTCTACTTCAAATCCAGACTTTGTGCCGCACACGTGAAATGCGTCCTGGCGCCCTCTTTTGGCTGATCCAGCAAGAGGGTAACAGCTTACTACTGCTGCCAGAGGACGGGATTGCCCCTGGAGCTCACGTGGTGGAATTCTGGCCTTTGGGGCCGGGTTCAAGGGGCGTGACCCGCAGTCACTAGATTTCCGTGAGCAGCACCCGTTTTGCTAGTGTTCGGGCGGTGGCTCTCCCGCGGGCCAGGACGGGGGTACCTGCTGGATTTTGATGAGGAAGCAGTCGATGAAATCCCGCGGGTTGTTGGGATCCAGGAGCTCTTGATGCATCTTCAGCTGCTCGCCGACGAAAGCGGCCAGCTTCAGGTAGTTCTTGTAGATTTGCCGGTGGGGCCCGGGGACGTGTCTCATGATCTTGGGGAACGTGAACAGCAGCTGGAAAGAAGCGTTGGGAGGGGGGATTGAACTGTTAGTGGCTCCGTTCTCCCGATACACAGCCAGTGACCGCGTTCCCCTCTAGGGACAGCAGGGGTGTGGAGATCTCAGGCCGGCCCTCGGCTTGAGGACGGATGATCATGGCTGGTCTGGCCAAATCTGGATCAAGGGCTTCTGGGCAGAATGGGATGGGGTCCCTGGCTGGAGACGCAGAGGAATGTCAAGTAGGGGTAGGGGGGTGGTGCGACCATGCTATGGGGCATGAATGAGACTATGGACCTCCAGGGGGAGGAGATTTCGGGCAGCGGAGGGGTCTCTAATCTAGCAGACAAAGGCCGAGTGAGATCTAAAGGCTGGAGGCTGAAGGGAGAGAAATTCAGACAGGAAATAACGAGCAAACATTTAATTGCGAGGGCGATTAGCCACTGCAACAGCTGACCTGGGGATGGGCCGGTGTTTCTGTCACATGGCATCTTTAAGGCAACCCTAAAAGACATGGCCTAGCTCGCCCATCAGATATGGGCTGGCTGCGGGAATTGTCCAGGGAGGGTCTCAGGGCTGCATGGTGGCCCCGCATTCCGAATCCTCTCTCACCTGCCCCCAGGTGGAGCTCATGAGTTTCCAGTTGCTGTTGATCAAGTTGAGCAGGGTGAGGAACTTCTCGTCGGTGTATTCGAAACGCTCCCCGAAGACCAGGGTGCAGATGATGTTGGAGCCGGCGCAGCTCAGGAAGAAGGTGGGGTCAAAGGGTTTGCCTAGAGGGGACAGCGAGGGCCTGCTGTTAACCCCAGGCCTTGTGGCCTCAGCCTTCCCCAGGGATCTTGAAGCACCGTCCATTAATTTAGCCTCACTTTTCCCTGGCAAGCAGGTGTTCTCGCTGCCTGTCAGATGGGGAAACTGAGGCACCGAGCGGGGCACTGACCCAGCCCAGGTCACAGAATCAGTGGAATGGAATCCGGCGTTCCCGACTCGACCCACTAGACATGTTGTACCCAGATGCAGAACCCAGGCATCCTGAGTCCCAGGCCCCTCCCCCTGCTCTAACCACTAGACCCCACGCCCCTCCCAGAGCCAGGATAGAACCCAGGTGTCCTTTCTCCACCCCCGGCTCTAACCGCTAGACCCCACGCCCCTCCCAGAGCCAGGATAGAACCCAGGTGTCCTGTCGCCACCCCCGGCTCTAACCGCTAGACCCCACGCCCCTCCCAGAGCCAGGATAGAACCCAGGTGTCCTGTCGCCACCCCCGGCTCTAACCGCTAGACCCCACGCCCCTCCCAGAGCCAGGATAGAACCCAGGTGTCCTGTCTCCACCCCCGGCTCTAACCGCTAGACCCCACGCCCCTCCCAGAGCCAGGATAGAACCCAGGTGTCCTGTCGCCACCCCCGGCTCTAACCGCTAGACCCCACGCCCCTCCCAGAGCCAGGATAGAACCCAGGTGTCCTCCCAAAGAATCTAATTGGGTTGGTGCAGACAGAGCCCCAGTGTTTGAATCCTGGATCTCTGGGTTTCCGGGTCACTGCCCCTCTCCCCCTCCCGCCCCCGGCTCATCCATGAACGGAACCGAACCTTCTGTTTTCCGAAACTCGGACACCAGGTACTGGGCCTCCTCCTTGATCCGCTCCTCCATGCTCCTCTTCCCCATGCCGAAGTTCTTGAAGGTGCTGATGGCAAATCGGCGCAGCTGCCGCCACCGCTCCCCAGTGCCGTAGACGATCCCTGGGCAAAGGAAATTCAGTGCTGAGCAGTGCAAAAGTAACGCAGAGTGGACAACATAACCCCAGCTCTCCACACACAACGATCAGGTCTCAATGAGCTGTTAACATCTCGAGAAAGGGATCTTGGCGTCATCATGGAGAGTTCTCCGAAAACATCCACTCGATGTGCAGCGGCAGTCAAAAAAGCGACCAGACTGTTGGGAATCATTAGGAAAGGGATCGATAATGAGACAGAAAATATCATGTTGCCTCCTTATAAATCCGTGGTACGCCCACCTCTTGAATACTGCGTGCAGATGTGGTCGCCGCATCTCAAAAACACTAGATTGGAATTGGAAAAGGTTCAGAAAAGGGCAGCAGAAATGATGAGGGGGATGGAATGGCTGTCGTATGAGGAGAGATGAATAAAACTGGGATTGTTCAGCTTGGCAAAGAGACGACTGAGGGGGGATATGATCGAGGTCAATAAAATCATGACTGGGGTGGAGACAGTGACTAGGGATGTGTTATTTACCCCTTCACTTAACAAGAACCTGGGGTGAAATAATTCATAATCATCAGGTTTACATCAAACAAAAGGAAGGACTTCTGCACCCAACACAGTCAACCTGTGGAACTCCTCGCCAGGGGATGCTGTGCAGTATAACTGGGCTCAAAAAAAGAACGAGATCAGTTCCTGGAGGACAGGTCCATCAATGGCTTTTAGCCAGGATGGTCGGGGGACAACCCCATGCTCTGGGCATCCCTACGCCTCTGACTGCCCCAAGCTGGGAGTGGACGACAGGGGACGGATCACTCGATAACTGCCCTGTTCTGTTCATTCCCTCTGAAGCAGCCGGCTGTCAGAGACAGGATACCGGGCTTGATTGGTCTGACCTAGCCTGGCCACCACACACTTATGCACCACACACTACACACCACTCCTTTCCGTCACCTGGGGATAGAACCCAGGCGTCCTGACTCCCAGCCTCCCCCGCTCTACTCGCCAAAGAGCGAGGTCTCCTCTAGGAAGGGGGAATGGACGGGACTCGACCGTGATCCCCCGTCTGTGGAATGATTCCAGATCCTGCAGTACAGCCAGGGGGTCAGGAGACTGAGCTGTGTGTCCGTGTGTCCGTCCGCCCGCGCCTCACCATTCCCATGACTCCACATCTGCACTGCCGGGAAGTCTCCCCGGCCGCTGAACTCCTCCGCCTTATCGATCAGGGCTTCCTTCAGCACCTTGTAGCCCGAGAGCACCACGCAGGGCCGGGAGCCCAGGTGGAAGGTGTAGATCGGGCCGTAGGTTTCGCTGAGCTGGAAGGAATAAAGGAAAGCGCCCGTTAACCCCTGGCTGCAAGGGGGACACCTGGGTTCTTGCCTTAACTCTGCCACTTACCTGCTGTCTGACCTTCGACTAGTCACTTCCCCCCTCTGCGTCTCCTCCTCCTCCTCCCCGTTGTCTGATCCCACCGTGAACTCGCCTCTGATGCTGTATCTGTGCAGTACCTGGTATAGCTGGGTGGCTGGGAGCCAGGACTCCTGGGTTCTGTCCCCAGCTCGGGGAGGGGAGGGGAGTGGGGTCTAGTAGTTAGAGCAGAGGGGGCTGGGAGCCAGGACTCCTGGGTTCTGTCCCCAGCTCGGGGAGGGGAGGGGAGTGGGGTCTAGTAGTTAGAGCAGAGGGGGCTGGGAGCCAGGACTCCTGGGTTCTGTCCCCGGCTCTGAGAGGGGAGGGGAGTGGGGTCTAGTGGTTAGAGCAGAGGGGGCTGGGAGGCAGGACTCCTGGGTTCTGTCCCCGGCTCTGGGAGGGGAGTGGGGTCTCGGTTAGAGCAGGGAGCTGGGAGCCAGGACTCCTGGGTTCTATCCCCAGCTCTGGAAGGGGAGTGGGGTCTAGTGGGTGGAGCAGAGTGGGGCCTTCTTGGAGTCTAGGCTCCTGGGTTCTCCTGTGATACTAAGAATAATTGGAGCTGCGTGCCAAATAGAATTCCATGTTTGAGCCAAAAGTGACAAACGGTTTTTGTTTCGCTGATCGCCACGAGGGTTCGGCCCCCAAGTGCCTGTGCGGCTCTGGGCCTAGACGCCCGCCTGAGGTTGCGTCCGGCCGCCCCTTTCTATGACTCTCTGAAAAGCCACGTTTCTCACGGCAAACTTTCCTGCCCACTCGGACCATAGTAACGAGTAAACCGAGGCCCGGCTCACCTTCCGCAGAGACTTTATCAGCTCCTTCACCTCCACCTGCAGCATGTTCCCCAGGAGCGGGACGGGGGTGGGCCCGGGCGGCAGATGGCTCCAGTTTTTCTTCCTCCGGGTCGGGAGGAGTAACCAGCACGTGATGCATATCGCCAGGAGGATGCTGAGGGTCCCGCTGAAATCCATCCTGGAGCCGGCCTCTCTCCTCTGCGTCTCTTCGTGTTGGACCCCGGGCGATGCCGGCACAACCCAGCCTATATAGCTCCCTCCTCCCGGGGGCCTTGCTGGTAACGCCTGCTCTTTGCATCACAGCTCTGGGTAAACAATTGCAAACTCTGCTGGATGGTGAAATTTGGAATTTTCCCCTTGCGCCATCCACGGGGACCACCTCAGCGGGGGCTTGAACCCACCACCTCGCTCGCTGACTGAGCTGCAGGAGCAAGACTCGCCGTGTCCTCTCCATGGCGGGTGCGTTCGCCTCGGCTCCGGGCTAGGGACGGACTCAGCGCGGCTGACCGGGGTTTATATGGTGGGTGTCCATGGGCTGGGGAGTTATTCACCAATAAGGAATTCCGCCGCACGAGCACTTTATTCACTATGGGAAGGACCGACTACCTTTGGTGCGTCAGTGGCTCACTCTGTGCCTCAGTTTCCCCACCTGTGAAATGGAGAGCACAGGCTCCCTCGTTTGTCTGTTCAGCTTGAAATCTCATTAGGTTGGAGGCTGGCCGTAGCTAAACGGCGTCTTGAACTCGGTTGGCGTCCTTAGGCGCGCCTGAAATTAAAAAAAAAGACTAAAACGCAGCGCAAGACGCGATCGAGTGAAAGAAATAACAGGATCTTTACAGAGCGGGAAGTGGGACACAGAGAGATTCAAGGCCGGGGCAGAGGTGACAACCGAAGTCAGAGCTGCTGGGGCCTGACGCAGTGTTTTAACCCCAAGACCATTATACCTCACTACAGCTGAAGTGTTTATTTGCCCAGTGTCAGGAGTTCACTGATAAGCCATTTCACAGGGTGGGAGGAGGGTAGTTCACCCCCCCTTCCCTTTCGTTACTGATTAAACTTTCCCTTGCCCTCAAGTGGCATCGAGAGCACATCCCATTATATTTAAAAAATATTAACAAGGGAAAAAGGCGGCTCAGAATCCAAGCGAACTGTTTGTTTTGGGTTGAACAAAATGTTCAGTTTGCTCCCAAATTAATTTGTATTGACGTCTCGATTTGCCAGAAATTGTTTTCTGGTCGACCTGAAAGAAAAGTGTTTTTTCTGAGCTGTGAGTGAGCTGAAAAACCTCCATTATTTGCACAGCTCTGCTTAAACCCGAAGTGGGGTTTGTTTTGGCAGGGGGACCAAAAGTTTCAGAGCAAAAGGATTTTAAGACCACACACGTCTATCTTCCCTAAAGCACTCCCTTCCCTTCCCTTCCCTGAGCAGGGCCAGGTTCTTCAGATACGCCACACACTACCCGGGGCGTCGTGTGCCGCAATCCAGGCCCCAAACCGCTGCCACCTTCTTCAAAAGAGGGTCTCTCTTTCATCCCAGCTCTATCCCAGCTAATTGCTCGGGCATTGTCTCTTAACAGCTCTCAAGGGTTGTCTCTCCTGGGTCACAGCGCTGTGTTGAGTGAACCCAATCCACGCATTCAGGGAGCAACCTAATCACCCGGCCCAGGTTTAGGGGTCATAAATTATTACCCAGCAGCCCCAGATCTGCCACACCACACTGGGGGAGGGGGAGGGGCTCAGGGTGGAGTTTAGGTTCCTGAGACCCCCCCCATGGGTTGGGAGACAATTGAATATGGGCCCTATATTGAAGGCCGGAGTCAATTTTTGCTCAGCCATTACGTTGCTGAGGCAGAACTTGGTGAAGTCAATGGGAAGTCTGTGGGGAGTCAAAAGGAAGTCAATGGGGAGTCAACAAGAAGTCAAAGGGGCCAAGGGGAAGTCAATGGGGCGCCAACAGGAAGTGAATGGGAAATCAATGGGATACCAACAGGAAGTCAATGGGAAGTCAATAAGGAGCCAATGGGAAGTCAATGGGGCCAATGGGGCATCAACAAGAAGTCAATGGGGAGTCAACAGGAAATGAATGGGACATCAATGGGATATCAACAGGAAGTCAATGGGAAGTCAATAAGGAGCCAACAAGAAGTCAACGGGGCATCTACAAGAAGTCAATGGGGAGTCAACAGGAAATGAATGGGACATCAGTGGGATATCAACAGGAAGTCAATGAGGAGTCAACAAGAAGTCAATGGGGCCAATGGGAAGTCAACAGGAAGCGAACCGGGAAGCCAATGGAAAGTCCACCTGGAAGACCTTGGGTTGGCTAAGGGCCACAATATGAGACCTCAGTCTTAGCCGGGTCCTCTAGGCGCTACCGTAATACATATAATAGCAATAATGTAATGAATACGGCTCTCATTCTTGAGCAACGTTTCCCTACCGAATCCCTGGCAAGGCTGACGCTGGCAGGAGACGCCTGCTCCAGCCGAGGCAGGACTATAAAGGGATCCAGCGGGCGAAGCCGTCACCACAATAGTCTGGGTGAGCGGCACAGCGGTTAATTATTACCTGTCCTGCCGCCGAGCAGATCGGGCGGCTCGGAGCGGCCGAGCCCCATCCCAGCATGGAGCTGTCTGGAGCCCTCGCTCTGCTCCTGGGGGTCTGCGTCTCAGGCCTCCTGCTCATTGCTTCGTGGAGAAAGGCGCTAGTGAGGCGGAAGCTCCCCCCCAGGCCCCACCCCGCTTCCCTTCGTCGGGAACATCCTGCAGCTGGACAGCAAGGGGTTCGCCAAATCAGTCCTTAAGGTGAGGGACCGTTACGCAGGGCTAGATGTCACGCGGGAGGGAGCGGGGTCTGGCGGTGCTTGTGGGAGGGGAGTGGGGTCTAGTGGTTAGAAGGGGGCGGGGGCTGGGAGCCAGGACTCCTGGGTTTTATCCCAGCTCTGGGAGGGGAGTGCGGTCTAGTGGTTAGAAGGGGGCGGGGGCTGGGAGCCAGGACTCCTGGGTTCTCTCCCTGGCTCTGGGTGGGGAGTGGAGACTAGTGGTTAGAGCAGGGGGCTGGGAACCAGGACTCCTGGGTTCTCTCTCTCGCTCTGGGTGGGGAATGGGGGGGTCTAGAGGTTTGAGCCTAGAGTCCGAACTCCTGGGTTCTGCTCCTGGCTCTGGCAGGGGGGTGGGGTTTAGTGATCATTCCAAGTTGCTTTGCGACCCTACCACCCCCTTCCCTGAGGCGCTGCAAGCCCTGAGGTCTGTCTCCTGTGGGGTCGGGTCGTCCAGGGGGTCCAGTAGGGTAACCCGTCAGCAAGTGTGAAAAATCGGGACGGGGTGGGGGGTAATAGGAGCCTATACAAGAAAAAGCCCCAAATATCGGGACTGTCCCTATAAAATCCGACATCTGGTCACCCTAGGATCCAGGCCAGTCATCTGCACTCTGTGGGCCTGCTGCCACCTCCCAGCGTGAGAGCTCAGAGCTCAGGGGAAGCGTCTGTCCCCTCTAGCGGCAGGGCCCCCCCTGAGCGTCCGGGCCCCGCCTTTATACTTCCGGCCCCGCCCCTTGGCTTCCGGGGGCAGAGCTAGGGGGTAGGGCTCCGCCCACAAGGGGGTGGATCCACCCTCTTCTCGTGTGTGTGGGGAGGGCCAGCGCACCTCACTACAAGCGCTTTACGCCCCCCACCCCGGGTGAGACGCAGCGAGGCTCTGCGGATCCCCCTCCCCGTTGCTGCAGGCAAACTCCCTGCCTCGGGCCTTGAACTCTGGAGTAACGCGAGCGACTGTTAGCGGTCAGACACCTGGCCGCGAGCACGGACAAACTCCTCGCACTCGCGAGGCCGAGGGGGGACTGCCCTGAGCGTGACTGACGCTGCCTGAGTCTGCCGAGAGCCTGAGCCCGCCGCTGGGGCGGGGCGAGAGGGGGAGCTGCTCTGAGCACGCCCAGTGCAGCATTACCGCCTGGGTCCCTCCCTCGCTGGACGATGGCTGTTGATGGTTGATTGACACCCCGCCCGGGCGTTGGTGACTTTTCTTGCTGTTGCCTCTGGGGAACTAATATCTGGCTGATTCCCCAACTTACAGCGTGTTTCAGTGACAACCACACAACACAATCTCCCAACTTCATACGCGCTCACGAGACACATATATGGACAGAACAGTGACGTTCAGCCGAGCCGAGCGGAGCCTTTCCCCGATACCGTTAGATGCCAATCACAATTAGACAGACATGAGGGGGTTACGGGCGCTCCCCCAAGGTACAGAATGTCACACCGGGGTTCAGAGGCCACGTGGGACCCAGCGCGGTTCGTTGGCTCTGTCCCGGGGTCCCTGGGCGACGCCCTGGAGCTGCTCCCCACGAAGCCAGTCAGGACTCTGGGGAGCCTCCTCTCTCGGAGCCGACTGTCCCCAAGGCAAGATGCTTCCCCAGCTTCCACCTTCCTGGGTCTGACCCCGGAGCATCCAGCATCCCCTGCCCCACCGGGCGCGTCCCGCAGCGAGTCCGCCCGGGCGGGGTCCTGGGGGGGTCCAGGGGGCCCTGCCCCCCGACTCCGCAGTCAGACGTGACTCTCAGCCAGCCGGCAAAACAGAAGGTTTATTAGCCGACAGGAACAAGGTCTAAACCAGAGCTTGTAGGTACAGAGACCAGGACCCCTCAGTCGGGTCCAACTTTGGGGGGGGTGGGGAGCCCAGACCCCGTCTGGGCCCCCTCCATGTCCCCAGCCAGACCCAAACTGAGACTCTCCAGCCCCTCCTAGGCCTTTGTCTCCTTCCCGGGCCAGGAGGTCACCTGATCCCTTTGTTCTCCAGCCCCTTCAGTTCGCACCTTTGCAGGGGGGGGCCCAGGCCAGCAGTTGCCAGGGAACAGGGTGTTGGCCAGTCTCTGTGCAGACCCCTGCACACCCCGGCCTCTCTATGGCTCTGCAACAATCACACCCCTGATCCCCCCACTTAGAGACTAGAGAAATGCACAGGGGAAACTGAGGCACCCACGCAGGATCCAGAGGGAACATTAAGAACAGTCCCGCTTGGTCGCAGGCTCCCTCTCGTGGCTAGGCCTGGGATGGACGTTTGTGAGTCTGCCGCTGATTCTTTGCAGAGGTGGATTGTTTGGTTCAAGCGGTGGAAGTTCGGGTTTTCGGACCTCGAGGTTCTCGCTTTAGCCCCCCCCCCCGGGGAAGGGTCTGGCCAGAGGTAAAGCAGAGCAGGGTGGGAGGAGGTTTTTTTGTGTGTGTGGAAAATGTTGATGAAAACTGGGAAACATTTCCATTTTGGGGCCATGGGAGATGTAGTTCGGGTTCCTCATGGTCCCATTCTCCTTTATGAGCCGGGCTTGCCGGTCGGACTACATCTCCCATGTTGCACCACAGTGTCCCCGCTTGGACGAGGAGAGCTGCTGCATCTTGGGTGTCCCTGGCCATGGTGCATCATGGGAGATGTAGTTCAGCTGGAAAGCCTGGCCCATAGGGGAGAAGGGGGACACGAAACAACCAAACTACAACTCCCATAGGGCCTTGCGGCAGCGTTTCTGAATCAAAATACTTGGTTTTGTTTTTGTTTTTTCAATGAAAAATCTACGTTTCCTGCAGGACACCGGCATTTTTTGTGGAAATTGTGTTTAGTCAAAACCCCCCCATTTGCCGTCATTTTGATGGAAAATTTGCAACCGGCCCTAACGCAGCTGTAAACCCCCCCCCCCCCCCCGTCTCCCTCCGGTGGTGGCTGAGGGGGCTGCACCTTTTTGCATCCTCTGTAGGGGCTTCGTGCCTTGAGATCCAGAGGTAACAGGTTCAATTCCCATTACTGGCGACCCGCACGATGCCCTGGCCGTCCACAGCTGGTGTCCCTCCTCTGCTTCACTGGATGTGGGCAGAGTGAAGGCCAGCCGCTAAGCCAAAGGGGATGGGCCGTGGGATGGAAATGATCGGAAGACGACCCTGGGTTCGGCTGGTGGCCTCCCCCCACGTCAAGGGGTGGGATGTGTTGGCGCTGTCCGCGTCCCGTCATCTCCCAGGTGTTTTTCTCTGTTACCAGGGCACCACCGTCATCCCCTTGCTGAGCTCGGTCCTCCGGGATGCAAGTCAGTTCAAAAACCCGGACGACTTTGACCCTGGGCATTTCCTGGACGGGAATGGGCACTTCCAGAAGAACAATGCCTTCCTGCCGTTCTCTGCAGGTAAGAGGCGTGTAGCCACATTCAGGAATGGGTGAGGCCTAGTGGTTAGAGCAGGGGGCTGGGAGCCAGGACTCCTGGGTTCTCTCCCCAGCTCTGGGAGGGGAGTGGGGGCTAGTGGTTAGAGCAGGGGGGCTGAGAGCCAGGACTCCTGGGTTCTATCCCCAGCTCTGGGAGGGGAGCGGGGGCTGGTGGTCAGAGCAGGGGGCTGGGAGCCAGGACTCCTGAGTTCTCTCCCTGCTCTGACTGTGCCCTGGTCTCTCTCAGAGCTGGGGCTGGGACCTGGCTTTCTGGCCCTGCTACGCCGCGTCCGTCAGGACTTACTGCTCGGGTTTCCCAGACGTTTTTTCCCTCTAACCCCGCTCGCCATCCTGTCTCCTCTCCCAGGCAAGCGGGTGTGTCTCTGGCGCGCATGGAGGTCTTCCTGTTCCTCACCGCCATCCTGCAGCGCTTCACCTTGCAGCCGCTCGGCGACCCGGGCGCCCTCGACGCCAGCCCCATGGAGAGCGGGGTGGGGAATGTCCCCCACCCCTATGAGCTCAGGCTCCTCCCACGCACCCCGTAAAGGTGAGGACCATGGGTGGCGTGGGCACCCCTAGTTCAAGGAGGCCCCGCCCCTTCCACCTGAGCCCCCGCCCCTTCCACCCAAGCCCTGCCCCTTCCACCCGAGCCCCCGCCCCTAAGGCCCCGCCTCACACCACCCCTTCTGCCTCTCCACTCTCGCTGGCCGGCTTACCAGTGCAGCCCCGAACCCCAGCCCGCCCATCGGTGCCCAGAGGAGTCTCAAGTCCCGGCCGGCCAGCCGGGGTCGAGCCCTGAACCCGGGCCACCCAGAGGAGCTCTGAGCCCGGCCGATGAGCCCCTGGAAGAAACACAGGGTAGAAAACAAACCCTTGTTAAGCAAACTGCGGACGTGTGACACGTTCCTTCCTGGGGGTTCTCTGGGAAGAAAAGGACGCGGAAGTTGAATCTGATTTTTGCAGCGTTCTGGGAACCGTCCGCAACAACCCCGACTAGCAGCGTAAGCGAGACGAAGGGCGGGGGGGGGAGCACGGCGAGATTTCGCCGCCCACGCAAACCGATGAAAAACACGCGCGCGTCCAACTTCCCAGCCAGGCCAAGTCAGCAGGAGGCTGCGTGAGACCGTCCTGGCGTGGGAGCTGGGCCTGGGTATCCGCAGATCTGCAGGGCTCTCGTTATAAAGCCACAGAGCTTTGAATCTCGGCCGCGATTGGCATTAAGTGATCGTCGTCTGCCGCCCCCACCCACTGTGTGACCTCCCCCCCCCCCCGTTATTTCCCACAACTGTGAACATTTAAATTAAGAACATAAGAACATAAGAATGGCCGTACTGGGTCAGACCAAAGGTCCATCCAGCCCAGTATCCTGTCCACCGACAGTGGCCAATGGCAGGTGCCCTGGAGTGAGTGGAGCTAACAGGTAATGATCAAGTGATCTCTCTCCTGCCATCCATCTCCCCCCTCTGACAGACAGAGGCTAAGGACACCATTTCTTACCCATCCTGGCTAATAGCCATTAATGGACTTAACCTCCATGAATTTATCCAGTTCTCTTTTAAACCCTGTTATAGTCCTAGCCGTCACAGCCTCCTCAGGCAAGGAGTTCCACAGGTTGACTGTGCTCTGTGTGAAGAAGAACTTCCTTTTATTTGTTTTAAACCTGCTGCCCATTAATTTCATTGGGTGGCCCCTAGTTCTTCTATTATGGGAACAAGTAAATAACTTTTCCTTATTCACTTTCTCCACACCACTCATAATTTTATATACCTCTATCATATCCCCCCTTAGTCTCCTCTTTTCCAAGCTGAAAGGTCCTAGCCTCTTTAATCTCTCCTCATATGGGACCCGTTCCAGACCCCTAATCATTTTAGTTGCCCTTCTCTGAACCTTTTCTAATGCCAGTATATCCTTTTTGCGATGAGGAGACCACAATTGTACGCAGTATTCAAGATGTGGGCGCACTATGGATTTGTATAAGGGCAATAAGATATTCTCCGTCTTATTCTCTATCCCTTTTTTAATGATTCCTAACATCCCGTTTGCTTTCTTGACTGCCGCTGCACACTGCGTGGACGTCTTCAGAGAAATTGATACAACTAGGGAAAAATGCTTAAAACCCAGCATTTTGAGCAACTCTGAACATTTACATTAAAAACAATGCTTAAAAGTAAACAACAATAGAATCCATCATAATTCTAAATTAACTTCTGCTAAGCCTAGATCTAAGAAGGCAAAATAGCATTGGGGTTTGGGGGTTTGGGGGGCTGGCTAACATAAATGGGAGAATCGGTCAATACAACCAGCTGGGTTTTCGGAAGCCAGTAACACGAGCGCATGACCGATAGCCAGGGAAAGTGGCTGTTTAGGGTTTTGACCGAGTCCCTCACAACCGGGCCTCGTGGGGGCCGATTGGTTCTCGGCGCCGGCTTTTGCGAACATCACAGAGGAAAAAACCACCCGAAGCTAAAGCGTTAAGACAGTTTTGTCACTGACTTACCGAAGGGCTCCTTCCCCAGGCAGCTCCGGTGGTCAGCCTTTTAATCTACTACCCCATCCGCTACATCGGCCCAGGTGCCAGGAGGCTGGTACCTGGGTCAGTGGTTAGACACTGAGTAAACCGGACTTTGGATTGATCTATTATGTGGTTCAGTGACATATTACCCAGTGCTTTCTAGCCCGGCCACCCCTGCCAGCTGGAACGCGGCACTGCTTGGAAGCTGGAGGGAGTAGGGCAAAGATCTGGGAGCTGGCTGGACGGGGGCGATGAGACCAAGCCGGGGGAGCGTGGTGTGAAAGGAAGGTCTGCAGAACTGCAGGAGACATGGGAACAGGCCGGAGCTTGGGGCGTGGCAGCAACCCGAGTACGTATCAGGGCTCTGGGCAGAGAGGGCGTGAGGCCCCAGTTCTCAGCCATGCTCCCCTCCGTGCCAGGATTGGTGCCCTGAGAATCTGCTCCCCTCTGCAGGCGCCTCTCCAACCAGTGTGGAGCTGGCATAAGGACCCCGCTCCCAGTGTATGTGTGTGGGGGAGAGAACCTGGAACACTCTGTGCTGTGGCTATTCTCTGACCCCCAGGGCCCATAGGGGGGCAGATCTGGGGTGTGGCCAGAGCACACAGTGCTGTGACTATTCCCTGCCCCCCAGGGCCAACAGGGGGCAGAGCATGAGTTAGAGCAGCCCTGAGGCTGCTCTAGCTTGCTCCATGGCCCAAGGGATAAGCAGCACAAAGGGGATTTAAAGCACCAGCGCCCTCCCCATTCCTAGAGCAGGAATAACTGAGACCTGGACCCCAGGTCCACAGCGCTGGGGTTAGAGCGCCAGAACCCCCCAGGAGGGTCCTGGGCTGGGTGGGACCCCACAGGGCACGTGGACACTGTGAAAGAAACCCTTGGTGCAGCACGTCTCAGCTCTGCGGCTGGCTGCCTGGCGTGTTTTGGGGGTGGCGTTGCAGTGTTCGACATACCGCAAGTGGCTGATGGAGGAGACACTCAACTTTCCCCTGGAGAAAGGGCCCGGCGGTGGGGCGGGGTTGGGGCCGCGGTGGGAATTTTATAGTGATGCCAGCGATTAATATCTAACGCCGATTAACGAGCCACCCGGGCACATCCGAAAGGATTGCGCAACCGCCCCCGGGCTGGAGCACGCCGGCCTTATAACCCGGCTCCGCCCGCTGCCCGGCTCAGTGGTCTAGCGCCCGGCTTTGCTCGCTGTCCAGCTCAGCGGTCTGCCCGCCGGATCGTCTCCAATGGAGCTGGTGTCGGCATCCCTTCTCCTCCTTCTCTGCCTCTGCTGCATCCTCCTCGCGTCGGCGTGGCAGAGCCGGGGGCAGCGAGGGCAGCTGCCGCCGGGCCCCACCCCTCTGCCCGTCCTGGGGAACTTCCTGCAGCTGGATCGAGCCAATGTTATTCACACCTTGGTGAAGGTGAGTTCTGAGCCCCCGCTGGGGCAGAGCAGCCCTGTAACGATGCTGGCGGGACCCGACTGAGAGTGCCAATTCAGGGCAAATTGCTTCAAGCAGGCCCGTGACAGCCCAAGGCTGGGGTTCTTCCACCTCTAAGGCACCAAACCAGCCAGACAGAGGAGACTTTGGTTTTACCCCACTGGCTAACCACAAGTCATCCCAAGCAATTCCCTAAGATACTCCAGTTTCCCAGTCTCACCACCAGTGCCACTCGTTATGGGGACAAATGGTCATGAAAACCAATGCCCCAGTAAAAGAAAAAAAGGTTCCCCTGATCCCAAAGGACCGAGCCCCAGAGCCAGGTCAATAGACAAATCAGATCTTACCCACAAATCACGCTGTTGCCGATCCTTTAGAATCTAAAATCTAAAGGTTTATTCATAAAAGGAAAAAGGTCTAGGTGAGAGCTAGAATTGGTGAAATGGAATCAGTTACATCCAGTGATGGCAAAGTTCTTGGTTCAGGGATGAAATAAGCTGCAGGTTCAAACCAAGTCTCTGGAACATCCCCAGCTGGGATGGGTCCTTCAGTCCTTTGTTCAGAGCTTCCGTTCGTAGCAAAGTCCCTCCAGAGGTCTGAAGCAGGATTGAAGAGCAGACGGAGATGAGGCCTCAGCCGTTTCTAGTCTCTTGCCATGTGGTCTCTGCTTTCTTTGTCCCAAGGACGAGCTGCCCAGCACATGGCCTGGAGACACCTCAGAGTTCTGGCCATAGGCAGGTCCCTGCAGACCTTGTCGAGTCACCAGGCGTGTCTGCTTCTCTCAGTGGGTCAGTTGTGTAGCTGATGGTCCCCAAGGGGCCATCCAGCAGGCTAGGCAGAGCTGACACCAACGTGTCTGGGGTGTCACCCAGAAGCACAGCACAGGTGTGAAATACAGACAGTACAGAGCCAATATTCATAACTTCAACTACAAAATGATACACACCAGATAGCAGAATCCTAACCAGCCAACCAGAACCTGGCCTGAGACGCCCCATTTGACCCCCGTTATACAAGATTTGGTGCCACTCCAGGACCTTGGTTGCAACAATGATCGATACGGTCCCAGATTATGTCAATAACGTCACAGGCCTGCTCCCCCGAGGCACCGGGGTCTGAGCCCCAGCTGCTAACGCCTGCCCACAGCTCCATTGGCGGATACCTATGGGAATGGACTGGATGGAGGGAGGGAAGAGGGATGGAGGGATGGAGGGAGGGAAGGAGAGATGGATGGAGGGATGGAGGGATGACTAGCAGGGTGCGTAGCAGGAGAGATGGGTGGGATGGAGGGATGGACGGAGAGATGGATGGAGGGATGGAGGGATGACTAGCAGGGTGCGTAGCAGGAGAGATGGGTGGGATGGAGGGATGGACGGAGAGATGGATGGAGGGATGGAAGGAGAGATGGATGGAGGGATGGAGGGATGACTAGCAGGGTGCGTAGCAGGAGAGATGGGTGGGATGGAGGGATGGACGGAGAGATGGATGGAGGGATGGAAGGAGAGATGGATGGAAGGATGGAAGGAGAGATGGATGGAGGGATGGCCAGCAGGGTGCGTAGCAGAAGAGATGGGATGGATGGAGGGATGGAAGGAGAGATGGATGGAGGGAGGGAAGAAGAGATGGATGGCGGGATGGCCAGCAGGGTGCGTAGCAGGAGAGATGGGATGGAGGGATGGAAGGAGAGATGGATGGAGGGATGGAAGGAGAGATGGATGGATGGAGGGATGGAAGGAGGGATGGATGGAGGGAGGGAAGGAGAGATGGATGGAGGGATGGAAGGAGAGATGGATGGAGGGATGGCCAGCAGGGTGCGTAGCAGGAGAGATGAATGGAGGGATGGAGGGATGGAAGGAGAGATGGATGGAGGGATGGAAGGAGAGATGGATGGAGGGATGGATGGAGGGATGGAAGGAGGGAGGGAAGGAGAGATGGATGGAGGGATGGAGGGATGGAAGGAGAGATGGATGGAGGGATGGAAGGAGAGATGGATGGAGGGATGGAGGGATGGAAGGAGAGATGGATGGAGGGATGGAAGGAGAGATGGATGGAGGGATGGATGGAGGGATGGAAGGAGGGAGGGAAGGAGAGATGGATGGAGGGATGGAGGGATGGATGGAGGGATGGAAGGAGGGAGGGAAGGAGAGATGGATGGAGGGATGGCCAGCAGGGTGCATAGCAGGAGAGATGGGTGGGTGGGCCCATGTATCTCTGGCGTACGGAGGTTTAGCCATCGTTCCATGCTCCGGTCCAGCACGCCCCCCCCCCCCCCCCTGCCCCGCTGACGGATGCTCAGAAACTCAACCCCTTGCCTCCATCCCTCTCTGCGCAGCTGCGGGATAAGTACGGCCCGGTGTTCACGGTGCACCTGGGCTCCCGGCGGGTGGTGGTGCTGTGCGGATACAAGGCGGTGAAGGAGGCCCTGGTGGACCAGGCCGAGGAGTTCAGCGGGCGCGGGCAGATCCCGGCGTTCTCTAAGGATTTCAATGGGCACGGTGAGCGCGGTCCCCGGTCCCCGCTCGGCGTTTCCGACAGCGTCCCATGTGCGGGGGTGAAGGCAGCCGGGCGTGTACCCTAGTGACCTGGGTTCAGTTCCCCTCTTGGCCACTTGATGCGGGCAAGTCACATGCTCTCTCTGTTCGTTACGGCCCTCACCATAGAAGCGCTGTGTATCGGTTCCGCGCCGGCCTGTCTACTGGGGTGTGTGGTCACAGAGTCCCAGGCCAGGCGGGCCCCCGGGATCGTCTGGTCTGACCTCCTGCCTCGCACTGGCCCAGACTTAATTCCTGTTTGAGCTAGAGCAGAGCGGGTAGAAAGAACAGCCAGTCTTGACTGAAGCATCTCCAGCGACGGAGAAGCCATGCTCCGCCCCCTCCCCTTGGTTAATTACCATCACTGTTAAACATTTACACGTTATTTCTAGGCTGAATTTGTCTAGCTTAAACTTCCCGCCGCTGGATCATAAGACCGGCCACACTGGAGCAAACCCAGAGTCCATCCGGCCCAGCGTCCTGTCTTCTGACAGTGGCCGGAGCCAGGTGCCCCAGAGGGAATGAACATCGAGTGACCCGTTGCCCATCATTCAGCCCCAGCTTCCGGCCGTCGGAGGCGAGGGGCACCAGGAGCCTGGGGTTGTGTCCTGACCATCTGTGACGAACTAGGACTGTTGTTAAGGTTTCCCTGAGTACTGTGTGGGTGCCTCGGTTTCCCTATGCAGTGCTTGAGTATCTAGGTGGTGGGACAACGGTGCATGATTGTTACAGAGCCCTAAAAGGCAGGTGTGGGCAGAGGCCTGAACACAAAGAATGGCTCTGTCTCCTGGCAACAGATGGCCCCGGCCCCTCCCCTGCAAAGGTGAGAGCTGAAGGTGTTGGAACAAAGGGATCAGGTGACCTCCTGGCCCGGGAAGGAGAAAGGGGAAGGAGGGGCTGAAAAGTTTCAGTTTGGAGCTGGCTGGAAAGGAGGAGGAGAGGCAGACAGGGTCTGGCCTCCCTGCCCCGGTTTGGAGCTGTGGGGTAAAATGCAGGGAGCCCCAGGCTGGGGTCTAAGCTCCCTGCCCCCCGGAAGGGCCCGACTGAGGGGTCCTGGATGTACTGACAAGCTCTGGTTGGACTGTGTTCCTGGCATCTCTAATAAACCTTCTGTTCTATTGGCTGGCTAAAAGTCACATTAAATCCCGGGAAAAGGGGTGCAGGGCTGGACTCCCCCACACTCCGTGACACCATCTTGGCGATTAGCCATCGATGGACCCGTTCCCCAGGAACTGAGCCAGTTCTTTGTTGAACCCGGTTGTACTTTTGGCCGTGACAACATCCCCTGGCCGTGAGTGCCGCAGGCTGCCTGTGTGTTGGGGGAAGATCTCGTTAGCGATTCGTGACTGTGAGCCAATGAAAAGTGTGGGGCTGGTCACAGATTCCCTGTTGAAATTGTGATTCTGTGGCTAATGGGTTTTTTTTAATTAAACAAAATGTTTTGTGTCTGTTTTCTACAGAAAACGTCTTTTGTTTTGGGTTTTTTTTGGTCCAAACCTTAAATGCCTAAAAACCAAAATATTCCGATCCCAAAATGCTGCTGAGGTGCTTCCTGGGAGTCGAATACAGGTGCCTTTTGCGCCAGTTCTCAACTATAGGCCAGGCTCCCTAGCTGGACTACATCTCCCAGGATGCACCATGGCTACACAACTGCCATGAGGTGCCACCTCCCCCGTACCAAGACCGAGGTGCATCCTGGGAGATGTAGTGTGGGCGTCTCATGAGCTCTTGGGCCGGGTTCCCTCGCTGCACTACATCTCCCATGAGGCACCAGGTGGCACGAAGAATCGACGCCGTTGGGATTTCGTCTCTCTGCCAAAACCTCAACATTTTTGACAAAAGCAAAATTGTGTGTGTGTGTGAAGAGCCCGATTTTCTCTCTGTACGTGTGATGTTCTTTGTGTGTGTGTGTGTGTGAAGAGCCCGATTTTCTCTCTGTACGTGTGATGTTCTTTGTGTGTGTGTGTGTGTGAACAGCCCGATTTCCCATCCACCTCCAGAAAAGCACTAAGCTTCTCCATCATCCGCTTGCCAGGGGTGGTTTTTACCAACGGGGAGCGGTGGAAGCAGATGCGTCGGTTCTGCCTCACCGTCCTGCGGAACTTCGGCATGGGGAAGCGGTCCATCGAGGAGCGGATCCAGGAGGAGGCCCGGTGTCTGCTGGAGGAGTTATGGAAAACCCGAGGTCTGGGCGGTTTGTCTCTCTCCGTTCCCCTGCAATATGCCGAGAGCGTCGGCCCGGTCCCATTGCTCTGTCCTTCCTCTTCACTAGGCGCGCCTTTTGATCCCATCTTTAACGTGAGCCGCGCCGTCTCCAACATCATCTGCTCCATTGTCTTCGGGAACCGCTTCGACTACGAGGACGAGACATTCATCACCCTGAACAAGCTCATTGCGAGCGGTTCCGTTTCGCAGGCTTACCCTCGGCCCAGGTTTGGCTGGCAGGGACCCTGACCCCCATCCATGGCTTCCAGAACTGAACCATCTAGCGATCTGGGATGATCTAGTTGGGGTTGGCCCTGCTTTGAGCAGGGGGTTGGACTAGATACCTCCTGAGGTCCCTTCCAACCCTGAGATTCTATGATTCTATGATTCTATGATCAGAAATGAGCATCGACCCAGAGCCCTGGCTAGTTACAATCCCCTTCTGCCCTGTACAAAATTCCCCATCCTCACTTCCTGTCCTAAACTGCTGCTGCTAAGCAGCTGCCGTGTTCCACCCCAGACATGGCTGCATGTTAATGCTGGGCAAGCAATCCCCATTTCCCCTAATCTCAGAGGCAGCTGCATCACAGCACTGTGTGGGGGGGCCCTGTTATAAACAGCTGCTGTGCCCTGCCTCAGAAGCAGTTGCATTTCAATGCGGGAGGAGCTGCCAGCTCCACCCCAGAGATGGCTGGATTTTTACCGACCGCTGATACCTGTGTGTTTCAGATGAAATTTGCGAAGGCAGGTGAGGTGGAGTGAGCTGCAGAAATTTAAGATGATCTAATTATTATTAAACAAAATCAGGCCAAAGTCACCCATTCACGTTGTCTAAGGTATTTAGCTGGGACTGGTGGTTCTCTGATAATCCGATGCCTTAAAGAGCTAAGGAAACACAACCTCCCCTATGGGGCGGCAGCAGGATCAGAACCCCCAAACTTAAGCCCCAGGGCAAAGGCCCCACGACTGGAGGGAAATAATGGCACCAGGAAGCTGCAGCAATAGTAGGTTGTTACCCTCAATGTGGAGCAGTCACTAGTGAGGGACGTGACCCCCCCTAGTGAAATCTGATCTGATTAAACAGCCGGATTTCCTTCCTTACAGCTGTACAATTCCTTCCCTGACATCTTGAAGAAGATTCCTGGCCCTCACCACATGGGAAGCAAATACGCCAAGCAGATAATCAGCTTTATTTCAGAGAGAATCAAAATGCAGCAGGCCACCCTGGATCTCAACACCCCCCAGAACTTCATCGACTGCTTCTTGGTTAAAATGGAGCAGGTAATTATCCACGGGGCCTCGCCTCAGAGTTTAGCGCTGCTCTTCAAAGTGCCCATAAACCGTGTGCCTCCTTTGCCCGCCAATCTTTACCCCGTGTGCGGAGCGGAGCTAAATCAGCTAACTTGACTGGCCGATTACCGACTAGGCCAAAAAAAACCCCAAAACCCCAAGAAAAAAATTCATTTCAGGCTGACGGCAAATGAGAATTTTTGGGCAAACTGAAAACAATGTGAGACTTCAATGCTGGGTCGCGCGAACTGATTCGCTTCAGACTTTGAACCTTTAGCACAGATGAAAAGCCGTTGCTACCGGAGAAGATCGAAACGCTTTGTTTTGAAAATGTTTTTTTCAGAATTTTTTATTTGGCAAATGCAACGTGAATTCGCTGCATGTTTCGGTTGGCCCCCAATCTGCATTTTGGGGTGAACATTTCATCCCAAAAATTTTGCTCTGCTTGAATAGCTAATCTAAGAGTTTACTAGGGTCAGTTGAAAACTTCTCATTGACATTTTCTATTCTGGCAATAAATTCAGTTTCTAACACCAGAGATCTTTCTGTGGGAAACGCCTGCTTTCCTTGAAACTTTTTCTTTGAATGAGGAAAATAACAAAACCATTCTCATTTTTTTGGCAGCAGGGTTTTGACTTCAAACCTTCAGCTCAACTCCATGAGTTTAAGGAGTAAACCTGTTGTCTGGCAGCAGCAGTAGGTTGTCATCCTATCTGGGGACCAGCCTTGAGACAGGACACATGCTCTGCCAGGGCGTTAAATGAGCAGGACTGCAGCCACTGAGAATGTTGTATCCTAAAAGATGGACCTTTGCTAACAGGACCCTTTAGGGGGCAGTGGGACCTAGTGGATAGAGCACAGGACTGGGGCACAGTTGGGTAACTCCCCGTCTGTGCATCCATTTTCCCATCTGGATAATGATCCCGACCCACCTTGGTACAGCGCCGGAGGGGGCGCGCTGGATAGGAGCGAGGCGGGATGGTGATGTTTATACCTTTCTCCAGGAGAAGCAGAATCCAGCCACCGAGTTTTCCCAGGAGAACCTGGTCATGGCCACCTTCAATTTGTTCTTCGCCGGGACGGAGACCGTCAGCACCACCCTGCGCTACGGCTTCCTCCTACTGCTGAAACACCCGCAGGTCCAAGGTAAGGCGGAGAAGGGGCTTAGTTGAGGTTTCCCCTTGGGACGCACCCCGCAGAGAGCCCAGCTGTGGCTCTAGGACTGAGGATGAGGATGGCCCTTAGGGCCATAAATACCCAGCGGTCAGCTCCCTGCCAAGCAGCCTGAGACCGTGGCTAGGATTCCAGGGATCAGCGTGGTTAGAGCCCAGTAACGGCCCCGCCCAGCGCCGAGCTTTGCCCCCGCGATGAGGCTGCTGATTCCCCTCTCTCCTGCCCCCCCCAAGAGAAAATCCATCGGGAAATCGACGCGGTGATTGGGAGGGACCGAGCGCCCACCGCGGAGGACAGGGGCAGGATGCCCTACACCGACGCCACCCTGCATGAGATCCAGCGATTCAGCGACATCCTGCCAATGAGCCTCCCGCACACCGTGACCAGAGACACCCGGTTCCGGGGGTACCTCATCCCCCAGGTGAGGCCGCCCGGGAGCGGGGGCTGGGCACACCCAAAGCAGTGATTGCCCTGAATCCGGCCCTGACCCCACTGCAATTGGTGGTGACTCTGGCTTGACCCCGGGGGGGCTGAGATCAGAAAGCCCCCCCCCCCCCGGCAGAGTCCTGGCGGCTCATTCTGCTTCTCCGCCGCTTCCCCAGGGGACGTACGTCTGCCCCCTGCTGAGCACGGTGCATTTTGACCCAGAAGAACATCAAAGCCCCGAAGCTTTCGCCCCCGAGCGGTTTCTAAGTGAGAACGGTTCCTTCAAGAAGCAGAATGCCTTCCTGCCCTTTTCCGCAGGTGCGTGGTTCTAGGCATCTGGTCACCAAGGAGCTAAAGCCGGCCCGGCTCCTCCGTTTGCCCGGCTGTAAAATGGGGCTAGCGCTTTCCCTCCCCTTCCTGCGTGGGAAGCCCAGAGACCGCGGTGACGGGGGAAACGATAGGAAGTGGGGCAGAGGCGGGGCTAAGGACTGGAGCTGTTGCGCTCAGGTTATTTAGGGAAAATCCCAGCTCGGCCGTGATCCGTTTTCGCGCTTTCTACTGGCCGCTTCTCGCCTACTGTGGATCCCCAGAGCCCCGTGGGAACGTAGGAGGCTCCCGCCTCTGGGGGCTAGAAACTGTCTTCTCATCTCCAGCCTCCGTTGATTCCTGGCCCGTTCATCCCCGTTTGTTTCTGGCCTCTAGCTTCAATAGCTCTTCCCCCTTCCTGGGTTCAACCCCTCAATGGATCTATACAGAGCGATCAGATCCCCCCCCACCCCCGCTCCCGCTGCTAGGCTGTTTCGCCAACCCCTGGCTGGTTTCCACGGGGCAGAGAAATCGAAGTCAGGTCTGGCCTCAGTGGGCCGAGAACACCCACAAAGTCCTGTTTCCCTGCACGCCGGAGAAACACACAGCAGCAGGTAGTTCCCTGGCTCAGAAATCCCCCCGTCTGCCCCTCCAGCGGGCTCTGTGCCCAAAAAGCCGTCTCTCTCCCGCTTTGCTTCCTCCCAGAGGCCCGCTCCCAGCTGCCCTTGCCGGGCTTGTCTACCCAGGGAACCGGACCCGAGTCAGCCGTCCCCATAGGGAGCGCGTCTGCAATAGCCCTTCCAGCCAGTGTAGACGAGGGGTGAGGGGTTAGCGCTGACCGGCTCTGCCCTTTGGGGGCGCCCTGGTTTATAGCCGCCAGGAGAGAGGAGGGATTGCTCCTCGCACAGCCCGTTAGCCTTAACGAGCTCTGTGATTGTCTTCATAATAAGGACTCACCTGGCCCCAGGCTGATCTGTGCCCACCCCCCACCCCCGAGTCTGTTGTCTGTGTGCCTGGCTGACTGAGCCCCCAGGTTAGCCCAGCCCAGGCGTAGGGTGACCAGATGTCCCGATTTTATAGGGCCAGTCCCGATTTTGGGGTCTTTTTCCTAGATAGGCTCCTATTACCCCCCACGCCCTGTCCCGATTTTTCACACTTGCTGTTTGGTCACCCTATGAGCAGCCCCCCCGGGTGACTGTGTGTGTTGTTAGGACCCTTGGCGGGGTGGGGGGGAGCTCCCCGGGGTTAACGCTGCAGGGAGCGGGGCCGCGGGGCCGGGGGAACTGGCCTGTCTTTGTGGCAGGGCAGGCGGCGCTGGATGGCCGTAGCCTGCGTTCACACTGCAGAGTGGGTGTGTTACCAGCCCCGGCGGCCCTTGGCTCTAGCCCAGGCGGGAGGGATCACGGGGAAAGTATCACTAGTATAAGTGGTTTACCCACTAGCCTAGGGCCCCTGGGCTGGGACCCGGAGTAGAGGGTGGGCCCGGGTCCCTCCCTCTCCAGTCCCCTTCTCTGGGCTACTAGTGGGACAGCTGATACCCCAGTTCAGGGGCAAGAAACGGTGCCCTGAAAACCCCCCACAAGAAGAGAAAGTGCGGGACCCTCATAGTAGTGCCAGCAATTTGCCACAAGGGGCTTAATTATTCGGTTTGTCCATCCGTCCGTCTGTCCAACCAACGTTTCTGGGATCAGATAAAATAGAGACACAACATTTTCAGACTAGATTTGGACACGACAGCTAGGCGATATTTCAGTCCGATTTCAAACAAAGATGCATTAACAATGTTAATTATAATTTTTATTATTACAAATCCAAAACCATTCTGCTTTAACTGCCGTGACCACCACAGCCAATATAGAAGGCAATATGAAAACTCTCCAATGACCTTTAACCGTTAACCTTTAACCTGTATTTACAAAACACTCCGAATAAAAAACAGCCGCATCGGTGGTCCGGTGATTGCCCGGCCAGTGCTAACGACGGGTTATTGCCCTAGGGAAGCGGGTGTGTCTGGGCGAGGGCCTGGCCCGCATGGAGCTCTTCCTCTTCTTCACCACGGTCCTGCAGCGCTTCGCCCTCAGCTCGCCCGTCGACCCCCAGCGGCTCAGCCTGGTGCCCGACGTCAGCAATTTTGGGAAGGTGCCGCCGCGCTACCAACTCTGCCTCCGCCAGCGCTGACGGGGGTAGGGTCGCCCGCGCTCCGATGGCAGGAAACCAAACACCCTGGCCCCGCCCCTTCCTGGAGGCCCCGCCCCGCCTCAGAGCCCCCTGTTCACTCCATTCCCCCCCCCCGTCCATCGCTCGCTCTCCCTCACCCGCTCACTCACTCATTTTCACCGTGCTGTGGGTGCGGGAGGAGGTGAGTGGGTGCAGGCTCTGGGGTGGGGACAGAAATGAGGGGGTTGGAGTGTGGGAGGGGGCTCTGGGCTGGGGGTTGGGAGGGGATTCGGGGGGCGGGGGGGTGCTAACCTCAGGTGGCTCCTGGAATTATCCGGCTCCTAGGCGTAGGGGTGGCCAGGTGGCTCCGCGCACTGCCCCTGCAGCTCCCATGGGTTGTGGTTCCTGGCCAATGGGAGCTGCGGAGCTGGCGCTCGGGGTGGGGCCAGCGTGCGGAGTCCCCTGGCCACCCCTATGCCTAGGAGCCGGACATGCCGGCCACTTCTGGGAGCCGCGTGGAGCCAGGGCAGGCAGGGTGCTGACCGGAGCTGCCAGGATCCCTTTTCGACTGGGTGTTGTAGTAAAAAACCAGAGGCCTGGCAACCCTAAACGGGGGCGGGGGGTCCTCGCGGCTGCCCCTCGGCCTGTTGGGATTGTTCTGTCTCCGATTCACCTCTGAAGGGGTTTTCTGGCCTCCCCCAGCCGCGCCGTGTAAAACATGTTTCAGTCGTAGTCTTGTGTACGCTGTGCTCCAGTGGACACAGCCTGGCCTGGGTGCCAGGACTCCTGGGTTCCTTCCATCCCTGGCTCGGGGAGGGAAGTGGGGTCTAGAGGGTTAAAGTAGGGGTGCTGGGAGCCAGGACTCCTGGGTTCTATTCCTGGCTCTTGGCGGGCAGCAGAATCTAGTGTGTTAGAGCAACGGGGGAGGGGAAGGGAAGCTGGGAGTCAGGACTCCTGGGTTCTATCTATGAAAGGGAGAAGTGTCTAGTAGTTAGAGCGGGAGGTGGGATTCCTGGGTTCTGGGTCTAGTATTTACAACTGGGGGCTAGGAACCAGGACTCCTGGGTTCTATCCTCAGCTCTGCTGCGTCACCTTGGGCACGGCCCTGCCTGCTTCCTCAGTTTCTCTCTCTGTAACATGGCCACAATGTAAGGTCTGAAGTCTTTTTCCACAGTAAGCAGCAGCAGCCGCATGAGGACAGCAGCAGCCGTGAGCTAAGAAGCAGAAAGTCACCTCCCCACATCCCATCTAAATTGCATCAAACAAAGCAGTGTAATCTGGGGCCGTGGGGAAGGACCCTGTCCTTGTGGGTTCCACCACTACCAGATAAAGGCACCGATCTTCAGATGTTTACAGAAAACGTTGGTTGAGAGCATCTGTCTGGCAAGGAACCGTTGTGATTGTGAAATCTAGCTTGTTTTGCCTTCACGGTCCCCACTTCCCTCTCGTGTCTCTGTCTGGCTTCTGGCTGGTTCTGTGATTGTTTCTAGCCGTTGTGTAACTCATTCGGGAAGGTTTATGTCCATTAAGAGGGGTGGGGGGTGGGCACAGATCAGCCTGGGTCCAGGTGAGTCCTTATTACGAAGACAATCACAGAGCTCGTTAAGGCTAACGGGCTGTGCGAGGAGCAATCCCTCCTCTCTCCTGGCGGCTATAAACCAGGGCGCCCCCAAAGGGCAGAGCCGGTCAGCGCAGACCAACTGACACCCAAGGCGAACCCCACCCCAAACCCCAAGGGCGGATCTAGGCTGAAGTTTTTTGGTAAACTGGGAAACATTTTGCCCCTTTTTTCCTTTTAATGTTTTTTAAGCTTTTTTTTTTTTTAAACAGGGTGTGATACAGGAGGGCCAGGGAGCAGCAGACAGAGGGGGAGGAGGAAGGAGTTGGAGCAGAGTGGTTTGGTGGTGGAGCAGTTTGGAGGAGTTGGAGCAGAGTGGTTTGGTGGTGGAGCAGTTTGGAGGAGTTGGAGCAGAGTGGTTTGGTGGTGGAGCAGTTTGAAGGAGTTGGAGCAGAGTGGTTTGGGGGTGGAGCAGTTTGGAGGAGTTGGAGCAGAGTGGTTTGGTGGTGGAGCAGTTTGGAGGAGTTGGAGCAGAGTGGTTTGGTGGTGGAGCAGTTTGGAGGAGTTGGAGCAGAGTGGTTTGGTGGTGGAGCAGTTTGGAGGAGTTGGAGCAGAGTTGTTTGGTGGTGGAGCAGTTTGGAGGAGTTGGAGCAGAGTGGTTTGGTGGTGGAGCAGAGAGCAGTTTGGAGGAAAGCAGAGGAGAGTTTGGAGAAGTGCTGTGGTGGGCTAAGAAGACCAAGACCCTAGGTAAAGGGACACCTGGCTTGTGCAGAGGGAAGGCAGGAAGCCCCACAAGCAGGAGAGGGAAGGAGCCCAGGGGAAAGTATCACTAGTACAAGTGGTTTACCCACTAGCCTAGGGCCCCTGGGCTGGGACCCGGAGTAGAGGGTGGGCCCGGGTCCCTCCCTCTCCAGTCCCCTTCTCTGGGCTACTAGTGGGACAGCTGATACCCCAGTTCAGGGGCAAGAAACGGTGCCCTGAAAACCCCCCACAAGAAGAGAAAGTGCGGGACCCTCATAGTAGTGCCAGCAATTTGCCACAAGGGGCTTAATTATTCGGTTTGTCCATCCGTCCGTCTGTCCAACCAACGTTTCTGGGATCAGATAAAATAGAGACACAACATTTTCAGACTAGATTTGGACACGACAGCTAGGCGATATTTCAGTCCGATTTCAAATAAAGATGCATTAACAATGTTAATTATAATTTTTATTATTACAAATCCAAAACCATTCTGCCTTAACTGCCGTGACCACCACAGCCAATATAGAAGGCAATATGAAAACTCTCCAATGACCTTTAACCTGTATTTACAAAACACTCCGAATAAAAAACACGCTGTGCTCTTAAAAACATGACTTTTCTTGCTTTAAGTTTTGAAAATTCAGTCACTAGTTCTTTTAGATCCAGTTTTCCAGCTATTTCATGCTCTGTTGACATTGTGGCAAGTCCAACAAGTCTCTCTTGCATCATTGTTGAACGCAGATATGTTTTTATCAATTTTAACTTGGAGACGCTATGTTCCCCACTAGCTACAGAAACTGGCAATGTTAAAAGCGTGCGTAGAGCCGTACAAATGTTTGGAAGACTGTGAGTTTATTTTCGCAAACAAACTTCAGTCCTTCTTCAGGAGTGGAATGTTTCTTACGTCGTCTCGAAAAAGCCCGAAGCTCACTACACAAATCTGTAGCATCAACGTCTTTTGAATTTTCACGAGTCAATGCCGACGCTGGTTTTAAACAAAATTCTCTGATCTGTTTTGCTGCTTTCCTTTGCGAGCCGTGGATATCATATAGAAAGCCAAATAATGTCTCTAGTTGCTGCATCTGTTGAAATCTTTCATCAACCGAGTGAACAGCAGTGCGCAGGGGTAGCTCCGGCCGGGGGAGAGCGGGGCATGCTGCCGCCCTCCCCGTGGCGCTCCTCGGGCCGGGGGAGAGGGGCAGCCGGCGGCTTTTTTGCCTTCAGCTGCAGCAAATTCCCTGTGGTGGGGAGCGGAGCAGGGCTGGCGGGGCCGGTGCCACTCCGGTGCATTCGCCGCCGTGCTGGCAAGATGAGCAGGCGGTAGATGCAGCTGTCCAGGAAAACCCCCCTGGTCCCTAGCTCCCTTGGGGGGGTCATAGACTCATAGACTTTAAGGTCAGAAGGGACCATTATGCTCATCTAGTCTGACCTGCTGCACAATGCAGGCCACAGAATCTCCCCCACCCACTCCTGCAATAATCCTCTCACCTCTGTCTCAGCTATTGAAGTCCTCAAATCCTGGTTTAAAGACTTCAAGATGCAGAGAATCCTCCAGCAAGTGACCCATGCCCCACACTGCAGAGGAAGGTGAAAAACCTCCAGGGCCTCTGCCAATCTAACCTGGAGGAAAATTCCTTCCCGACCCCGAATATGGCGAAACAAGCTCAGTGTTTAACCGACGGGGTTTAAATGCAGCATTGCCGGTGCGTGGCACAACCTCCCCCCCCCCGCCGCTGTGAGATGGGGACAATGGCTCCGCCCGTCTCGCTCAACTCCCGGGCTCACCGGAGGTTCTTCGGAGAGCCCGGCGCCCACAGGCCCGATCCAGGAAAGGCCCCTGTTTCACAGCGCTGACCTGGCCCCAATGGGATTTGGGCACAAAGGCTTGTTACAATGTCACGGAGTATAGGGGGGTCCGGCCCTGCACCCCTCTTCCCCGGAGTCACTGGGAGTCTCAGCCAGCCAGTAGAACAGAAGGTTTATTAGAGATGCCAGGAACACAGTCCAACCAGAGCTTGTCAGTACATCCAGGACCCCTCAGTCGGGTCCTTCCGGGGGGCAGGGAGCTTAGACCCCAGCCTGGGGCTCCCTGCATTTCACCCCACAGCTCCAAACGGGGCAGGGAGGCCAGACCCTGTCTGCCCCCCTCCCCTCCTCTCCGGCCAGTTCCAAACTCCAACTCTCCAGCCCCTCCTCCCCCTTTGTCTGCTTCCCGGGCCAGGAGGTCACCTGATCCCTTTGTTCCAACACCTTCAGCTCTCACCTTTGCAGGGGAGGGGCCGGGGCCATCAGTTGCAAGGAGACAGAGTGTCGGCCATTCTCTGTGTCCAGGCCCCTGCCCACACCTGCCTTCTAGGGCTTTGTAACAATCCTGCACCCTTGTCCCACCACCTAGATAGTCAAGCACCGCATAGGGGAAACCGAGGCACCCACACAGTACTCAGGGAAACCTTAACAACAGTCCTAGTTCGTCACATACAAGAAGGAGGGAGGTCAATTGTTCTCCGTAACCTCTGGGGACAGGACAAGAAGCAACGGGCTTAAACTGCAGCAAGGGCGGCTTAGGTTGGACATTGGGAAAAATGTCCTAACTGTCAGGGTGGTGGAGCTCTGGGATAAATTGCCCAGGGAGGTTGTGGAATCTCCATCACGAGGGATTTTTAAGAGCAGGTTGGACAGACACCTGTCAGGGATGGTCTAGATAATACTGAGTCCTGCCACGAGCGGAGGGAACTGGACTAGAGACCCCCTCGAGGTCCCTGCCTGTCCTACGGTTCTCGGATTCTGTGTGCTCAAGGGCTGTCCTGAGTAGGGATGGGTTCAAGCACATGCTTAAATGCTTTCCTGAATCGGGGCCTACGGCTTGTGACCTGCTCATGCCCCACGTAAGCCTTCGACATGGCATTTAACTGGTGCCCCCAGAGCTGACCCCACTGCCCTGGGTGAATTCTGCCCTTCTGACCACCTGCTGAAGGTGCCACATGCGATGAGGGTTAATGATTGATGAAGGCGCACAGATAAGAAAGCCAATGGCCCTTGGGTCATTCCCCAGACTGAGCTCAGGGCCCCGTCGCGCCAGGTGCTGCCCAAGCCCCGGCCAAGATCAGGGCCTGTCGGTCTGGGTGCTGCCCAGACCCACAGTGAGAGACAGGCCCTGTCCCACCGAGCCCCCAGTCTACCAAAGACAAAGGATTCTCTTATGAAATTTCCACTTTCTTCCTGGGTTGGAATTGCTCCCCCATGGTAATTCAGGTCACAATCTGAGCCAATGGGCCTGATTCTCTGGGGCCCCTCAGGGCCAGTGTGAAGGGGGCTTGAAGTGGAGGAAATGGCCCCTGAGAATCCCCCCTGCACGTAGGAGCTGTTGTAAGGGCCCTGCCCCCAACCTTTGGCATAGGGGTCAGCTCAGGGGCGTGGCCAGAGCACAGGGCGCTGTGGCTATTCTCTGCTCCCCAGGGCCGGTAGGGGGCAGGACGTGAGTTAGGGTAGCCCTGAGGTTGCTCTAACTAACACGAAGAGCCGCAAAGGGGAGCTTAAAGCCGCTTTGACACCCTGCTCCTGCCCCAGCCGCAAGGATGGGTAAGTGTGAATGAGGCCATGGCCTTTAGGGGGTTTCGTGATACAGCAGCAGCAACGCCAAACCTTGTGCCCTACGTCAGTGGTTTTCAACCTGTGGGGCGCAGCCCCCTGGGGGGGCCGCAGCCTATGTTGGAGAATTAATGGGGTCTGCACCTCCCATTGAAATTTTTCTGGGGTCTGCAAATGAAAAAAAGGTTGCAAACCCCTGGCCGAGGGCCATGTGAAAAGCGCATGATTTCGGCATCACAAATCCTCATGATTTTCTGGGTCCCCACTGCTCATTTGGATCACACCAACTACCCGTCCAGGCTGGGCAAGGGCCGGGGCCGTCAGCTGCCCACACGTGGCGAGAGAGTGGCCTGTCCCTGGGGGCTGGTTTCTGGGAATGTTTGTTGCCCCTCAGACTCTTGACCCTTTGCTAACGTGTCCATGGAGCGGTCAGAGTGTTTCCTTGCTGGGGACCAGATCCATGGGGGATTTTCTGGGGCTGATTCCCCCCCACCCCCAGCTTTGTGCCTGGGGGTTGGCTCTAGAGCTGGGGGGCATTGGGTCAGTGAATAGGGAATGTGCCCCCGAAATGCAGCGTTGGGGGCAGCCAAACTGTCCATGAACTTGGGTCAAATTCAGTAAATTGTTTGGTCTGAAAAAAAATCGATCTCCCCCCTCCTCCCCCTCGACAAAACAGTTGTTGATCCTTTCCAAACGCCGTGTTTTGCCTTTTCATTCTGTTTGGAAGTTGAACTCTCGCTATTTAAAGGAAGCCGACGCACCAAAGGGTAAAAGCAACCCAAAGTGGAAAAGTGGAAAACGTTCATTCTGGATCGAAAGGCACCTCGGAAAAAAATAGACCCCTCCCCCCCAATTTCATGTCTTTCTCTTTTTTTCATTTGGGGTGGGATACAAGTTATCAGCTACCCTACATGGGACCTTCACACAGCCAGATCCCCCCATTGGCTCCTTTTTCTGATGGGGCCAGTTCTCCACCTAAGAAAGATCTGGTTCCTTTGTGTTGCTCCCTCCCCACGGCTGCCCCCAGAAGGGGCTGCTAGCGCGGGACCAGGCACATCTCGTAGGTGCGGGGCAGGGTGGCGAACCCCACCAGCTTCGGGGAGATGTCGATGTCCTTGGGCTCCACGGGGGAGCGGAAGCGGAAGTTCTGCAGGATGCTGGTGAGGAAGAGGAAAAGTTCCATGCGCGCCAGCATCTCCCCGAAACAATACCTTTTCCCTGGGGGAGAAGACAAGGAGGCGTCACGGCCCGGCCGGAGCAGGGTTCCCGGGGCAGGGGAGAGTCCGGGAGGGGGTCTCACCCCTTGTCCAGACTCTGCCCCATTGGGCAGTTCTGGTCTCCCATGTTTAAGAAGGATGAATTCAAACCGGAACAGGTACCGAGAAGGGCCAGTAGGATGATCCGAGGAATAGGGAACCTGTCTTATGAAAGGAGACTCAAGGAGCTTGGCTTGTTTAGCCCAACCAAAAGAAGGCTGAGGGGAGATATGATTGCTCTCTATAAATATATCAGCGGGATAAATACCAGGGAGGGAGAGGAATTATTTCAGCTCAGTACCAAAGTGGACACAAGAACAAATGGATATAAACTGGCCAGCAGGAAGTTTAGACTTGAAATTAGACGAAGGTTTCTACCCTTCAGAGGAGTGAAGTTCTGGAACAGCCTTCCAAGGGGAGCAGTGGGGGCAAAAGACCTATCTGGCTCCAAGACTAAGCTTGATAAGTTTATGGAGGAGATGGTATGATGGGCAATTAATTGATCTTTGACTATCGGCGGTAAATATGCCCAATGGCCTGTGATGGGATGTTAGATGGGGTGGGATCTGAGTTACTACAGAGAACTTTTTCCTGGGTGTCTGGCTGGTGAGTCGTGCCCACATGCTCGGGGTTCAGCCGATCACTGTATTTGGGGTCGGGAAGGAATTTTCCTCCAGGGCAGATTGGCAGAGGCCCTGGGGGTTTTTCACCTTCCTCTGCAGCATGGGGCACGGGACATTTGCTGGAGGATTCTCTGCACCGTGGAGTCTTTAAACCAGGATTCGAGGACGCCAATAGCTCAGACATAGGTGAGAGGATTATTCCAGGAGTGGGCAGGTGAGATTCTGTGGCCTGCGTTGTGCAGGAGGTCGGACTAGACGAGCATAATGGTCCCTTCTGACCTTAAAGTCTATGAGTCTATGAGGGTGACCAGACAGCAAGTGTGAAAAATCGGGACGGGGGTGGGGGGTAATAGGAGCCCATATAAGAAAAACACCCCAAAATGGGGAGTGTCCCTAGAAAATCGGGATGTGTGGTCACCCTAGCCCCAGTCTGGAGCAGCGGCGATTGATGGGGAAATTGGGCACAGTTCGTTTGATCTGTCTGTGCGGGGAGGGGGGAATGAGGCAGATCTTTCAGCAATAGACAGTCACTTGGCCGGACACTCCTCCGAGCACTGCAGCTGGGCAAATAACGGGAGAAAAGTCCCCCTGCTCTGTACCCGGGACAGGCTGCGAGGACCCCGGAGGACGGAGAAATAACACACCCGGGATGGGGATATAACCGTCCGAAGGGATCACTGGTCACCTAGCCTGAGCTCAGCATAGCACGTGTCGGAGAATCTCACTCAGTGACTTGCGCTCCTGAGCCCAGTAACCTGGGTTGGGTTAAAGCATCTCTTCCGGAAAGGGAGCCAGCCTGGATCTGCAGCGTCCAAGCGAGGGAGAACGGCCCCCGGCCCTTGGGAACCTGTTCCAGGGGCTAATTCCCCGCAGTGTGAAAAATGGGCACTTTATTTCTAGTTGGGATTTACCACCAAGCTTCTGCTTTTGGTCTTTGGCTCCCGTTCCGCCGTTGCTAGATTAGGGACCCCGCTGCTGTCAGAAACCAGTTCTCCCCCAGGCGGTGCTGACAGACCGGGATCAAATCACCCCTTAGCCTCTTGAGCTCCCGGAGTCTCTTTCTGCACGGCAGCTTTCCCAGACCTCAGACGCAGCCCGTTGCTCTTTCCAGTCTGTCAGTCCCTTGCGTGAGGCGTGGACGCCGGAACTGGACCCGGCGTCCCAGCCCCGGTCTGGCAATGCTGCATTCAGAGACAACGTCGCCTGCCTACTCCTAGGCCATAGTCCCCATGGCGCCCTGGGCAGGAACGCGCCCGATCGCGCCATTGGGAGACGTGTGCTCACTGGTGTGAGGAGCCAACGATCCAGCCAAAACGAGATCAGGGCACCATTGTGCTAGGTGCTGGACAGACCCACGGGGAGAGATGGTCCCTGCCCCAAAGAGCTCACAAGGACCCGCTTGGGACGCTCAGAACCGAGCTCCGCGGAGGGATTCGTACCTATTGAGAAGGGCACGAAGGCGTCGCTCTTCTTAAACTGGCCGTTGCCATCCAAGAAATGGCCGGGGTCGAAGGTGTCGGGGCTGCTGAATTGTGTGGGGTCATACAGCACGGATCCCAGCACCGGGTACACCTCCGTCCCCTAGGGGAAGAGCAGGCGACAAACAGCAAGGATTGAACACAGATAACCCACAGCCCTGGACGTGGGGCGCAATTCAGGGTCATTCCAACCAGGGGAGGAATTTGCACTACAAGCAAATATCAAAATTCACGTGGCCAGGAGAGTCCAGAATCCAAGGTTTATATCCTGTGTCAGGGTTCCTCCCCACTCTAAACTCTGGGGTAAAGACGTGGGGACCCGCATTCAGAGCCCCTAAGCTTATTTTTACCAGCTTAGGTTGAAACCCCCAAGGTACAAAATTCCCTGCACCCTGAGAAATGCTTCTTCTCACTGCCACCATCAAGTGTTCTAAACAGGAATCCAGGAAAGGGGACCACTTGAAGTCCCTTCCCCCCCCCCCCAAATATCCTCTCAAGCCCGTACCCCCCTGTCCTGGGAAGCTTGGGGATAATCTCCTAACCAATTGGTTACACAGTGATCTAAAAACCCACCCCCTGGGTTTTTTAAAAACCATAGAAAACAGTCAGCTTCTTAAAAGAAGGATTTTATTAAAAACAAAGAAGGTAAAATCATCTCTGTAAAATCCGGATGGTAACTATTTTACAGGGCACTCAGAGAGATTCCCCCCTCTGGACAAAACCTTACACTTACAGAAAAACAGGAATAACCCTTCCCTCTCCCACAGGGAATGTACCAAGCAAAATAAACAGAAATCTCCTCGCTATGCTATCTAAACTTACTTCAGAAAAGTGAGTATTGGTGAGGAGGCGGATTTTCTGTAGGTTCCTTCTGTCTTCCAAGATCACTCTGACTCAGACAAAGACACACACAAAAACCTTCCCCCCTCCCAAAGTTTGAAAGTATCTTGTCCCCTTATTGGTCAGATGCCAGCCAGGTCAGGTGTCAGTCTGGCTACCTGCATTTCTTAACCCTTTACTGGAAAGAGGATTTTATAGCACTGCATCCGACCCTCTCCCCCTTCCCTTCATTTTATGACATCCTGTGTCTGCCAATGCCCTCTGCTCTGCTACTGCACTCTGCTCCGCCCCGAGCGGGGAAGGGAACCCAGGAGTCCGGACTCCTCCTCCTCACCACTAAACCATGCTGCTCCTGCATACAGCTGTTGTCCAGCACTCTAGACTGTAAGCTCTGTTCTGTGCATGTACAGCACCGAGCGCGGTGGGGTCTGGTCTGTGTTTGGGATTCCTAGAACTCTGGGAATACCAACAGTAAATACAAGACACACTGGGCCAGATCCCCAGCTGATGGACCTATGCTGATTAGTACCAGGTGCCCAGAGCCCGGCCAAGATCAGGGCCCCGTCGGGCCAGGCGCTGCCCAGACCCCGGCCGAGATCAGGGCCCCGTCGGGCCGGGCGCTGCCCAGACCCTGACCGAGATCAGGGCCCCATCGGGCCGGGCGCTGCCCAGACCCCGGCCGAGATCAGGGCCCCATCGCGCTGGGCGCCGCCCAGACCCCGGCCGAGATCAGGGCCCCGTCGGGCCGGGCGCCGCCCAGACCCCGGCCGAGCTCAGGGCCCTGTCGGGCGCCGCCCAGACCCCGGCCGAGATCAGGGCCCCGTCGGGCCGGGCGCTGCCCAGACCCCGGCCGAGCTCAGGGCCCCGTCGGGCCGGGCGCCGCCCAGACCCCGGCCGAGCTCAGGGCCCAGTCGGGCCGGGCGCCATCCACTGACCCCGGCCGAGATCAGGGCCCCGTTCTGCATGGTACTGCACAGACATAGTGAGAGACACTCCCTGCCCCAAAGAGCTCCCAGACAAACAAAAGCTCGTTAACTGCATGTATGTTAATTGAACAGATGGGGGAAACTGAGGCACAGAGCGACGTCCAAGTTCACATGGTGAGTCAGTGGCAGAGCTGGGAATTGGCCCCAGACCGAGGGAGGGAGGGAAAGCGAGTCGCCCGAGGTCCTCTAGCAGAGCCGGGAACAGAAACCAGGTCTCGTAAGCCCCAGTCCGGTGCCCGGCCCGCTAGACCACACGACTTCCCAGAGGCAGACGGAGAACCCAGGCGGAGAACCCTGAGCGCCAGACCCCCATGCTGCCCAATGCACCACCCTGCTTCCGTGTGGAAAGGAGACACCGGGGCATTGCTCAGCCCTGCACTGCCACGGGGCGGGGCGGGGGATAGACCCACCTTGGGAATCGTGTATCCCCGGAACTGGGTGTCCCGGGTCACCCGGCGCGCCAGGCCCATGGGGATGACGTCACAGAACCTCTGGAACTCATGGAGGACGGCGTCGGTGTAGGGCATCCGGCTCCGGTCCTCCATGCTCGGGGCGCGGTTCCGCCCGATCACCCGGTCGATCTCCTCATGGATCCTTTCTGCAGAGACGGCAGCAGAGCTCAAAGGGGGGCCCCGTGCGAATGCAGCCCTGCCCCCCACTGCAGTCAGGGGGTGACTCCAGATTGACCCCGGAGGAGCCGAGATCTGAATCTGGTTCTGCCCCCACTGCAGTCAGGGAGTGACTCCGGATTGACCCAGGAGGAGCCGAGATCTGAATCTGGTTCTGCCCCCACTGCAGTCAGGGAGTGACTCCGGATTGACCCAGGAGGAGCCGAGATCTGAATCTGGTTCTGCCCCCCACTGCAGTCAGGGAGTGACTCCGGATTGACCCAGGAGGAGCCGAGATCTGAATCTGGTTCTGCCCCCACTGCAGTCAGGGAGTGACTCCGGATTGACCCAGGAGGAGCCGAGATCTGAATCTGGTTCTGCCCCCACTGCAGTCAGGGAGTGACTCCGGATTGACCCAGGAGGAGCCGAGATCTGAATCTGGTTCTGCCCCCCACTGCAGTCAGGGAGTGACTCCGGATTGACCCAGGAGGAGCCGAGATCTGAATCTGGTTCTGCCCCCACTGCAGTCAGGGAGTGACTCCGGATTGACCCAGGAGGAGCCGAGATCTGAATCTGGTTCTGCCCCCACTGCAGTCAGGGAGTGACTCCGGATTGACCCAGGAGGAGCCGAGATCTGAATCTGGTTCTGCCCCCACTGCAGTCAGGGAGTGACTCCGGATTGACCCCAGGGGAACCGAGATCTGAATCTGGTTCTGCCCCCACTGCAGTCAGGGGGTGACTCCGGATTGACCCCAGGGGAACCGAGATCTGAATCCGGCCCCCAGAATTGGAATCTGAAATAGCCACACTGCCCCGGCGGACCCGGCGTTCCCTGATCGTCGGCTTCCTTGGACTCACGATGGAGTGACCCACACCGGGCCCTGCTCCCACGTCAAACTCGCTGCCCAGCTGCGACTGTCCGGCCCCATCCGGAGCTGGTGTAAATGGAGGAACCGCCGCTGCCCTCGGCAGAGCCTGGCTGATTTACACCAGCCGAGGATCCGGCCCTTTGCGCTTCCTTCGTCCCCCCCTTTCCAGTGTAACCCCCCAGGAGATGGGGACTCAGGGAGAGGGGCACTGTCCCTGGTATGGGGGGCTCCAAGGCCGACTCAGAGTCTGCCCAGCAAGCACTAGGGAGTGAGAGGCCCTCCCAGGGAGTGGAGAAGAGGGGAGAGGCCATGTTGTGGTCTGTCTGGAGCCAGCCAGGGCAAGGGCAGGACTGGCTGTGTGGGGAGCTGGGGAGTCCCAGGCCTGTGTGCAGGGTCCCCCCTGAGAACTGGCCTCTAGGGACCGGCTAGCAGATCCCTCAGCTGGGTTTCTCCTTCCCCACTGACTCCCAGTTTGTAGAGTTTGCTGGGAAACTTCCCCAGCCAGGCGGAGTTCACCCCCCAGCTCCCCGTGAGACCCGTCACCACATGGTCAGCTCGGCTCTGGCTGCGAGTCCAGAAGCTGCCTGCTGAGCGTGTCTGGGCTGGGCTAGGAGGCTACAGGTGGGTGTTCGTGTAGTTGGGGGTAACCTGCACCTTGAGCCCTGACCCCCCTGTGGGGAGGGGAAATCCTGGGACCGACGCAGCCTGACTCCTGCCAGCAGTGACCCAAGCTGCCCTGGTGACCCCGCCAGGAAGGAGCGAGGGGGGTGGAGGCACCGCCAAATAATTTCATAGGGAAAAAGAGAAAGAAGATCCACCCTGCTGAGCGGGTGGCAGGATCCAGAAGAACCCAGGCCTGGCCATCAAACCCTGCAAGTGGCTTGGCATTAAAGGAGGTGACCAGGTGGAGAGGGGGCGCGGCACCAGGTACCTTCGATCTCGGGGTATTTCAGCAGTAGGAGGAAGCCGTAGCGCAGGGTGGTGCTGACGGTCTCCGTGCCGGCGAAGAAGACGTTGAACGTGGTCAGAACAATGTTCTTCAGGAAAAACTCCGAGGAAGGATTTTCCTTTTCCTTTGAAAGAACAGGGGGGAAAACGCCAGGCCGCTCGCGAGAACTGGTCTGGGAGCGGAATCCGGGCGGCACGCCATTGCTCTGCACAGACGTCACGTCAGCGCCCGTCAGTGCAGGGAGCTGCAGGGACCCCAGCCGAAATCAGGGCCCCCACTGGGGCAGGAGATAGAGTGAGGGACAATCCCTGCTCCTAGGAGCTCACAGTCTCAGAGGATGGCTCTCCATCCCCATTGTACAGCTGGGGAAACTGAGGCACAGCACCATACTGTGATTCGACTAAGGCCACACCGGGGGGGGGGGGGGGCGTGTCAGAGCCCAGAACTCCTGAGTTCCAGCCCGGTGCTTTCGCCCAAGCCCGTTGTTCCTCGCTATCTATGGGGCTCGAGTTCTCTGCCCCAGAAAGTTTGAGGCCTGAACTCACCCCGTTACCAGTTGAACCCCTGGTTACAATCAGGCCGTTTGGACTTTCAGGCCTGATGCTGCCCCCGGCGCTGAGCCGTCCCCGCGTGCCCCGGCCGGTACCTGCTGCATTTTGACCAGGAAGCAGTCGATGAAATCCCGAGGGGAGCTGGGGTCCAGGGTCTCCTGGTTCGCCTTCACCTTCCTCTCGATGAACTTCTCCAGCCCGGCCAGCTGCTTGAATGCTGCGCGCTGGGGGCCGGGCAGGTAGCGCATGGTGTCTGCGAACATCTCGTAGAGCTGGGGGGCACGGAGAGCAAAGACCCCACTGAACACGGGGCGGGGTTGAGAGCTGATCTGTCTGTCTGTCTATATCCATCCCCATCCACCTATCTATCCCCATCCACCCCCTCTATCTAATCTATCTATCCCCATCCACCCCCTCTATCTATCCATCCATCCCCACCCATGCCAAGTATCTATTCCCATACCCCCTCTCTATCCATCCATCCATCCCCATCCACCCGTTCTATCTAATCTATCTATCCCCATCCACCCCCTCCATCTATCTATCTACATTCACAGGCTCTGTCCATCCCCCGACATTCCCCTTTATCTCTTTCACACCCATCACTGCAGATCCCGGGTTTTTCTCTTCGCTCCCCTCCCAGCGTTCTCGCTCCCCCAGCTAACCAGCTCCCCCCATCCCCGCAGCCCGGGGCGGGCAGGCCTCGGAGCCGTGGGACGTGGCCCGGGGTGCCCCCCCCCCGTACCTGCCCCCAGGCCGTGGCGGTGAAGCGGAAGCTCTCGGTGATCATGTGGAGCAGGGAGAGGAACTCCTCGTCCTCGTAGTCGAACCGGTCCCCGAAGACCACGGAGCTGATGACGTTGGACACCGTGCGGCTCAGGAAGTAGGTGGGGTCAAAGGGCAGACCTGGGGGGGGGCACAACCAGGGTTGGGTGGGGCCCATGCGAGCCGGGGGGCTGTGCCACGGACCGTCGCTGCTGCCACAGCCCGCATGGTCCCCAAGGACCCACCTCTCCATGATCTCGCAGCCGCCACCTGCCTTGCGGACACATGGCTGTAAGTTCCTCCCTGGGCAAAGGGGCCACGAAGCCTGGAGGCAAACACCGGACTAGTGCCCCCGAGCCAGCGGCGTCATGGCTGGCTCTGCCCCTCTCTGGTTCCCAGGACCCTGGGCTCTCAGCACCGCCCCATCTTCACCCTCTTCCCGACCCCCCTTCTCGGCAGGACCGGGGGGGTCTGTCCTAGAGCCGGGAAGTGAACAGAGATCTCCCGAACGCCTCGCTCGAGCCCTGCCGGGATGACCCGTGCCTCAGTTTCCCTGCCCGCCTAATGGGATAAAGCTCCCAACCTCCTTTGTAAACCGCTTTGGGAGTGACAGACAACCCTTCTCTAACGTGAACTGGTGTGGGGTGGAGAGATGGCTGAGTGACGGCTGCTGGGGGTCTGGCCCCACTGACTGTAACGGAGCTATGGGCGGGTCACACCCATTGGGGGTCTGGCCCCACTGACTGTAACGGAGCTATGGGCGGGTCACAGCAGCTGGGGGTCTGGCCCCACTGACTGTAACGGAGCTATGGGCGGGTCACACCGGCTGGGGGTCTGGCCCCACTGACTGTAACGGAGCTATGGGCGGGTCACACCCGCTGGGGGTCTGGCCCCACTGACTGTAACGGAGCTATGGGCGGGTCACACCGGCTGGGGGTCTGGCCCCATTGACTGTAACGGAGCTATGGGTGGGTCACACCCGCTGGGGGTCTGGCCCCACTGACTGTAACGGAGCTATGGGCGGGTCACAGCGGCTGGGGGTCTGGCCCCACTGACTGTAATGGAGCTATGGGCAGGTCACACCGGCTGGGGGTCTGGCCCCACTGACTGTAACGGAGCTATGGGCGGGTCACACCGGCTGGGGGTCTGGCCCCAGTGACTGTAACGGAGCTATGGGCGGGTCACACCCATTGGGGGTCTGGCCCCATTGAGTGTAACGGAGCTATGGGCGGGTCACACCGGCTGGGGGTCTGGCCCCACTGACTGTAACGGAGCTATGGGCGGGTCACACCGGCTGGGGGTCTGGCCCCACTGACTGTAACGGAGCTATGGGCGGGTCACACCCGCTGGGGGTCTGGCCCCACTGACTGTAACGGAGCTATGGGCGGGTCACACCCGCTGGGGGTCTGGCCCCACTGACTGTAACGGAGCTATGGGCGGGTCACACCGGCTGGGGGTCTGGCCCCACTGACTGTAACGGAGCTATGGGCGGGTCACAGCGGCTGGGGGTCTGGCCCCACTGACTGTAACGGAGCTATGGGCGGGTCACACCCGCTGGGGGTCTGGCCCCCGACTCACGTGGTCCAGGAACAGGACACTGACAAACCTTTGGTGCCCCGCAAGGCTTCCAGCAGGAAATGAGCCTCCTCCAGGATCCGCTCCTCGATGCCTCTCTTGCCCACCCCGAAGTTCCTCAGCGTGGTGATGGAGAACCGCCGGAGCTGCTTGGCTCGCTCCCCGTTGCTGAAGGCCACTCCTGGGGGGGGCACAAGAGCAGAAGGCACCAGAGTGTGATGCGGGGGCCCGGGTGGGGTGGAGGAGACGGTAGCACAGTGCAATCCTTCCCCCCGGTGGGTCCTGCCCAGAGCTGGGCTGGAAAGTTATTTCTGAATTGACGTCTGGGAGCGGCTAGAGGCCAGGACCCCACACTGCGCTCGAGACTGGGAGTCTGCAGGGGCTGGGGAGAGGAATAACAGGGTTCAAAAAAGAACGAGATCAGTTCCTGGGGGATCGGTCCATCAGTGGCTATTAGCCAGGCTGGGCAGGGCTGGTGTCCTTAGCCTGTTTGCCGGAAGCTGGGAATGGGCGACAGGGGATGGGTCACTTGATGATCCCCTGGTCTGGTCACTCCCTCTGGGGCACCCGGCACTGGCCACGGTCGGCAGACAGGATACGGAGCTAGATGGACCCTGGGTCTGACCCAGTCAGGCCGCTCTGATGGTCTTATGAGGACTCAAAAGTTGACCACCCCTGAGTTTTGAAAGTTTATTGAGGCTTTTTCCTTTGGGGTGGGTGGGTGGCGGGGGCAGGGTGGAAGCAAGTGCAAAATGCCATATGAAATGTGGGGAGGGGGATTTTTTTATAGTGACATCCCCCCCCCATCTAAGTGAGAATCCCTCCCCCCCCCGCAATTGAATTTGGACCCGCTCCAGGGGCCGACGCCTGAACAGAGACACTCCGTATCTGCAGCCTGGCGGAGCTGAGCGGTGGATCTGTCTGCCAGGATCTAACAGGCGGGAGGCTGCTCCCTGCGTCAATCGGTGGCTGCGTACAGACAGGTATTGCCGGGATTGCTGGGAACGGCTCCGCTCTGCCCCCAGACATTGGGCAGGTCCCCAGGCGGAGCAGGTCGGCACTGAGCGGCTCTGCCCCGGCCGGGAGCTGTCCCCTCGGTGCCCCCCGGCTCGCTCCCCTCCCGCGCCGGCGACTGACCGTAGCCCTGGGAGATCCAGTCGAAGGTGGCTTGTATCCCGCGCCCGCCGAAGTCCTCGGCCTGGTCCAGCAGGGCCTCCGTCACCGCCTGGTATCCGCACAGCACCACCACCCGCCGGGGGCCCAGGTGGAGGGTGTAGACGGGGCCGTAGCGCCCGCTGAGCTGAGACGGAGACGGCGTGTGGGACGGGGGGAACAGAGCATTGGGGACACACAGAGACACGCGCCCTGCCCCTCCTCGCCCCCCACAGAGCACCCCTTTCCCGCCCCGACGCCTGCCCGTCCCCCACCCCGCCAGCCTTTCCCCTCCCCCCACCCCATGATCCTCCCCACCCCCCAGCACAGCCTGCCCTTCCCCCCTCCCCCCGGACACACCAACCCTTGTGCCGCCCCCCCCCCCCAGCTCTTCCCCTCCAGCCCTAGTGCCCCTCCCTCAACACACCTGCCCCAGAGATACCCGGAGCCAAGCTCCTCACAGAGACTGAATCAAGCCCCTAAAGGCTGAGCCAGTCGGCGGCTCTGAGGGGGCATCGGTGGGAGCTGGAGAGCCCCCCGGGAAAAGCCCACCTACCGTCATCAGCGACTTGCGCATGTCGCTCAGCTCCACCTGCAGCAGGTTCCCGACGAGGGGCAGCGGGGTGGGCCCCGGGGGCATTTTCCCCCGGCCCTGCATTTGCCGCCAGGTGGAGAGGAGCAGGAGGCAGGAGAGGCAGATGACCAGGAACAGGGTGGTGGCTCCCAGGAGATCCATGGTGGGCTGGGATCCTCCTCCGCTCCCCTGCCGTTCTCCCGCGACCCAGCGCTGCCGGCGGTTATATACCCGGCCAGCGGGGACCCTGGTGTCTGTGCCTCTATTGCATAACCCTCTTGTGCAACTCAGGTCTGGCTTCCCTCCAGCCCCTGGGGAGGGCCGGTCCAACAAGGGAGTCAGGATTCCCGGGGCACAAAAGCTGCAGCTGTGTCAGAGTTTGTTTATCCGTCCTCCCGTCGGACCACTCCCGTCTTGACAAAACATCGGTGCTCGGGGGTGGGTATTGGACACCCGAGGCTGGAAACGCTTCAGACATAGACATTGGGCTGGAAGGAGAAACCAGTTCCCCCGCAATCCTTCCATTTCCCTGGGCTAAACCGGCCAGGCTCTTCGAGCCCTCGTCTGCACCCGCAGCCACGCTTGGCTTTGGTTTGCGCATTCTGGGCCTCTTCTCGCTCTCGCCGTGAGAGGCGGAGGGGAAGCCGGTGGCATTCGATACAAGAAGGCAAAGGGCAGGCAGATAGACTGTGAAGTTATTCCCCAAGATGGGCCCTGAGTCAACTCTAGAGCCGGGCGAAATGTTTTCAGCCCATCATAACTTTACCCCAAAGTGCATTTTTCAGGGCCCCAGCACTAGCCATGGATTTGGGTCCCATTCATCAAATAGTTTCGGCCACAAAAAAACGGATTTTTTCCCCTTTAAAGTCGAAAGAGTTTGTGTCCATCCTTCCGCAATTAAATGCGTCGCCTTTTCATTTCGAAATGATGCTTTGGTTTGAAATGTAGCTAGATTTTTATAAAAAACAAAAAAAGGGTTAAAAAACCCAATGAAAACTGGACAAATTGCATTTTGGATCCAAAGCCACCCTGAGAAACGAACCGGAAAATGTTTCAAATGGCAGCTTGGTTTTTTTCATTTCGGTTCGGGTGGTTTTTGGTCTGGGACAATTTATTTGTCGGGTTTTTGTTGTGGTGAGAAACCGAAAGAAAAACAAAAAACGTGTGTGAATCAGTGTAAACCGCCCGAGTTACACCAACGTCAATGGAGTTACTTCAGATTTACCCGGCCATAACAGAGACCAGGATTTTCCCGAGGAGCGCATTCCTCCAGGCTGTCAGCACCGGCTGCTGTGAACCCCGGGTAACAAAGGGGAAGGAGAAAGTGCATTCCAGGCTTTATTTGAAAAGGTGACCAGTGACCGAGTGACGGACGCACAGTCCAGTGAGAGACAGCGGCATGGTCAGGTTCACCCCGGTGCAGACAGCAACGCACAGTCCTGTCACCCCCCGGTGAATGATCCGATCGCTGCCCCATCTCAAGCCATATGCCAGTCGGACGGTACAGCTAGCTGGCGAGTTTGGGGCCTGGCCCAAACATTCACCTCCAAATTCCCCATTAACGCTGTAAGACTTCAACACAACTCATCCCGCCACCCCAAAAGAGCCTGAACTGATAAGCCCCGAAACTGGACTTTGGAAAGATGCTGTGAATTTCGCAATTCGGCTGGCAACAGATTTGTTAGCCCTGAAATTCCACCTGTTTGTAAATGCCCCCCCCGTCCCCCCGCACCAAAACTTCACCAAATCGAAAGATCCCCAAAGTTTCGCACGCCAGTGTCCACACTACGGCCTTCGCCCCGCAGATGGACGTGCCCTACTGCAGGGACAGAAGAGCTCACAGAGGCTGCGACCCTTACATCAGCTGTCAGCGGAAAGCGGCGAAATTGACAAGAAAGTCCCTCCTCCCAACCCCGCTCCCCTGGGTGGCTGGACACTGGCGGGGTGAAAAGCCCAAGCGGCCCCTGCGGAGAGCCGGGCAGCCTTGTGAGCTGTGAAAGGGACAAGGTTGCCTGGCTCCCAGTGGGGAGTGGGCTGGGGGAGGCCGAGAAGCCCCGGGAGAGACAGTGCCTCGTTCGGGGAGATCTCGCTCCCTTGTGCAGTTGGAAAACAGCAGCCAGATTCCCCCAGGAGATTCACCCTCTTGGCTCCTTCTTCTGATGGGCCCAGTTCTCAACATGATACATGGCCGGGTCTTTCCTTCCTCACCCCCAGGTTTCTCCCTCCCGCTCCCTCCCCACGGCTGCCCCCAGAAGGGGCTGCTAGCGCGGGACCAGGCACATCTCGTAGGTGCGGGGCAGGGTGGCGAACCCCACCAGCTTCGGGGAGATGTCGATGTCCTTGGGCTCCACGGGGGAGCGGAAGCGGAAGTTCTGCAGGATGCTGGTGAGGAAGAGGAAAAGCTCCATGCGCGCCAGCATCTCCCCGAAACAATACCTTTTCCCTGGGGGAGAAGACAAAGGAGGCGTCACGGCCCGGCCGGAGCAGGGTTCCCGGGGCAGGGGAGAGTCCGGGAGGGGGTCTCACCCCTTGTTCAAACTCTGCCCCAGGCTGGAGAGGTGGGGAAATTGGGCACCGTTCATTTGAAGATCTGAAGAGGGGGCAGCCGCTTTACATTGCTGCTCTGGGAGGGGCTAATCCGCGCTTTGATGGCCCGGCACTCACAGGCCTGGTTAAAACCGACGGGTGATCTCAGCGCTGCAGAAACACCGGAAAACACATTGTTTCGGATCGAACTGAAATGAAATTGTTCGGTGTTTTCATGACATCGAACGGTTGGAAAAAATTTCATCTCGGCTCACCTGAAACGTTTCGTTTTGACTCAATCAAAACAAGGCATAGCTCAGTGGTTTGACCATTGGCCGGCTAAACCCAGGGTAGTGAGTTCAATCCTTGAGGGGGCCATTTAGGAATTGGAGGGGGGGGAAAAATCTGTCGGGGACAGTACTTGGTCCTGCTAGTGAAGGCAGGGGACTGGACTGGGCGACCTTTCAAGGTCCTTCCAGCTCTATGAGATAAGGTTCTTTTAAAAACAACAACAACCCACCTCTGGTTTCCAGCGCTTGAAACATTTTTGACTTTAAAAAGAAAAAAAGTTAGAGGAAATTTTGAAGCTGAAACTCGTTTCTAGGTGAAGAACGGAAGCGTTGCAGTTGAGAACGTCGACGTGAAAGGTTTGAACCTTTCAGAGTTTTGGCTCGTTTCTTTCCGACACAAACAGTTTGGCGAAATCGACGTGGTCGCGTTTCGCCGATAAAGGGGCCAAGGAAGATAGACTGGGATCAAATCACCCCTTAACCTCCTCTCCACTGAGCTCCCGGAGTCTCTTTCTGCACGGCGGCTTTTCCAGACCTCAAATGCAGCCCGTTGCTCTTTCCAGTTTGTCAGCCCCTTGTGCGAGGCGTGGACGCCAGATGTGGACACGGTGTCCCAGCCCCGGGCTCAGCAAGGCCCCAATTCAGCAAGGTGCTTCAGTGCACGCTTACCCCTGAGTACCCCATTAGCTGGGGATCTGGCCCCACTGACTCCAGTGGAGTGACACTGATTTACACCAGCTGGGGATCTGGCCCCACTGACTCCAGTGGAGTGACACTGATTTACACCAGCTGGGGATCTGGCCCCACTGACTCCAGTGGAGTGACACTGATTTACACCAGCTGGAGATCTGGCCCCACTGACTCCAGTGGAGTGACACTGATTTACACCAGCTGGGGATCTGGTCCCACTGACTCCAGTGGCGTGACACTGATTTACACCGGCTGAGGATCTGGCCCCACTGACTGCAGTGGAGTGACACTGATTTACACCGGCTGAAGATCTGGCCCCACTGACTCCAGTGGAGTGACACTGATTTACACCAGCTGGGGATCTGGCCCCACTGACTCCAGTGGCGTGACACTGATTTACACCGGCTGAGGATCTGGCCCCACTGACTCCAGTGGAGTGACACTGATTTACACCAGCTGGGGATTTGGTCCCAATGACTCCAGTGGAGTGACACTGATTTACACCGGCTGAGGATATGTCCCCACTGACTCCAGTGGCGTGACACTGATTTACACCGGCTGAGGATCTGGCCCCATTGACTCCAGTGGAGTGACACTGATTTACACCGGCTGAGGATCTGGCCCCACAGTTCTCTGTACGCAGGGTGAGGTCTAGCAGCCGGGCGGCCGGGCCAGGCCTAGATCTCGCTGCTTGGGACGCTCAGAACCGAGCTCCGTGGAGGGATTCGTACCTATTGAGAAGGGCACGAAGGCGTCGCTCTTCTTAAACTGGCCGTTGCCATCCAAGAAATGGCCGGGGTCGAAGGTGTCGGGGCTGCTGAATTGTGTGGGGTCATACAGCACGGATCCCAGCACCGGGTACACCTCCGTCCCCTAGGGGAAGAGCAGGCGACAAACAGCAAGGATTGAACACAGATAACCCACAGCCCTGGACGTGGGGCGCAATTCAGGGTCATTCCAACAACGGGAGGAATTTGCAGTACAAGCAAATATCAAAATTCAAGTGGCCAGGAGAGGCCAGAATCCAAGGTTTCTATATCTTGTGTCTGCCAATGCCCTCTGCTCTAGAGACTGCGCTCTGCTCCGCCCAGAGCGGGGAACGGAACCCAGGAGTCCGGAGTCCTCGTTCTCACCACTGAGCCATGCTGCCCTGCAGATTACTACTTAGACTTTAAGCTCTGTGGGGCACCGTCTTTTTGTGCTTTGTTTGTACAGCGCCGAGCGCGGTGGGGTCCTGGTCCGTGACCGAGGCTCCTCGGCACGATGGGAATACGAAATACAACTCATAATAATACTGGGCCGGGTCCTCAGCGGCTGGGCCTATGTTGATGTACACCAGCAGCAGCGCCGGCCCATACACCATATACAGCGTGGCCCTCCTGGCTTTCCGTACCCACGTGTGGCTTTTAAGATGGTACGAGAAGTCCGGCTAAGAGTATTTCTGCACATCTATGAATGTTATTATTAGGTGTATTACGGTACCCCCCAGAGGTCCCAGCTGCGAGCAGGGCCCCGTCGTGCCAGGCGCTGGACAAAGGGAGCGATGTTCCCCGTCCCAAAGAGCTTCCGGTGTAAAGAGAAAAAGGGTGTGGAATCATTCACACCATTTGTTAATTTAACACATGGGGGGAACTGAGGCACAGGGCGATGCCCTAGATCACATGCTGAGCTAGTAGCCGAGCTGGGCATAGAAACCAGGTCTCGTGAGTCCCGCTCCGGCGCCGTGCCCACTAGATCACCCGACTTCCTAGAGGCAGCGTCGGGCCCGGGCCACCACCCTGTCCGCGGCACGGCGCCGGGATCCAGAGAAAGCGACAACGCTCAGCCCTGCACTGCCACGGGGCGGGCGGGGGATAGACCCACCTTGGGAATCGTGTATCCCCGGAACTGGGTGTCCCGGGTCACCCGGCGCGCCAGGCCCATGGGGATGACGTCACAGAACCTCTGGAACTCATGGATGACGGCGTCGGTGTAGGGCATCCGGCTCCGGTCCTCCATGCTCGGGGCGCGGTTCCGCCCGATCACCCGGTCGATCTCCTCGTAGATCCTTTCTGCAGAGACGGCAGCAGAGCTCAAAGGGGGGCCCCGTGCGAATGCAGCCCTGCCCCCCACTGCAGTCAGGGGGTGACTCCGGATTGACCCCGGAGGAGCCGAGATCTGAATCTGGTTCTGCCCCCACTGCAGTCAGGGGGTGACTCCGGATTGACCCCGGAGGAGCCGAGATCTGAATCTGCTTCTGCCCCCACTGCAGTCAGGGAGTGACTCCGGATTGACCCCAGGGGAACCGAGATCTGAATCTGGTTCTGCCCCCACTGCAGTCAGGGGGTGACTCCGGATTGACCCCGGAGGAGCCGAGATCTGAATCTGGTTCTGCCCCCACTGCAGTCAGGGGGTGACTCCGGATTGACCCCAGGGGAACCGAGATCTGAATCCAGCCCCCAGAATTGAATTTCTGAAATAGCCACACTGCCCCGGCGGACCCGGCGTTCCCTGACCGTCGGCTTCCTTGGACTCACGATGGAGCGACCCACACCGGGCCCTGCTCCCACATCAAACTCGCTGCCCAGCTGCGACTGTCCGGCCCCATCCGGAGCGGGTGTAAATGGAGGAACCGCCGCTGCCCTCGGCAGAGCCTGGCTGATTTACACCAGCCGAGGATCCGGCCCTTTGCGCTTCCTTCGTCCCCCCCTTTCCAGGTACCTTCGATCTCGGGGTATTTCAGCAGTAGGAGGAAGCCGTAGCGCAGGGTGGTGCTGACGGTCTCCGTGCCGGCGAAGAAGATGGTGAGCGCGGTCAGAACAATGTTCTTCATGGAAAACTCCGAGGAAGGATTTTGCTTTTCCTTTGAAAGACCGGAGGGGAAGAAAGGGACGTTTGAGAGAACTCCGGGGCTGTGACTCAGCTGAGATTCCAGCCGGGGCTTCCCTGCACTCACAGACGCCAGCCGGGAGCAGGGCCCCCCTGTGCTGGGCGCTGCACAAAAATGGAGCAAAAGACAATCCCTGCTCCTAGGAGCTCACAGTCTCAGAGGACGGCTCTCCATCCCCATTGTACAGCTGGGGAAACTGAGGCACAGCACCATACTGTGATTCGACTAAGGCCACACGGGGGGCGGGGGGGGGACGCCCCAGAACTCCTGAGTTCCAGCCCGGTGCTTTCGCCCAAGCCCGTTGTTCCTCGCTATCTATGGGGCTCGAGTTCTCTGCCCCAGAAAGTTTGAGGCCTGAACTCACCCCGTTACCAGTTGAACCCCTGGTTACAATCAGGCCGTTTGGACTTTCAGGCCTGATGCTGCCCCCGGCGCTGAGCCGTCCCCGCGTGCCCCGGCCGGTACCTGCTGCATTTTGACCAGGAAGCAGTCGATGAAATCCCGAGGGGAGTTGGGGTCCAGGGTCTCCTGGTTCGCCTTCACCTTCCTCTCGATGAACTTCTCCAGCCCGGCCAGCTGCTTGAATGCTGCGCGCTGGGGGCCGGGCAGGTAGCGCATGGTGTCTGCGAACATCTCGTAGAGCTGGGGGGCACGGAGAGCAAAGACCCCACTGAACACGGGGCGGGGTTGAGAGCTGATCTATCCATCCCTGGACACACACCCCTGTCTGTCCATCTCTCCCCATTCACGCTCTCTGTCCGTCCCCCGACGTTCCCCTTTATCTCTTTCACACCCATCACTGCAGATCCCGGGTTTTCCTCTTCGCTCCCCTCCCAGCGTTCTCGCACCCCCAGCTAACCAGCTCCCCCCATCCCCGCAGCCCGGGGCGGGCAGACCTCGGAGCCGTGGGACGTGGCCCGGGGTGCCCCCCCCCCCGTACCTGCCCCCAGGCCGTGGCGGTGAAGCGGAAGCTCTCATTGATCATGTGGAGCAGGGAGAGGAACTCCTCGTCCTCGTAGTCGAACCGGTCCCCGAAGACCACGGAGCTGATGACGTTGGACACCGTGCGGCTCAGGAAGTAGGTGGGGTCAAAGGGCAGACCTGGGGGGGGTACAACCAGGGTTGGGTGGGGCCCATGAGAGCCGGGGGGGGGGGGGCTGTCTCCCCTCCATGGATCCCACAGCTCTCCCCCCGATTCTCATCGGGGTCAGTTCGGAGCGGGTCCAGGGTGTCCCCACCGTGGGGTCCGGCCGCTTCCCCGCCCCACAGATCCGGGCATTACCTACAAACCATATCGAACCCCCGTGCAGGGCTCAGGCGCAATGGGAGAGGGGAAAGGGAACAAGGACCCGGCCCCATGGGCACGGGGACATTGCCACCGGCCGGCTCTGGGTTGTGAGACCAGTTCACCGCCTTTCCCTCGCCTGTCCCAGGCCCTGGCTCTGCTGGGGTGACACCGGGTCGGAGCCTGGCTCTGGCGGTGCCCACCCGCTCAGACGCCAGGGGGCAGGACTCTTCTCCCGAGAGTCGCCCCCCGATTTGGGTCACGGCCCCACTCTGAGTCCGGCCTGCAAGATCTCTGGTCTGGCGACATCTCCCTGCCTGGGGCCCCGCTGGTTCTCCCCAGCCGGCGCCTCCTGTCCCAGCTCTGGCCCCCTGGCTCCCCAGCACGGCCTCCTGCCCCGCTCGGGCTGCTGCTTTCCCCTTAGCTCTGCCCTGCCCGGGTTCAGACAGCCCCCGCTCACACGGAGGATGGACTCACGTGGCCCCGGCACCGGAGGAACAGGACACTGACAAACCTTTGGTGCCCCGCAAGGCTTCCAGCAGGAAATGAGCCTCCTCCAGGATCCGCTCCTCGATGCCTCTCTTGCCCACCCCGAAGTTCCTCAGCGTGGTGATGGAGAACCGCCGTAGCTGCTTGGCTCGCTCCCCGTTGCTGAAGGCCACTCCTGCGGGGGGTGAGGTGGGGGAAAGGAGCAAGGAACTGGAGCGTGATGCCGGGGGCCCGGGTCGGGTACTGCAAACAGCGGCACAACACAATCTACCACTATGGCACGCGAACGAGAACCCTTTCCACAGGCCGGGCCTGCCCCGAGCTGGGCTGCGGATTTAGTTTATTCGTTGTATTGAGGGGGCAGCTGGCGGCCGGGACCCGACGGGATTAGATGCTAAGCAAACGTATAACGCCAAGAGCCAGTTCGTGCCCTGAAAAATGCAGGATACAGAATTTCCTAGAAGCCCCGTGTCACTTGGTTGCCCCACGTGCACGTTCGCGGGTCTTTGAGGCCTCCACACGTTCATTTTCTATCCCCAGTTTCTTAACTTCAAGGCGGTGTGACGTTATTGACATAATCTGGGACCGTATCGATCATTGTTGCAACCAAGGTCCTGGAGTGGCACCAAATCTTGTATAACGGGGGTCAAATGGGGCGTCTCAGGCCAGATTCTGGTTGGCTGGTTAGGATTCTGCTATCTGGTGTGTATCATTTTGTAGTTGAAGTTATGAATATTGGCTCTGTACTGTCTGTATTTCACACCTGTGCTGTGCTTCTGGGTGACACCCCAGACAAGTTGGTGTCAGCTCTGCCTAGCCTGCTGGATGGCCCATTGAGGACCATCAGCTACACAACTGACCCACTGAGAGAAGCAGACACGCCTGGTGACTCGACAAGGTCTGCAGGGACCTGCCTATGGCCAGAACTCTGAGGTGTCTCCAGGCCATGTGCTGGGCAGCTCGTCCTTGGGACAAAGAAAGCAGAGACCACATGGCAAGAGACTAGAAATGGCTGAGGCCTCATCTCCGTCTGCTCTTCAATCCTGCTTCAGACCTCTGGAGGGACTTTGCTATGAACGGAAGCTCTGAACAAAGGACTGAAGGACCCATCCCAGCTGGGGATGTTCCACAGACTTGATTTGAACCTGCAGCTTATTCCATCCCTGAACCAAGAACTTTGCCATCACTGGATGTAACTGATTCCATTTCACCAATTCTAGCTCTCACCTAGACCTCTGTCCTTTTATGAATAAACCTTTAGATTTTAGATTCTAAAGGATCGGCAACAGCGTGATTTGTGGGTAAGATCTGATTTGTCTATTGACCTGGGTCTGGGGCTTGGTCCTTTTGGGATCAGGGGAACCTTTTTCTTTTACTGGGGCATTGGTTTTCATAACCATTTGTCCCCATAACGAGTGGCACTGGTGGTGAGACTGGGAAACTGGAGTGTCTTAGGGGATTGCTTGGGATGACTTGTGGTTAGCCAGTGGGGTAAAACCGAAGTCTCCTCTGTCTGGCTGGTTTGGTGCCTAGAGGTGGAAGAACCCCAGCCTTGGGCTGTAACTGCCCTGCTGGAAGCAATTTGTCCTGAATTGACTTTCTCAGTCGGGTCCCGCCCGAACCAGCCTCGTGACAGGCGGTTTTCACTGAAAACAAAGGTCAAGTGACCGAATGAAATGTAGAAGGGGAGGGAATTTTATTGACTTCCCCCCCTGCTAAACGAGAGCTTTTGCCCTGAAACAATTGACTCTGGACCCATTCCACAGATCGGCCACGGAGCTGAGACGCTCCCCGTGCGTAGCCTGGTGGAGCTGAGCGGTGGCTCCGTCTCTCGGTGTCTAACAGGCGGGAGGCTGCTCCCTGCTTTGATCTGTAGCTGCACAAAGACAGCAACTATTTCCAGGATTGCTGGGAACGGCCCAGCCAGCCCCCTGCTCCGCTCTGCCCCAAGTTTGGGGCATGTCTCCAGCCGGACGAGCCATAAGATTTGCACCAGCCGCAGCCCCGGCCGGGAGCTGCCCCCTCTGTACCCGCTCTCTCCATCCCCCCCCTGGCTCGCTCCCCTCCCGCGGACACCACTGACCGTAGCCATGGAAGATCCAGTCAAAGGTGGCTTGTATCCCGCGCCCGCCGAAGTCCTCGGCCTGGTCCACCAGGGCCTCCGTCACCGCCTTGTATCCGCACAGCACCACCACCCGCCGGGGGCCCAGGTGGAGGGTGTAGACGGGGCCGTAGCGCTCGCTGAGCTGAGACGGAGACGGCGTGTGGGACGGGGGGGAACAGAGCATCGGGGACACACAGACACACGCGCCCTGCCCCTCCTCGCCCCCCACAGAGCACCCCCCAAGCCCCCGGCCTCGCCTCTCCCCCCTCCCATACACCAACCCCTCCCTTTCTACACCCCCCTGTCCCAGCCCACCACCTTTCCCTTCCCACGCCCCCCCACCCAATGATCCTCCTCTCCCCACACCCCCAGCTCTTGCCCCTAGCCGCCACACAGCAAACCCTATCCCCCCCCACCCCACACAGCCTGCCCCTCCTCCATCCCTCCGTGCCTCACCTCTGACCCCCCACACTACCCCCAGCACAGCTCCCCCTCCCCGGGTCGAGCGCGTCACCGAGGATTAATAAAACTCCTCAAGCCTCAGCCGGTCGGAGGCTCGGAGGTAGGGGTGCCGAGGTTGGTTGGACGTATCCCTGTTGATTTCAGCACATGACTTAACCTTTAATTAAAGCTTCATCTCTAATTCCTGGAGACTCCGGGCCAATCCTGGAGGGGTCCGGCCGCCCCGGGACGTCCCGGGAAAAGCCCACCTACCTTCATCACCGACTTGCGCATGTTGCTCAGCTCCACCTGCAGCAGGTTCCCGACGAGGGGCAGCGGGGTGGGCCCCGGGGGCATTTTCCCCCGGCCCTGCATTTGCCGCCAGGTGGAGAGGAGCAGGAGGCAGGAGAGGCAGATGACCAGGAACAGGGTGGTGGCTCCCAGGAGATCCATGGTGGGCTGGGATCCTCCTCCGCTCCCCTGCCGTTCTCCCGCGACCCAGCGCTGCCGGCGGTTATATACCCGGCCAGCGGGGACCCTGGCATCGGTGCCTCTATTGCATAACCCTCTTGTGCAACTCAGGTCTGGCTTCCCTCCAACCCCTGGGGAGGGCCGGTCCAACAAGGGATTCAGGATTCCCGGGGCACAAAAGCTGCAGCTGTGTCAGAGTTTGTTTATCCGTCCTCCCGTCGGACCACTCCCGTCTTGACAAAACATCGGTGCTCGGGGGTGGGTATTGGACACCCGAGGCTGGAAACGCCTCAGCCAAAGACACTGGACTGGAAGGAGCCTCCTGGCCCAGTCCCCGGCTAGCACAGGCCACCGCGGCGGAGAATCCAACGTATCAAACTCCATCTTCACACTAGTTCGGTGGTTCGCCCCCCGGCTCCAGAGCCTCTCGGCTTTGACGCTTAGAAGCCTCCTCATTTCTAGCCTCTGTTGATTCGTGGCCAGCTCCTGTGCCAATACTGTCCTGTAGCTTCTCCAACTCTTTTTCGTCCCCTGCGATGCATGTAGAGAGGGCAACCGGATTCCCTCGCAGCCTTCATTCTCCCTGGCAGGGGCAGTATTTTAAAGCACTCCAAACCAAGCAAACAGTCTGCAGCAAACTACTTGTAAAGAACTCCGTCCCCACCCCTTTCTCCTGCAGATGCCCCGAAATCAGAGACAGCAACGATTTAAGCAGCAAAATCAACTTTTAAAACCAGTTTTAAAACCAGCTTTTGCGCAGAGTAAAAACCCCAGTGGTTTAAACGCTCAAAGCCACTTTGCAGCAAAGTCCTTTTCAAGAAACCCACACCTATCTCCTGCGTTTGCCCCAAATCACAAACAACTTTAACCATTTTCAACAGACCCACAAAAAGCCCACATTTTGCACAGAGTAAAAAACCCGGTATTTCAAACACTCAAAACCAAACCAACAGTTTGCAACAAAATACTTGTAAACCCCACAAAAAATTGAAGAATCAAAAGCAGGCTGGATCTGATTTAAATCATGATTTAAATCACTAGTCAGGAAGGCTTGATTTAATCATGGGTTCTACATAAAAGTGCATTCTTGTTGGTTGGTGTGACGCCATGGGGGAGTTTCCTGTTTTCCTTGTTGCCTATGGGGGGTTTTCTTGGTTTCCTAGGGTTGCATGCAGAGGGGGTGAGACTCAGTTTCCCTGGGTGTTACGGGTTTAACGAGGTGATGGGAGAGGGAGTTTGTTGTTACAGGGGACTGGCGAGGGAACTGGGGACCCCAGCCACGGCCGTGGAGAATGGAGACCCCGGCGACAGGTGACCTGGAAGCCAACTCAGGAGTCTGCAGCCGGTCCTGGCCAGTGGGAGAACAATAGGCTGCGAAGAGAGGAGCCGAGGGGGCGGGGGGGGGGGGGGGGGGGGGGGGAGAGGATATTCCAGCTGGGCGGGGGGGGGGGGGGGCAGAGACAGAGAAGAGGCCCAGACAACCCTGTTTGCAGGGCTGTTTACCTGGAGAGAAGACAATGGACAGAGGTGGGGCTTGGGGCCAGTGATATCCACAGCCCAGCTGGGAAGCAGGGGGCTCTGGGCTGGAGAGAGGAAGCAGGCAGAGCCCACCGGGATACAGGAGAGAGCTGGATGTGCTGGGCTGAGGGAGGCCAGGCCTGAGGCCCTGAGAGTCCCTGTGCTGTGTTCAACGCTCAATAAACCCTCCAGTTTGACGCTGGCTGAGAGTCACTCTGGGCTAGAGAACGGGGTTGCATCGTCCCCTTCGGGGGTGGAGGCCGGGGGCCCAGAGCGAGGGGACTCACTGAAGGGGCCCACGGCAGAGACAGGTGTGCTAAGGCTGAGAGAAGGGCGGCTCCGGGAGGTGGAGGGGCTGAACCCCGAGAGAGAGTGGACCCCCGAGAAAGGCTGTCTCACTGAAAGGGGCACCCCCCCACGGACCGCACGGGGCCAAGAGAGGGCACGACCGGTGAGTCCGGGACAGTTGGTATAACCTTAATACATATTCTTCACAACTCTAGATGTAGGTTTCATTTGTAGACGGTACACACCATACATTTTGAAACAGTGATTTATTCTGAAAACTTTTCAGATTGGTTTTACAGCTATATCAGAAAATAAATGATTGTTTGCTTATTTCATATACCAAAGGTAATTCAAGCAGATATTTATGAAGTCATTGGGAGATGAATGATCTCCAATTCAAGAGGTTAATCATTAGTATTTGGAGGATATTCTTGCCAGGCTGTATTAGGAGGAGAACATCACCAGACAGACATTTAAGTTGTTTTATCTAACTAAAAACAACGACGTTAGGTATTTTGGAATTTTTTTGGCAACAGCAAACATAATATTTTAACAAAACAAGCATCTCCAGACTTCTTCTCCTTGTCCAGATCTATTTCGCCCCCAACAATCTTCTGTTCATGGAACTGTTTGAAATTTTGCACTTTTAGAGAGAGGTAAGGGATTGATTGACTCTGTGTACACAAATTTGCAGAGACACAATAGAGCTGAGGTTTGTTATTTCTCACCTCTCTATATTATTATTTTAAAACATTTTTGCTGTTAACAAGCATGCTACCTCTGGAGACACAAATCCACAGTTTGGGAACTGCAAAACTAAGCATCTCTGATGGTATCATCTAGACTGAGCACTGAGTCCCATTGGGTAGATCGAAAGATTAACCTAAATCATCTATACAGAAGCCCCTGGAACCCCATAAAATTGGGTCCCCAATCCATGAACTATTAGAACTCATTTACAAAACTTTTCTTAAACATGACATGACTATATTGTCTCATACTATAGAATTAGAATTTCTAATCCCTATTCCATGAGGAGATATCTTTGAGCTATAATGTATCAATTAAAACTATCTTTAGATAAAATGCTTTTTGAGGAAAAAACATCCAAAAAATCGATTAAAACATTTTTTTTAAATTGATTTTTTCCCCACCCTGATCAAAAGCAACCTTTAAAACCATTTGAACATGCCCACACCACGTTTTGCAGACAGGGTTGGATGTATTCCTGGAGGTTACATAAGATCTTTTAATTAACGTTTAATCTTAACTTCCTGGAGGGTTGGCAACCCATATTTGCAGAGAGTATAAAACCCAATATTTTAAACACTGCAAACCAACAGTTTGCAACAAAATACTATTTAAAAAACAAACAAACCCACACCTATCTCCTGCATATGCCCTTAAATCACAAAGAACAATTTAAACCTTAAAAACTACTTTTTAAAGACCCTTTTTTAAAAAAAACAACCCCACACATTTAAAAGCCAATTGCAGACATTTACCTTCTACCACAGGGTAAAGGGACACCGGCACACGGTTATTCTGTCTTCCCCCCCACCCATGTGTATATTGGCCTTTGGGTTAAAGAACAAGCGAAATTGTAGTTAATATTATTCCCTAACTCCATCAAGCCCCTACACAACCTGGGTAATACCATTTGTTGTTGTTGCTGGTGTTGATTTTTAAACACATTAAGCACCACTATACTTAACATGGGGTTTTACCTGGCCCTGGTGAAAAACAGTTTGAAGTTGCTCTTTCCACGCTAAACAGATCACATGGCAATAAAGACTTCTCTCATTAGTAAGGATGGTACAGACAGAGTGACATGATAGAATATAAGTTTTCAAGAGTTCAAAAAGCAAGCAACATGTGACGGCATGGGGGAGTTTCCTGTTTTCCTTGTTGCCCATGGGGGGTTTTCTTGGTTTTCTAGGGGTTGCATGCAGAGGGGGTGGGACTCAGTTTCCCTGGGTGTTACGGGTTTAACGAGGTGATGGGAGAGGGGACTGGTGAGGGGACTTGGGACCCAGCCACGGCCATGGAGAATGGAGACCCCAGCGACAGGTGACTTGGAAGCCAGCTCAGGAGTCCGCAGCCGGTCCTGGCCTGTGGGAGACCAATGGGCTGCGAAGAGAGGAGTCCCCGGGGCCTAACCAACCGGTTCCAGCCAGGGGGGGGGGGGGGGGCAGAGACAGAGAAGAGGCCCAGACAACCCTGTTTGCAGGGCTGTTTACCTGGAGAGAAGACAATGGACAGAGGTGGGGCTTGGGGCCAGTGATATCCACCGCCCAGCTGGGAAGCAGGGGGCTCTGGGCTGGAGAGAGGAAGCAGGCAGAGCCCACCGGGATACAGGAGAGAGCTGGATGTGCTGGGCTGAGGGAGGCCAGGCCTGAGGCCCTGAGAGTCCCTGTGCTGTGTTCAACGCTCAATCATCCCTCCAGTTTGACGCTGGCTGAGAGTCACTCTGGGCTAGAGAACAGGGCTGCATCGTCCCCTTCGGAGGTGGAGGCTGGGGGTCCAGAGTGCGTGGACTCCCTGAGGGGCCCACGGCAGAGACAGGTGTGCTAAGGCTCAGAGAGGTGTGGATCCAGGAGGTGGAGGGGCTGAACCCCGAGAGAGAGTGGACCCCCGAGAAGGGCTGTCTCACTGAAAGGGGCACCCCCCACGGACCGCACGGGGCCAAGAGAGGGCACGACCGGTGAGTCCGGGACAGTAGGCGTGATGGATCGGCTGCGGGGGGCCAGGGTTATAAGCCGAACTGCTAAACCGGCAGCCAGGCAGCGGCTGGGGCCGCTCGAAAGGTTCACGCTGTGTAGCGGGGCTCATGGGTGGCTGAGCAGCGCGGGAAGTCAGGGAGCGGCCAGCAGCTGTCCCCGGCTGCGCTGGTCCCTGACACCCCCAGGTTTCTCCCTCCCGCTCCCTCCCCACGGCTGCCCCCAGAAGGGGCTGCTAGCGCGGGACCAGGCACATCTCGTAGGTGCGGGGCAGGGTGGCGAACCCCACCAGCTTCGGGGAGATGTCGATGTCCTTGGGCTCCACGGGGGAGCGGAAGCGGAAGTTCTGCAGGATGCTGGTGAGGAAGAGGAAAAGCTCCATGCGCGCCAGCATCTCCCCGAAACAATACCTTTTCCCTGGGGGAGAAGACAAAGGAGGCGTCACGGCCCGGCCGGAGCAGGGTTCCCGGGGCAGGGGAGAGTCCGGGAGGGGGTCTCACCCCTTGTCCAGACTCTGCCCTAGGCTGGAGCTCTGTGGGTGGCAATGGATGGGCAAACTGGACACTGTTCGTTTGAAGATCTGTCGGGGGGCAGCCGCATTACATTGCTGTGCTGGGAGGGGTTAAAGGCGTCCATCAGGTGGGTCTTTGATCTATAGACAATCCCTGACCTCATGGGCACTCTAAGCCGGTGTCTTTCAACCTTTTTTCACTAGCAGACCCCTAAACATTTGCAAATGGAGGTGCGGACGCCTTTGGAAACGTTCGACCTCGTCTGCGGCTCCCCTGGAGCCCACGGACCACAGTACTGCCCCCAAGCACGGCAGCGGGGAGAACCACGCCTTCATCAGAACAAAAATAGAAACGGTTCCTGGTCGAACCGAACGTGAAATCGTTCGAGGTTTTCGTCACATCGAATAGTTGAAAAACATTTCGTCTCGGATCAAATGAAATGTTTTATACAGACAAACTCAAAACCTGGGCTTTGATTTTGGTCATTTGTCAACGTTTTTGATTTAAAAAAGAAAAGGTAAAGTGACAGGGAATTATATAAAACGTAAAGATGTTTCCAACTGAAACATGGGAACGTCTGGTGTAGGAAAAGGTTGAAACGTTTTGACTTTTTCAGAATTTGGACTCGGTTTTTTCCTGACACAAACAATTTGGTGACATCGAGGTGAATTTGCGACGTGGTTGCGTTTCGCCGATAAAGGGGCCAGTGAAGAATTACCCCCTCCGCCCTGTTTACTGATCCTGAGCTGGGAAGGACTGCGAGGACCAGAGAGAACAGAGAAATAACACGCTCGGGACCCAGATTCTCTGGCCAGATGGGCCCACTGGGATCACCTAGTCTGACCTCTGCTCAGCTCACGCCATTCAATTTCACCCAGTCACCCATGGAGTGAGCCCGGTAACCTGTGTCTATGGGACATTTGTGTTCTCTTGAGTGACGAGTTCTGTGGCACACGGGTGAGAATTACCCCAGATGTGTCTGTCGGCGTCACCCGAATTCAGGGCACCATTGCGCTAGGCGCTGGACAGACCCACGGGGAGAGACGGTCCCTGCCCCAAAGAGCTCACAAAACCCCAATTCAGCAAGGTGCTTCAGTGCACACTGACCCCTGAGTGTGTGTGAACAGCCCCCTGACCCCAATGAAGTTACACTGATTTACACCGGCTGGGGATCTGTCCCCACTGACGCCAGTGGAGTGACACTGATTTACACCGGCTGGGGATCTGTCCCCACTGACGCCAGTGGAGTGACACTGATTTACACCGGCTGAGGATCTGGCCCCACTGACTCCAGTGGAGTGACACTGATTTACACCGGCTGGGGATCTGGCCCCATTGACTCCAGTGGAGTGACACTGATTTACACCAGCTGGGGATCTGGCCCCACAGTTCTCTGTACGCAGGGTGAGGTCTAGCAGCCGGGCGGCCAGGCCAGGCCTAGATCTCGCTGCTTGGGACGCTCAGAACCGAGCTCCGCGGAGGGATTCGTACCTATTGAGAAGGGCACGAAGGCGTCGCTCTTCTTAAACTGGCCGTTGCCATCCAAGAAATGGCCGGGGTCGAAGGTGTCGGGGCTGCTGAATTGTGTGGGGTCATACAGCACGGATCCCAGCACCGGGTACACCTCCGTCCCCTGAGGGAAGAGCAGGCGACAAACAACAAGGATTAAATGCAGATGTGCCCCACGTCCAGGGCTGTGGGTTAATTCAGGGTCGTTTTCAGCCACGGGAGGAATTTGCAGCAAAAGCAAATATTAAATTGCCGGCGCCTGGTCAGGCCACGGTCCGACGTTCACGTCTCGGCTCAGGGACTCACGGCAGGAAGTGGCCCAGGGGGGCGGGGTGAGCGGTATCCACCACCCAAGGAAAGTCAGCATGTGGCGGTAGGATCCCCGCTGACTGGGTGGTGACCACACCCACCAGCGACCGGGCCCTGGGCTGGGACCCGGTGGAGCAGGGAGGGCCCGGGACCCCCTACCCCGGCTGCCCCAGGGTGGCGACCCCTGACTCTGGCCATTGGGCTGCACCGCCCTGACCCCAAGGGCAGCCATATTGACTTTGACACTGAGCCATGCTCGTTCCAGGCTAGGGCCCGTCTGGCAGACTGTCATCGTGGTGATCTCACGATCCAAAAAGAGGACGGGGTGCGCATACCCCGCGACACAGGCGTAGACCCGGGTGTCCTGAGCTCCAGCCCGTCCGCGGCACGGCGCCGGGATCCAGAGAAAGCGACAACGCTCAGCCCTGCACTGCCACGGGGCGGGCGGGGGATAGACCCACCTTGGGAATCGTGTATCCCCGGAACTGGGTGTCCCGGGTCACCCGGCGCGCCAGGCCCATGGGGATGACGTCACAGAACCTCTGGAACTCATGGATGACGGCGTCGGTGTAGGGCATCCGGCTCCGGTCCTCCATGCTCGGGGCGCGGTTCCGCCCGATCACCCGGTCGATCTCCTCATGGATCCTTTCTGCAGAGACGGCAGCAGAGCTCAAAGGGGGGCCCCGTGCGAATGCAGCCCTGCCCCCCACTGCAGGCAGGGAGTGACTCCGGATTGACCCCGGAGGAGCCGAGATCTGAATCTGGTTCTGCCCCCACTGCAGTCAGGGGGTGACTCCGGATTGACCCCGGAGGAGCCGAGATCTGAATCTGGTTCTGCCCCCACTGCAGTCAGGGGGTGACTCCGGATTGACCCCAGGGGAACCGAGATCTGAATCTGGTTCTGCCCCCACTGCAGTCAGGGGGTGACTCCGGATTGACCCCGGAGGAGCTGAGATCTGAATCTGGTTCTGCCCCCACTGCAGTCAGGGGGTGACTCCGGATTGACCCCAGGGGAACCGAGATCTGAATCCAGCCCCCAGAATTGGAATCTGAAATAGCCACACTGGCCCGGCGGACCCGGCGTTCCCTCACCGTCGGCTTCCTTGGACTCACGATGGAGAGACCCACACCGGGCCCTGCTCCCACGTCAAACTCGCTGCCCAGCTGCGACTGTCCGGCCCCATCCGGAGCTGGTGTAAATGGAGGAACTGCCGCTGCCCTCGGCAGAGCCCGGCTGATTTACACCAGCCGAGGATCCGGCCCTTTGCGCTTCCTTCGTCCCCCCATTTCCAGGTACCTTCGATCTCGGGGTATTTCAGCAGTAGGAGGAAGCCGTAGCGCAGGGTGGTGCTGACGGTCTCCGTGCCGGCGAAGAAGACGTTGAGCGCGGTCAGAACAATGTTCTTCATGGAAAACTCCGAGGAAGGATTTTCCTTTTCCTTTGAAAGAACAAGGGGGGGGGGGAAATCACAGGCTAAAACCAAAGAGCTCCGGGGATGTGGCTGAGCTCAGGATCTGGGCGTGACTTCATTGCTCTGCATCAATCAGGGTCCCCATTGTTCTGGGTGCCAGCGACTGCCCCCTTTTTCCCCCCATCGCCCTCCTCCCCCCCAGCCCTCCCGCCGGTACCTGCTGCATTTTGACCAGGAAGCAGTCGATGAAATCCCGAGGGGAGCTGGGGTCCAGGGTCTCCTGGTTCGCCTTCACCTTCCTCTCGATGAACTTCTCCAGCCCGGCCAGCTGCTTGAATGCTGCGCGCTGGGGGCCGGGCAGGTAGCGCATGGTGCCCGAGAACATCTCGTAGAGCTGGGGGGCACGGAGAGCAAAGACCCCACTGAACACGGGGTGGGGTTGAGAGCCCCTATATGCATCCTCTGTCTATGCCTCCCTCCCCGTACCTTCCTTCTAGCTCTTTGTGCCTGGAGCTTAAGTTATTCTCTTCATCACACTGCCCGGGGCTGTGTGGAGAGTCCATCTGCTCTCCCGCCTCATCCCTGCAGCCTGGGCCAGGCAGGTCTCAGAGCCCCGGGCCTCACGGCTACAGGATCCCAGCAGCGGTCACACCGCCACGTGCCAAATCCACAGGTAAAACCACCTCTCTGCTCCTACTGGAGATTCCCCTGTTGATCCCGCCCAGGATGGCCCCAGGGGCGTGCTGGGAGCTCACGTCCAGCCGACTGTCCGCCATGACCCCCAAATCTTTTTCAGCGTCCCTGCTTCGCAAAGCAGAGTCCCCCATGGCAGGAGTACGGCCGACTGTCTTTGCTCCTGGACAGATCTCTTTGCATTGAGCTGTACTAACACGGATGTTGTTTGCTTGTGCCCAGCTTATCAAGCGATCCGTGTCGCTCTGTACCAGTGAACTTCCCTCTTCATTCTTTACTCCCAAGTTTCGTGCCATGATCTGCAAATGTTATCGCTGATGATGTGATGTTTTCTTCCAGGTCAGCGTAGGGCCGTGGGAAACAGACCCACTCGACGATAACACCCCCTTTGCTCTTACATTTTGAGATCTATCGGTTAGCCAGTTTTTAATCCATTGCATGAGGCCCATGCTCATTTGATAGCTTTCGAGTGTGTTAAACGCGGTACAGAGATCTGACTAGATTCCAGCAGCAGCACTATTAACTTCACTTGTCATCTCCTCAAAAAAAGATCCCAAGTTAGTGTGACAGGATCTTTTCTCCATACACCCACATTCATTTGCATTTGTTACGTTTCTCTCCTTGCATCCTTTATCAGTCCAGTCCCGCATCAGGCACTTGCCTGCCATCGACGTCAGACTCACAGGCGATAACTACCGGGGTATCCTATTTACCCTGTTAAAAGTTTGCCGCACCGTTAGCTCTTTGCCAGTCGTCTGGCACTTCCCCGGCAGAGTTCCCAACAGCCCCGTCTGACACGGGATGGCCCTTATTTCATGGCCTGGCCTGTACTCAATCAGTCTGGGACGCTTTTTCTCCTGTATTTCAACAGCAGGGGGCCAGTACTCATGGGGGCATCTATCTTTCCACTCCTCCCCGGACCTGGCGCACGGTCCTGTCCCACCCACAAGGCAAGTCCAGCATCCGGAGAGGGCACAGCACGGGTGGCAATCAGGCGTTTGTTTTCTCAGCCCGTTTTGCCAGCCAGGCTTTGCCAGGCTGCTCCGTTTCGCCAGCGCTCACTGAAAGTGCCGTTTCTGACGCTTTTTCCTACACCAGCTAACGGCCCCGCTTGTGCTTTCTCTGGGACGTGGCCCGGGGCGCCCCCCCCCGTACCTGCCCCCAGGTCGTGCAGGTGAAGCGGAAGCTGTCCATCATCATGTGGAGCAGGGAGAGGAACTCCTCGTCCTCGTAGTCGAACCGGTCCCCGAAGACCACGGAGCTGATGACGTTGGACACCGTGCGGCTCAGGAAGTAGGTGGGGTCAAAGGGCAGACCTGGGGGGGCACAACCAGGGTTGGGTGGGGCCCATGCGAGCCGGGGGGGGGCTGTCACCCCTCCATGGATCCCACAGCTCCCCCCCCCCGCCTCGAGTCGCTCCTGCCCTGATCCTGCAGCCGCTACCTGCCATGTTCACACCTGGCTACATTGCACCTGGAGGCTCAGCACCGTGCGGAGGAGCAAGGGGGCGGGGGAGGGGGGAGAACTGGCCCCACCCTTGTGAGCCCCCAGCTCTGGCCCTGGCTCTGCTGCTGTCTGCCCGCATGGCCGCCGCGGTACCACCCCTCCGAACAGGGAACTGAGCTCCCCAGAGACCGAGCCCCGGTCAGACAGGCAATCTCCAGCGGAGCCGGGGATCGGGCCCACGCCTCGAGTCCTGGGCTAGAACCCCACTCACTGACTCGGTTTCCTGCTCCGTGACTCAGTTTCCCCATCAGCGCAGTGCACGTTATGACACTGACCATCTTTGCAAAGGTTCACCGGTAAGAACCTCCGCGTGTAACTGGTGTCGAGGTGAACGGAGTGATGACAATTCGCACCGGCTGGGGGTCTGGCCCCACTGACTGTAACGGAGCTATGGGCGGGTCACACCGGCTGGGGGTCTGGCCCCACTGACTGTAACGGAGCTATGGGCGGGTCACACCAGCTGGGGGTCTGGCCCCACTGACTGTAACGGAGCTATGGGCGGGTCACACCGGCTGGGGGTCTGGCCCCACTGACTGTAACGGAGCTATGGGCGGGTCACACCAGCTGGGGGTCTGGCCCCACTGACTGTAACGGAGCTATGGGCGGGTCACACCGGCTGGGGGTCTGGCCCCACTGACTGTAACGGAGCTATGGGCGGGTCACACCGGCTGGGGGTCTGGCCCCACTGACTGTAACGGAGCTATGGGCGGGTCACACCAGCTGGGGGTCTGGCCCCACTGACTGTAACGGAGCTATGGGCGGGTCACACCGGCTGGGGGTCTGGCCCCACTGACTGTAACGGAGCTATGGGCGGGTCACACCGGCTGGGGGTCTGGCCCCACTGACTGTAACGGAGCTATGGGCGGGTCACACCCGCTGGGGGTCTGGCCCCAGTGACTGTAACGGAGCTATGGGCGGGTCACACCCGCTGGGGGTCTGGCCCCACTGACTGTAACGGAGCTATGGGTGGGTCACACCGGCTGGGGGTCTGGCCCCACTGACTGTAACGGAGCTATGGGCGGGTCACACCCGCTGGGGGTCTGGCCCCACTGACTGTAACGGAGCTATGGGTGGGTCACACCGGCTGGGGGTCTGGCCCCACTGACTGTAACGGAGCTATGGGCGGGTCACACCCGCTGGGGGTCTGGCCCCACTGACTGTAACGGAGCTATGGGCGGGTCACACCGGCTGGGGGTCTGGCCCCACTGACTGTAACGGAGCTATGGGCGGGTCACACCCGCTGGGGGTCTGGCCCCACTGACTGTAACGGAGCTATGGGCGGGTCACACCCGTTGGGGGTCTGGCCCCATTGACTGTAACGGAGCTATGGGCGGGTCACACCGGCTGGGGGTCTGGCCCCACTGACTGTAACGGAGCTATGGGCGGGTCACACCCGCTGGGGGTCTGGCCCCACTGACTGTAACGGAGCTATGGGCGGGTCACACCAGCTGGGGGTCTGGCCCCACTGACTGTAACGGAGCTATGGGCGGGTCACACCGGCTGGGGGTCTGGCCCCATTGACTGTAACGGAGCTATGGGCGGGTCACACCGGCTGGGGGTCTGGCCCCACTGACTGTAACGGAGCTATGGGCGGGTCACACCCGTTGGGGGTCTGGCCCCACTGACTGTAACGGAGCTATGGGCGGGTCACACCCGCTGGGGGTCTGGCCCCATTGACTGTAACGGAGCTATGGGCGGGTCACACCAGCTGGGGGTCTGGCCCCACTGACTGTAACGGAGCTATGGGCGGGTCACACCGGCTGGGGGTCTGGCCCCACTGACTGTAACGGAGCTATGGGCGGGTCACACCGGCTGGGGGTCTGGCCCCACTGACTGTAACGGAGCTATGGGCGGGTCACACCCATTGGGGGTCTGGCCCCACTGACTGTAACGGAGCTATGGGCGGGTCACACCCGCTGGGGGTCTGGCCCCACTGACTGTAACGGAGCTATGGGCGGGTCACACCGGCTGGGGGTCTGGCCCCAGTGACTGTAACGGAGCTATGGGCGGGTCACACCGGCTGGGGGTCTGGCCCCACTGACTGTAACGGAGCTATGGGCGGGTCACACCGGCTGGGGGTCTGGCCCCACTGACTGTAACGGAGCTATGGGCGGGTCACACCCACTGGGGGTCTGGCCCCACTGACTGTAACGGAGCTATGGGCGGGTCACACCGGCTGGGGGTCTGGCCCCATTGACTGTAACGGAGCTATGGGCGGGTCACACCGGCTGGGGGTCTGGCCCCATTGACTGTAACGGAGCTATGGGCGGGTCACACCGGCTGGGGGTCTGGCCCCACTGACTGTAACGGAGCTATGGGCGGGTCACAGCGGCTGGGGGTCTGGCCCCACTGACTGTAACGGAGCTATGGGCGGGTCACAGCGGCTGGGGGTCTGGCCCCACTGACTGTAACGGAGCTATGGGCGGGTCACACCCGCTGGGGGTCTGGCCCCACTGACCGTAACGGAGCTATGGGCGGGTCACACCAGCCGGGGGTCTGGCCCCACTGACTGTAACGGCGCTATGGGCGGGTCACACCCGCTGGGGGTCTGGCCCCACTGACTGTAACGGAGCTATGGGCGGGTCACACCCGTTGGGGGTCTGGCCCCATTGACTGTAACGGAGCTATGGGCGGGTCACACCCGCTGGGGGTCTGGCCCCACTGACTGTACCGGAGCTATGGGCGGGTCACACCGGCTGGGGGTCTGGCCCCACTGACTGTAACGGAGCTATGGGCGGGTCACACCCGTTGGGGGTCTGGCCCCACTGACTGTAACGGAGCTATGGGCGGGTCACACCAGCCGGGGGTCTGGCCCCACTGACTGTAACGGAGCTATGGGCGGGTCACACCCGCTGGGGGTCTGGCCCCACTGACTGTAACGGAGCTATGGGCGGGTCACACCCGCTGGGGGTCTGGCCCCACTGACTGTAACGGCGCTATGGGCGGGTCACACCGGCTGGGGGTCTGGCCCCACTGACTGTAACGGAGCTATGGGCGGGTCACACCGGCTGGGGGTCTGGCCCCATTGACTGTAACGGAGCTATGGGCGGGTCACACCAGCCGGGGGTCTGGCCCCACTGACTGTAACGGAGCTATGGGCGGGTCACACCGGCTGGGGGTCTGGCCCCACTGACTGTAACGGAGCTATGGGCGGGTCACACCGGCTGGGGGTCTGGCCCCACTGACTGTAACGGAGCTATGGGCGGGTCACACCCGCTGGGGGTCTGGCCCCACTGACTGTAACGGAGCTATGGGCGGGTCACAGCGGCTGGGGGTCTGGCCCCACTGACTGTAACGGAGCTATGGGCGGGTCACACCGGCTGGGGGTCTGGCCCCACTGACTGTAACGGAGCTATGGGCGGGTCACACCCGCTGGGGGTCTGGCCCCACTGACTGTAACGGAGCTATGGGCGGGTCACACCGGCTGGGGGTCTGGCCCCACTGACTGTAACGGAGCTATGGGCGGGTCACACCCGCTGGGGGTCTGGCCCCACTGACTGTAACGGAGCTATGGGCGGGTCACACCGGCTGGGGGTCTGGCCCCACTGACTGTAACGGAGCTATGGGCGGGTCACACCGGCTGGGGGTCTGGCCCCACTGACTGTAACGGAGCTATGGGCGGGTCACACCCGCTGGGGGTCTGGCCCCCGACTCACGTGGTCCAGGAACAGGACACTGACAAACCTTTGGTGCCCCGCAAGGCTTCCAGCAGGAAATGAGCCTCCTCCAGGATCCGCTCCTCGATGCCTCTCTTGCCCACCCCGAAGTTCCTCAGCGTGGTGATGGAGAACCGCCGGAGCTGCTTGGCTCGCTCCCCGTTGCTGAAGACCACTCCTGGGGGGGAAGAGCGCAAGGCACATGTCCTAACCCGAACCTGCTGCGGCCGCCGGGGTGGGGTAGCGGAGACAGCAGCACAGAAGGGGCGGCTAACGAGAACCGTTTCCCCGGGGGGAGATTCTGCCCAGAGCTGCGAAGCTCCAGACAGGAGAGAGGCTGTAATTACCGCGCCCATCTCCCCCAGAAGGTCCGTCCTGTCCTGCCCCGCCTGCAAGGCCCTTCGACAAAAAGACGAACTTTGGCAGAACGTCACAGAGGACCAGAGACTTTGCTGGTTGCACTCCCCACCCCACGCAGAGTCAAGCAGGCAAATTCCTTCCACCCCCTGCGTGTGCAGCTCCCCACACAAAGGGGGAAAGGAATAAAAAGCCCTAAGCCGGAGAACTGGCTCTTTATGCTGGTTGGATTCGGAGGGGTCATTCGGCATAAACAAAAGATCCCCAGTGCTTAGCCTGGGTCAGCCCCAAAGGGTAGACAGATTTTGCTTCCGGAGGCTCTCAACCTTTCCAGACAACTGTCCCCCTTTCAGGAGCCTGATCTGTCTCGCGTACCCCCAAGTTTCACCTCACTTAAAAACGACTCGCTCCCAAAATCAGACACCGAAATACAGCCGCGCTGTTATTGACAAAGGGCCGACTCTCTCATTTTTACCACGTCATTATCAAATCAATCAGTTGGGATATAAATATGGTACTTCCGTTTCAGCGGGTAGTGTACAGAGCAGGATAATCAAATCACTGGCTGTATGAAATTTTCGTTTGTACGGCCCTCGCTAGCGCTTTTTGTGTAGCCCGTTGTAAAATCAGGCCAACCTCTAGAGGACGTAACCCCTGGAGGAGCTCGGGCACCTCTGGTTGAGAACCACTAGACGTTTCGGTTACTTTCTGAAACGTACGCCTGGAACTCACTTGTGTGTCTCTGCGTTTCCCTGCCTTATCCTTGTAAGTGTCTCTCTCGCTTCCTTTCCCTAGTTAATAACTCTTCCCACCGTTTATTACAAGCAGCATCTTTGGAGCGAGATCTCCGGTGTGATTGCCGTGGGGTGCGTGACGGGTCCTTTGGGCGTAACCTGAGTCGTGCTGTGATTCTTCGTGTCCGTCACAAAGGTGGGCTCACCCGGGTGGCGAGACAGATCGGCCGAGGGCGGCCCATTTGGTTGGACGTATTCCTGGCGGTTGCGGCACGGGGCTCGTTAATTAAAGTCCTGGAGGGGCGGCAGCCCCAGATCGGAGGAGCCCAGGGGACTGCCTGGTGCCTGAGGCCGATCCGGGGTGAACGCTAGGCAGAGAGCTCGCGGCCGGTTTAGGGGGGGTGTCCCGCTTCCCAGCTCTCTGGGGGGGGCCTGAGCTGTGGCAGGACGGCTCGGCACCCCCCAGCCGGAGCTGCTCGGCACTGAGGGGACGCGGCCCCAGCCGGGAGATGCCCCCTCTGCACCACCCCCCCCGGCTCATTCCCCCCCCCCCCTCGTGCACCGGCGACTGACCGTAGCCCTCGAAGAGCCAGTTGAAGGTGGCTTGATCCCCGCGCCCGCCGAAGTCCTCGGCCTGGTTCAGCAGGGCCTCCGTCACCGCCTGGTATCCGCACAGCACCACCACCCGCCGGGGGCCCAGGTGGAGGGTGTAGACGGGGCCGTAGCGCCCGCTCAGCTGAGACGGAGACGTCGAGTGGGACGGGGGGACGGACGCGCGCCCCCTCCTCACTCCCACGTGCCGGCCCCGGCCCCCCAAACACAGGGCACCTGCTGTCCCTCCCTCCTCACCCTGCATGCATCCCCATGCCCTTCCCCCAACTCAGCAGCCTCTCCCCCCCATACATACAGCGCACCCCCCGCCTGTAGCCCCCTCCCCTCAAAGCACCCCCACCCCTCCCCCAATTGCATCACTTCTGACCTTCCTCCACGCCACCCCGTCCCCTCCCCCCTCTTCCCCTTCCACTCCCCTCAACCCCCCAGTTCCTCTCCCCCCCTGCTCCCCTCCCCCATAGCTTCTCCTGGGTCGAGGTCGTCACAAGGTATTAATACAGCGCCCGGGCCATCGACGGCGGGGTCACCCCTATGGGGTCAGGCCGGCGCGGGCCGTTGATGGGGTCAGGCCCTACGGGGTCATGCCGCCCCGGGACGTCCCGGGAAAACCCCACCTACCTTCATCACTGACTTGCGCATGTCGCTCAGCTCCACCTGCAGCAGGTTCCCGATGAGGGGCAGCGGGGTGGGCCCCGGGGGCATTTTCCCCCGGCCCTGCAGTTGCCGCCAGGTGGAGAGGAGCAGGAGGTAGGAGAGGCAGACGACCAGGAACAGGGTGACGGCTCCCAGGAGATCCATGGCGGGCTGGGAACTTCTACCTCTCTCTGCCCGTCTGCGATGGAGTCAGCTCGATTGTGCAATCGGGGTTTGGGCAACTTCCAGAGAAAGACCCAGAGTCCAAATTCCAAACGTGCAGGATTGCTGGCGTCCACGGTCCGCTCCCGGGCTTCAGCAGGGGGCGGGTAACGGGAGGAAGCAGAATTGTAAAATGCTTTACGCAAGAACATAGGAATGGAGGGGCCCCTGCTAACTCGAAACTCCTGGCCAGACACTTGTCAAGAGCCAACTTCAAACTACTTGGGTTGTTTGCCCCCCGCTGCTCCGTGGGGGCGCCCGTCCCAGAACCTCGCGCCTCTGCGGCGTCCGGACCGGACCAGGCCCAGGCGAGGGACCCGGAGCGCCCCCCACCCCCAGCTACCACCTGGGATGTCAGACTACGGGCTGGTCTGCGCTAAAAAGCGAGGTCGACCCAGCTGTGTCGCTCAGGAGTGCGAACAATCCACCCCCCCCCGTGCGACGGGGTTAAGTCGACCGGGGCCCTGGTATAGACAGAATTCCTCCGTCCCCCTGGCTCTCGCCTCTGGGGGCGCTGGATTAACCAGGCCCCCGGGAGAACCCTTCCCGGCAGCGCAGGTAGTGTGCGCACCCGCATCGCGTGGGGCTGCCCGTTGTGGCTGGCCGTGTTCCTGGCAGCTTCGTCGCATGACACGATCTCTAATTAATCTTTCATTCCTGGGGACTCCCGGACAGTCCCGGAGGGCTGGCAACCATAGTACCCCGTAGCATTAGACGCCCCCCTGCTTCCCCCAGTGTGTCCTTCTCCTTCCCCGCCTTTTTCCTCCGCTCACCTCCCCTCTCCTTTTCCTCCGGGCTGAGAAGAATCTGCCTTGGCCGGCCAAGGCTGCATATTTCCCAACGCCGCTGGAGCCCGTGAGCAGAACCTGGCAGAAGTTTGCGAGGTCCCAAAGCGGGGACGGGACCGCGGGCCACGCCCGTGATTTTCCAGCCCCGAGGCTGCAAGCTGCATTTTCCGCCTCTGCGGGTCTCTTCTGGCCCCTTTGGCGCGGGTTTGTCTCCTGTTGCCTCCTAGAAACCAGCATCGGAGTCTAACAGCAGCAACGCCCGCTCCAGCCGGCTCAGTCAAAGTCCCTCTGGTTCCTAGAGTCAGACAAAGGAGACCCTGTTACCATCTTCCATCCCCCCCCCCCCCCCCCCAAACAACCAAAGACCCAGGGGCAGGGTTAAAAAAGCCTCATTCGACCCTTTACCCGCCAGAGGCTTTCGCTGTTTGTTTTTCTTTCTTTCCCTGTAGTGTCAATCCGAAGTTTAAAGGCTTGTCAATGACTTTTGCCAGGGGCCAGGCCGGGGCAGGTCCCTGCGTATCAAACCCCAAACCAGGTTCAATCGACGCTGACGGTGTCAGGGTCATCGTGGCACCTTTGAGCCTTGGGGCCGCTTTATTCCAGCGAAATGAGTGCAAGACACCCCGCGTCTGTCTGTCCAGCCCCCCTCCCCTTCCACACTCTGTCTTTCCCTGGCCCCCCCGGCCCTGCCGGACACCTCTCGTTGGCTAACCGTGCCCCCTCCCTGCCTCGCTGGAGCGCTGGGACCACCCTCGGCCTGTAGCCGTGTCCATCCCCTCAGACTAGGGTGACCAGATGTCCCTTTTATAGGGACAGTCCCGATTTTTGGGTCTTTTTCTTATATTGGCTCCTATTACCCCCCACCCCTTGTCCCGATTTTTCACACTTGCTGTCTGGGCACTGCTCCGGATTTGCACCCGTTTACACCAGAGCCCCCCGGGACCCTGATTCCAGAGCGGCCCCGAACACCCGTGCACAGGGGGCACACAAACCCCCTCGTGCGACACCTCTCCGCTCCGACGTGCGGGGGGGGGGGGGGGGGGGGGCGTGCACCACTTGGCACGGCCGGTCACGGAGGCTGCAGGAGAACCAAGAACTGGGAGCCGGAGGGGGGCTGGATAGATTAGTGGGTGCCCCTTTCCCTGTCCCCTGCGGTGACCGAGATCAGCCGCACACCCCATCCCGCCAGAGCCCTACGCTGAGGCTACATGGGGCGCGACTTACCGCCATGAACAACTTGAAGGTCTGGTCGGGCTTCAGCACGTTGGTGAGGAAGGGCAGAGGGGTCAGCCCCGGGGGCAGCTTCCCTCCCTTGTGCATTTTCTTCCGCGCCGAAAGCAGAACCAGGCAGGCGAGGCAGACAGCCAGGAATATGGTCACGGCTCCCCTGAGGTCCATGGCGGGCGCAGCCGGCGAATGGCCAAGAGCCAGCTCCGGCTCGGCTGTTATATGCAGGCTGCTCGGTAAGGGGAGACGCGGCCGTTCTTGGCATCCTGAAACCCTACCAGGGAAACGGGGTTTGGTTTCAGAAGCGCCAGGGCGCTAATCGGCTTGGGAGAGTCCAGGCCGTCACGGGTGGAGGGCGTCAGGCTCCCGAGAGTCTCTCTTGTGCTTTTCACACGCTCGGCTGTAGTGCACTCGGCAGAGTATCAAAAGGGCAGCAGGGCTGTGTTTGTACAGCACCAAGCACGGGCAGAGCGGGGGGGGGGAGGGCAGCGTGGCCTAGTGGCCAGCCCACAGCCTGCTCTGGGGTCTGGTCTGGGCTCTGCAGCCTGGCATTTTGCAGCCACGTAGCCCTGGCTTTTGCACGGCCGTGAATGACTCCAGGCCGGGCGGCGTTACGCCAGGCAACACCTGCTGAGGATCTGGCCCGGGAGGGGATGAATACGTTGGCCCGTCCAAAAGCTTTAGTGCAAATAATCGGCCTCTCAGCATCTTTATTTCCTGCTCTATTCGCTTCCGCCTGGCTGAGTCCCACGTCAGCCCCCGGCCCGGGCCCCGTGTTCCCAGGATCGCCCCGTTTCGGAGGTCGCCGTCCCGGGGACGGTGCCCAGCGGGAGAGGCTCCGGAGCAGCCCTGGGGTTTTGTGCCTCGGAGGTGGCAGCCCGGAGGCCCAGCACAAGGCCAGGGAGCCAAGCACGCGTTGGTCTCGGGGCCGCAGCAGACGCAGGGCGGCAGGTCGGCCTGGCGCTGGCCGCGGGCCAGGCTGTGAATTTCCCCCCGTGGGGTTATGGAAAGGGGAGTTGAGTTCAGGGCTTGCGTAACCGCGAACATGCCAGTTCTCTCTTCCCCCTTGCGGTGAGCTCCCCTTTTAACCCCTGGCTATTTACCCATTAAACACTCGCTGCAGACACGGGAACCTCCTTGAACCAGAACCAGGCCCCGGCTGCCAAGGGCTTGGCTGGACCTGCCCGGGGACTGGTTGAACGACGCCTGGGCGGCTGAAATCCCCACTCCCCCAGGAGCGTTTGCATTCCCCTCCCGCGTGTGGGGCAGCACCGCCGGCCTCGGCAAGAACTCGTAAACATGTTCCTCAGAAACACCCCCGCATTCGTCACAGGCCTGCGCCCCTGGCCCCGCACTCGAGAGGGTTCAATAAAATCCACATAGCCCCACAGGGAGACAGCGAGAGACCTAGGCACTGCTAGGACTTGCAGACCCTTTTGTAAGGGTGTTATTGACCCACAAGAGATATTATCCCAACCGAGATCAGGGCCCCGTCGGGCCGGGCACCGCCCAGACTCCAGCCGAGATCAGGGCCCCGTCGGGCCAGGCGCTGCCCAGACCCCAACCGAGATCAGGGCCCCGTCAGGCCGGGCGCTGCCCAGACTCCAGCCGAGATCAGGGCCCCGTCGGGCCGGGCGCTGCCCAGACCCCGGCCGAGATCAGGGCCCCGTCGGGCCGGGCGCTGCCCAGACCCCGGCCGAGATCAGGGCCCCATCGCGCCGGGCGCTGCCCAGACACAGTAAGAGACAGCCCTTGGCCCCCAAGAGTTCACCCTCTAAACACACAAGACAGACCCGTTATCCTGATTTTAGAGATGAGGGTCCTGGGGCCCGGAAAGATGAACTAACTCTCCCAAGGTCAGCCAGGGAGTTCAAGGCGGAGCCTGGGAACCCAGGAGTCCGGGCTGCCACTCCGCTAGATTCTGCTCTGCATAGCAGCCACTGGTAACAGCCCACTCTGCCAGGAGGCTCAGTTGTCTCTTTAAATCTGCTTCCCACCCAGCCTGCTAGAGAGGCTGGAAAATCCCACCTGCCGGATCCCACCGTGACCGTACTGAGGTGGAGGAAGGAAGGTCCCCGTTGCATAGCGAGTCTCTGAGGCTGCTGTTTACCTAGTACAGGGCAGCGAGGTTTGCCAGAGCATCTGCCCGAGGCCAGCCAAGCCCCTGGGCCCAGCATAGAAAAGTAAGAAACCCGAGAGAAAAGATAAAGAAGAAAAGCCACTGAAGACTTGGATTAGCTTTGTGTAAACGAACCTGAGCCAAGGTTAAGCCCTCGAAGGGGGCTCAGGAAAAGACAAATATTGCAGGCGATTAAATAAACACGTATTGTTTCACGGACAAAGGGCCAGATTTGAAGGTATTGGGGTGTTGCTGCTGTCATAAGTATAAAGGGAAGGGTAACCACCCCTCTGTGTACAGTACTATAAAATCCCTCCTGGCCAGAGGCAAAATCCTCTTACCTGTAAAGTGTTAAGAAGCTCAGGTAACTGGGCTGACACACTTTCATATGGGGCAGGGAGGGTGGGGGGAGTTGTCTGTCTGTTCTGTGTGCTTGCCAAAGACAGAGCAAGAAACAGTCAATCCAGCTCCATTAGAATTAGTAAGTACTAATCAGAAATACGTTAGCTTATTTTTGTTTTGGCTTGGGAACTTTCCCTGTGCTGAGAGGAAGGTGTATTCCTGGGTTTTCTTTTTGTAACTTTAAGGTTTTGCCTAGAGGGGAAGCCTCTGTGTTTTGAAGCGGAGTACCCGGTAAAGTATCTTCCATCCTAATTTTACAGAGATGATTTTTACCTTCTTTTTTTAATAAGATCCTTCTTTTAAGAACCTGACTGTTTTTTCCATTGTTCTAAAATCCAGGGGTTTGGGTCTGTGATCATTTGTAACCAATTGGTTAGGAGATTATTATCAAGCCTCCCCCAGGAAAGGAGGTGTAAGGGCTTGAGGGGATATTTTGGGAGAAGGCTCCAAGTGGTCCTTTTCCCTGTTTCTTTGTTTAAATCACTTGGTGGTGGCAGCGGTTACTTTTTTTTTTCAAGGAACAAGGTAAAATTTGTACCTTGGGGAGTTTTTAACCTAAGCTGGTAGAAATAAGCTTAGGGGGTCTTTCAGGCAGATCCCCATGAATGTACCCTAAAGTTCAGAGTGGGGAGGGAACCCTGAAAGATGCACTCCTAAATCCCTTTTGAAACCAAGACTCCGAGTCCTCTATCTGCTAGATGTTGCAACCCCTAAAATCCTTTAAAAACCTGGGCCACGGCGTCTTGCTTGGTAGCTACCGACCATTTGAAAACATGCGCCAGCCAGACCCAGCGAGATAGACGGGCGTGTATGGGGGGAGGGGGGAAGAGAGAGAGAGATGCAGGGGATGGGGATGGATAGAGATTGATGCATCCATCTGTCCATCCCCATATCTAGCTATCGACCGACCGATCTACCGACCGACCGATCGATCAACTGTGACTGTGAAAAAGAAAAAAGAACAGGATTACTTGTGGCACCTTAGAGACTAACACATTGATTTCAGCATAAGCTTTCGTGGGCTACAGCCCACTTCTTCTGATGCATAGAATGGAACATACAGTAAGCAGATATTTATACGTTCAGAGAAACATGAAAAGGTGGAAGTACCTATACCAACTGTAAGAGGCTAATTAATTGAGAGAACTATTCTCAGCAGGGGAAAAAACTTTTGAAGTGATAATCAAGATGGCCCATTGCGGACGGTTGACACAAAGGTGTGAGGAGACTTAACTAGGGGAAATAGTTTTCAGACCGTCCACCACCAGCTCCTCATCGCGGGAACCAGTGAGTCCAGCCGGGCGCGTCGGCCTAAGCAAGCGCCAAGCGGAAATGGTGTTAAAACCTCACGACGGCACACGACGGGGCTCCCTGCTTTCCGGCAGGGCTGAGCAGCCCCAGTGCAAGGCCGACCCACGACTCTACCACTGCCTCTGCAGGGCTCTGATCCCCGGTCTGCGTTCACACGAGATCTCTGCGCCTGGGGCTGACGGCGATCCCGGCCCTGGCTTTTGTTCTCGCTCACGCTGCTGTAAACAGGGATTAACTCCAAGCAATGTGGTTACACCAGTGCCAACCAGGCCCCCGAAGCCCCTCCCCGCACACACATTGCACGGGGGCCTGCTCGGTCGGCGTGGAACTGGTGTAAGGGCCCTGATCCCACCACACTGCTCCCAGCCAGAGTGCACTGCGCTGTGGCTGCTCTCTGCCCCCACCCCCCTGCCGGGCCCATAGGGGGCGGATCGTGGGCGAGGTCTGACCGCACTGCGCTGGGGCTAGTCTCTGCCCCCCAGGGCCCACTGGGGGTGGATCAGGGGCATAGCCAGAGCGCACTGTGCTGTGGTTGTTCCGTGTCCCCCAGGGCCCATTGCGTGAGTTAGAGCAGCCCCGAGGCTGCTGTAACTGACACCAGGGCCATACAGAGTCCGTAAGAGGTAAGAGGAGTTTAAAGCTACGTTAAACCAAGTGCAGGGAGGGGGTAACTAGAATCAGGCCTGTTATGTTGCTCGTGCCCCTGTCACCCGGGATTTCTCAGCCACACGGGGGCCCTGCCTGGGGCTTGTCTCCGTCAGCGAGGGACCACGCAGAGCTGGTAGAAGGGCGGGATTTTGGCTAAGCCGCTCTCCATGGGCTTGGTGTCGATGTCCTCCGGGGCCACCAGGGGCTTCAGCGTGAAATGCTGCAGGATGGCGATGAAGAAGAGGAAGAGCTCCATGCGGGCCAGCGCCTCGCCCAGGCAGATCCGCTTCCCTACGAGGGACAAGAGGGAGGGGCGCCGGGGTGGGGGATGAGCCGCATGGATGCACCTGGGCGGGAGGGGGCCGGCTTACGCTGGGGGCAGCAGCACGGATCTTCAGCCGCCCGGTGCACATGTGGACGGGATTCTTAGTGCTAGAAAGGAAGCGGGGTCGGGGGGAGTCGAGCTTTGCAATCGATAGTTTGACTCCACCGCGTTTGGTGCATGGAGATAGCTAGCTAGATTGTTGGGGTGGATGGGATGGATAGACAGACCGACCAGTCCAGATGAGGGGCGCTGCAGTGCATCTGGGGACGGACAGACAGACTGACCGACCGACCGAGCCCGGACTAGGCAGCTCACCCGAGGAGAAGGGCACGAAGGCGTCATTTTTCCGGAAGCGTCCCGTCTCCTCCAGGAAATTCCCGGGGTTGAAGCTTTTGGGGTTTTTGAACATGCTGGGGTCGCGCAGGACAATGGAGCAACCACCATTCACACCAGCTGCGGATCTGGCCCCTAAATTCTGCTTATTCATCCTTGTAACCTCAGGATCATGGCAATCTGTATTGCTTTTCCCCTCTGTTTTGCTTTGCTTTGTTTTGTGTTGCTGGTCGATTCACCATTAACCTCTCTCTTATCACCCAGCGGAGTGCACGTTGGGTCCAACCAGTGGAGTGCACGTTGGGTCCATCGGTTAGTAGATGATTAAAGACCGTGAATGAACTTGGCTGACACAGAAGCAACTTACAAGTCTAGAGCTGAATTACGCTCAATTAGATTTCAACGAGCTATGTTCTGTGTAAATCCGGCACGCGCCCTTTGAGTGCAGCGGCACCATTCTGCTCTGGAGCAGGGCACCGGAGTCGGGTCGGTTGGCGGAGCTCCGTTCTACAGTTACACTCATTCACACCAGCTGGGATCTGGCCCCATTGACCCCAATGGAGTCACGGCCCATTCACACCAGCTGGGGATCTGGCCCCATTGACTCCAATGGAGCAACCACCATTCACACCAGATGGGGATCTGGCCCCATTGACCCCAATGGAGTCACGGCCCGGCCCATTCACACCAGCTGGGATCTGGCCCCATTGACTCCAATGGAGCAACCACCATTCACACCAGATGGGGATCTGGCCCCATTGACCCCAATGGAGTCACGGCCCGGCCCATTCACACCAGCTGGGATCTGGCCCCATTGACCGCAATAGAGTCACGGCCCATTCACACCAGCTGGGGATCTGGCCTCATTGACCCCAATGGAGTCACGGCCCATTCACACCATATGAACATAAGAAAGGCCGTACTGGTTCAGACCAAAGGTCTATCCAGCCCAGTATCCAGCCTACCGACAGTGGCCAATGCCAGGTGCCCCAGAGGGAGTGAACCTAACAGGTAATGATCAAGTGATCTCTCTCCTGCCATCCATCACCCCCCCCCCCGCCCCCCGCCCCGACAAACAGGCTAAGGACACCATTCCTTACCCATCTTGGCTAATAGTCATTAATGGACTTCATCTCCATGAATTTATCCAGTTCTCTTTTAAACCCTGTTATAGTCCTAGCCTTCACAGCCTCCTCAGGCAAGGAGTTCCACAGGTTGACTGTGCGCTGCGTGAAGAAGAACTTCCTTTTATTTGTTTTAAACCTGCTGCCCACTAATTTCGTTGGGTGGCCCCTAGTTCTTCTATTATGGGAACAAGTAAATAACTTTGCCTTATTCACTTTCTCCACACCACTCATCATTTTATATACCTCTATCATATCCCCCCTTAGTCTCCTCTTTTCCAAGCTGAAAAGTCCTAGCCTCTTTAATCTCCCCGCATATGGGACCTGTTCCAAACCCCTAATCATTGTAGTTGCCCTTCTCTGAACCTTTTCTAATGCCAGTATATCCTTTTTGAGATAAGGAGACCACATCTGTACGCAGTATTCAAGATGTGAGTGTACCATGGATTTATATAAGGGCAATAAGATATTCGCCGTCTTATTCTCTATCCCTTTTTAAATGATTCCTAGCATCCTGTTTGCTTTTTTGACTGCCGCTGCGCACTGCATGGACGTCTTCAGAGAACTATCCACGATGACTCCAAGATCTCTTTCCTGATTAGTTGTAGCTAAATTAGCCCCCCATCATGTTGTATGTATTGTTGGGGTTATTTTTTCCACTTACTTTACATTTATCCACATAACATTTCATTTGCCATTTTGTTGCCCAATCACTTAGTTCTGTGAGATCTTTTTGAAGTTCTTCACAGTTTGCTTTGGTCTTTCTCCTTTCCCAGACATCCAGCTTGGAATCTCATTTCCCTTGTCCCAGCACACAGGGCTGTTCACAGACAACCGCTTGGAGACCGAGGTAGCTTCCTCCATAGGCAAGTCAATACCCGACAATACCTGGCCCCATTGACCCCAATGGAGTCACGGCCCGGCCCATTCACACCAGCTGGGTGACAGAGACAGGCACATTTCCTCCACTGTCCCAATTCTCCACACAGGCAACAGGTAAGGTATAGGGACACTCATCTTCCACTCTCCTGGCCTTCCCACACTGCTGCCTAGACAAAGCCATCAGCTCACCAGGCTGTCTAGGCTCATCCCAACTTTCCTTACCAGGCACATTGCCACTCCCAGCAGACAAACTGCTGCTCTTCTCACTGCCCTGAGCTACCTCCAGCCAATCACAGCAAGTCCTAGCAGTGCCTAGGTCTCTCGCTGTCTCCCTGTGGGGCTATGTGGATTTTATTGAACCCTCTCGAGTGCGGGGCCAGGGGCGCAGGCCTGTGAAGAATGCGGGGGTGTTTCTGAGGAACATGTTTACGAGTTCTTGCCGAGGCCGGCGGTGCTGCCCCACACGCGGGAGGGGAATGCAAACGCTCCTGGGGGAGTGGGGATTTCAGCCGCCCAGGCGTCCTTCAGCCGGTCCCCGGGCAAGTCCAGCCAAGCCCTTGGCAGCTGGTGCCCGGTTCTGGTTCAGGGAGGTTCCCGTGTCTGCAGCGAGTGTTTAATGGGTAAATAGCCAGGGGTTAAAAGGGGAGCTCACCGCAAGGGGGAAGAGAGAACTGGCGTGTTCGCGGTTACGCAAGCCCTGAACTCAACTCCCCTTTCCATAACCCCACGGGGGGAAATTCATAGCCTGGCCCGCGGCCAGCGCCAGGCCGACCTGCCGCCCTGCGTCTGCTGCGGCCCCGAGACCAACGCGCGCTTGGCTCCCTGGCCTTGTGCTGGGCCTCTGGGCTGCCACCTCCGAGGCACAAAACCCCAGGGCTGCTCCGGAGCCTCTCCCGCTGGGCACCGTCCCCGGGACGGCGACCTCCAAAAGGGGGTGATCCTGGGAACACGGGGCCCGGGCCGGGGGCTGACGTGGGACTCAGCCAGGCGGAAGCGAATAGAGCAGGAAATAAAGATGCTGAGAGGCCGATTATTTACACTAAAGCTTTTGGACGGGCCAACGTATTCATCCCCTCCCGGGCCCGATCCTCAGCGGGTGTCGTTTGGCATGTCACGGACTCACCGGTCGTGCCCTCTCTTGCCCCGTGCGGTCCGTGGGGGGTGCCCCTTTCAGTGAGACAGCCCTTCTCGGGGGTCCACTCTCTCTCGGGGTCCAGCCCCTCCACCTCCTGGATCCACACCTCTCTGAGCCTTAGCACACCTGCCTCTGCCGTGGGCCCCTCAGGGAGTCCACGCACTCTGGACCCCCGGGCCTCCACCCCCGAAGGGGACGATGCAACCCTGTTCTCTAGCCCAGAGTGACTCTCAGCCAGCGTCAAACTGGAGGGATGATTGAGCGTTGAACACAGCACAGGAACTCTCAGGGCCTCAGGCCTGGCCTCCCTCAGCCCAGCACATCCAGCTCTCTCCTGTATCCCGGTGGGCTCTGCCTGCTTCCTCTCTCCAGCCCAGAGCCCCCTGCTTCCCAGCTGGGCTGTGGATATCACTGGCCCCGAGCCCCACCTCTGTCCATTGTCTTCTCTCCAGGTAAACAGCCCTGCAAACAGGGTTGTCTGGACCTCTTCTCTGTCTCTGGCCCCCTGTGGCTGGACCCCCCCCCCTCCCCCGCGCTCCTCTCTTCGCAGCCTATTGTTCTCCCACTGGCCAGAACTGGGTCCCCAGTTCCCTCGCCAGTCCCCTGTAACAACAAACTCCCTCTCCCATCACCTCATTAAACCCGTAACACCCACAGAAACTGAGTCCCACCCCCTTTGCATGCAACCCTAGGAAACCAAGAAAACCCCCATGGGCAACAAGGAAAACAGGAAACTCCCCCATGACATCACAGTCCACTTGACAAGTTGTATTGTCCTTGGGTCTGGCTCCCATCCCCTCGCCAAGGGCTGTAGCTGTCTGGAGGTGTTGCCTTCCACACCTCTCTCATTCACACCTCATTCATTCAACAGGGCAAATGATTACAGAGTAGGGGGAGATCTGATTCTACTCCGAGCCAAAAGACATTTTTCTTCTACTTTAACTGTGCTATCCTTAGAGGCTATAACATCTGATACAAAGTTTTCTACAAGTTTTCTATATAGGGATCTGATACGAAGTTCCTATATCAAAGGACTTGATACAAAGGTGTATGAAAATAGCTTAATACAAGGGTATATGAGGAGGCAGAATACAAAGTCATATGAAATTATGTGAAGATACTTAATGCAGAGATTTATCCACAAGGGTGGGTATGGGCAGGGAGGGGTGGGTGGATGGATAGCTAGAGGGGTGTTGTAACAATGCTGGTTTGGTGGGACACAATTCATGACAAATTGCTTGAAGCAGGGCAGCTACAGCCCAAGGCTGGGGTTTTCCCACCTCTAAGGCCCCAAACCAGCCAGACAGAGACTTCGGTTTTACCCCACTGGCTAACCACAAGTCACACAAGCAATCCCCTAAGACACTCCAGTTTCCCAGTCTCACCACCAGTGCCCCTCGTTATGGGGACGAATGGTTATGAAAACCAATGCCCCAGTAAAAGAAAAAGGTTCTCCCGATCCCAACGGACCAAGCCCCAGATCCAGGTCAATGTACAAATCCGATCTTACCCACAAATCACGCTGTTGCCGATCCTTTAGAATCTAAAATCTAAAGGTTTGTTTATAAAAGGAAAAAGATCTAGATGAGAGCTAGAATTGGTTAAATGGAATCGATTACATACAGCGACGGCAAAGTTCGTGGTTGAGGCTTGTAGCAGGGATGTAATAAGCTGCAGGTTCAAATCAAGTCTCTGGAACATCCCCAGCTGGGATGGGTCCTTCAGTCCTTTGTTCAGAGCTTCTGTTTGTAGCAAAGTCCCTCCAGAAGCAAGAAGCAGGACTGAAGACAACATGGAGGAGATGCAGCTGCCTTTTATAGTCTCTTCCAGGTGTAAGGACACCTCTTTGTTCTTACTGTGGAAAATTACAGCAAAATGGAGTCGGGAGTCACATGGGCAAGTCACAGGTCCATGCATGACTCAGTTCTTTACAGCCGGCGGCCATTGCTTACATCAGGGGTCGGCAGCCTTTCAGCAGTGGTGTGCCGAGTCTTCGTTTATTCACTGTAATTTAAGGTTTCACGTGCCAGTCAAACATTTTAACGTTTTTAGAAGGTCTCTTGCTATAAGTCTTTAATATAGAACGAAACTATTGTTGTGTGTAAAGTAAATAAGGTTTTTTAAATGTGTAAGAATCTTCACTTAAAATTAAATTACAATGCAAAGCCCCCCAGACCAGTGGCCAGGACCCGGCAGTGTGAGTGCCACTGAAAATCAGCTCGCGTGCTGCCTTTGGCACGCGTGCCATAGGTCGCCTACCCCTGGCTTACATGCTACCTTGAACGCTCCCAGGAAAAGTTCTTATGTGGATTGGCGTCTCCCAAGGTCCAGTGTCAGTTAAGTGTTTCTTGACTGGGCACTTACTGAGAATAGTCCTTTCTCAAGGAGCTGACCAAATGCTTCCCTGAGGCTACTTAGAACCAAAACACATTCAGATACAAGAACAGAGCCAATATTCATAACTTCAAGTACAAAAATGACACACCCACACAGACAGAATAATCATAACCGGCAAATTAATATCTTTCCACAGACCCCTCACGCGACAACCTTTGTACAACACTTGCTGCAAATACAGAACAGTGGTTGCAACACTGATCTGTACAGTCCCAGGTTCCGTCAGTAACGTCACAGGTGTCTATGGGGATGGATGGATGGATAAAGGGGACATGAGGATAGATAGTGGGGGGAGGGATAGCTCAGTGGTTTGAGCATTGGCCTGCTAAACCCAGGGTTGTGAGTTCAATCCTTGAGGGGGCCATTTGGGGATATGGGGCAAAATTGGGGATTGGTCCTGCTTTGAGCAGGGGGTTGGACTAGATGACCTCCTAAGGTCCCTTCCAACCCTGAGATTCTCTGATAGTGAACGACAGGCAAGGGATAGCGAGAGGCACTACAAATATGATTGACAGGTAAGGTAGGTGAGATGAGATCTGTTATTGGACCAGGTTCTGGGGCGGGGCGGGACAAGCTCTGGAGCTCAGGACAAGGCGGGACGCTGGTTACCTGCTTCGCCAGCCGATGTCCCCTCGCCCCCGAGCGGGTCCCTCTCACCCGCGGCAGGGAAGGGAACTCGGGACGGGGTCAGAACAAGCCTCAGTTGCTACCCGACATTTCCAGGCTCTAACCCCGCCCCGCCCCTGCCGGGTATATTTAATACGAGGTGTCGAGATTCTGCCCGGGGTGCGGCCCGGCTGAGATCTCCGGATAGCAAATCCCAGCCGCCCTTAACGCTGCTTGTTATAGGACCGTGCCCGAGTCTAAATGAACACCCCGGCTGGCCACGTTCCTCTCCCCGCCCCCGTCGAGTGACCCGCCCGCGGGGACACCATGTCCGGGAAGGGAGCAGCTTCGTCCCGCTCGCACTAACCAAGACGTTTCAGCGGCTTCACCCGGGAGCCTTTGTCCCAGTTCTGTCAGCTCCCGGCCCCGGCCACAGCAACCCGTATTCTCCCTCATGCTGCTCTTTTACCCTCGGCCTCCCGCTTGGCACCAGCCTACCTCTGCTCAGCTTGTCCTGGCCGCTGTCGGGCTGTTTGTGTACCAGGCGGAGTTGGACTTTGGTGAGTTTGGAGCGAGCGAAGGACAGGGCAGAGCTCATCCTGCTCGCTGGCCTGAGCGAACAGCCTGGCATACTCCAGACCCCCCAGCTCCGAGCGCCGGCCCCTGCACCCGCCTCGCGTCGCTTTTCGTGCGGGGCGGAACGAGAGTTCAAGGCAAGCGTCGTTCTCCGGCGGGACCGAAGAAGCCGCTGGTGCGCTGCACCATCGCAGGGCGGCTGGTTATGGTGAAGCGTGCATCGGCCAGGGAGATCTCTCAACGCCCCCCTCCCTGGCACCAGAGGCTTTCACAATGTTGACGAACAAGGAGATAATTAGTGGGCACATGACTGATGGATTAGAGAAGTATTTGCCCAGGGCTGTTAGGCAATGCAGAAGTCAGGGCCAAACCCCACTTGGAGTAAATATATACAGGGCATTCCGGGCTGGCTGACCGCACTGGGCAAGTGTCTCCACGCATCATGGAGCTGACTGGAGCCATCACCATCTTCCTGGGCATCTACGTGTCCTGCCTCCTCGTCATCTCCGCCTGGAGGAAGCAGTCGCGCTACAAGAACCTGCCCCCCGGGCCCACTCCCCTCCCGCTGATCGGGAACTTCCTGCAGATGAAGGTGGGAGAAACCCTAAAATCCCTGGAGAAGGTGAGTCACCGAGAGCCAGAGTCAGGAGCCAACTCTTGGAGAGGCCATATCATTTGAGAGTCCGTCTGTCTGTCTATCCCTATATGTTCCTGTCTAGCTAGCGCTCTACCCATCCCCAGACACCCCATCTATCTATCTATCTATCTATCTATCTATCTATCTATCCCCATCCACCCCCTCTATCTATCTATCTATCTATCTATCTATCCATCCCCATACACCCCTCTATCTATCTATCTATCTATCTATTCCCATACACCCCCTCTATCTATCTATCTATCTATCTATCCCCATCCACCCCCTCTATCTATCTATCCCCATCCACCCCATCCATCTATCTATCTATCCCCATCCACCCCATCCATCTATCTATCTATCTATCTATCTATCTATCCCCATCCACCCCATCCATCTATCTATCTATCTATCTATTCCCATCCACCCCATCTATCTATCTATCTATCTATCTATCTATCCCCATCCACCCCATCCATCTATCTATCTATCTATCTATTCCCATCCACCCCATCTATCTATCTATCTATCTATCTATCCCCATCCACCCCATCTATCTATCTATCTATCTATCTATCTATCTATCTATCTATCTATCTATCTATCTATCTATCCCCATCCACCCCCTCAAGCTCGTTAGCTAGCTAACCACTCCCCTAGCCCTCTATCTCTCTAGTTACATACCAGTCACCATAGGTACCCTTCTCTCTCTCTATGTCTGTCTCTCGAATGTGAATACACTCTGTATTCGGATCAGTTGTGGCTCGGCCCCTCAAGGAGTCCAGTCCCCACATGCTCTGAACGACATGAAGATGCTCGTCTCCCCGGTTCCATTTCTCAAGGAGCACCTAGCCCGCCGGGAGGGCAGGGAAGACTGGAGATCGCTGTTAATCAATTGCCGCGTTACCCGCTCGACAACTCAAAATCAACCCCATGGCCGGGGCCGCTGGAAGTCTCCTTTCACTGCTAAGAATATCACTGCGTGTGTTTGTACAGCGCCTGGCGCGGTGGGGTCCTGGTCCAGGAGACGGGCTCTGAGGTGTCCCTGCAATACAGATCACATGGGCGGGGGGGCGGGGGAAATAAAAAGATTTTCGTGGAAACATTTTCCAACAGAAAGTTGAGATTTCAACCGAATAAAATGCTTTGTGGAAAGGTCGGCTTTCTGGAAACGTTGTCAGAGCGGGGGGCAGGAAAACAAATATTTTCAGCTGAAAATTAAAACTGTTTTGGTTTCCAGAAGGTTTTGGCCCAAAATAGAGAGAGACTTATTTTGTTTTAGTTTGTCAATTTTCAGCCAAGAATTTTTCCATTTTGGGCAGTTTTCAGGGCAACCTTTTCTCAGGTTTTGGCCAAAAAATATTCCATTTCAACCCAAAAATGTTTCTGTTTTCAGCCTACATTGCTTCGGGTTTTGGCAGGGTTTTTTTGGGGTGAGGGTGGCGGGGTGGAATTTTTGGGGGCCAAAAGCAAAAAACTTTGTTTTGGTTTTTTTAAGAAAAAGTCGCCATTTTCCTTGGACCCAGTTCCCATTTCCCGCCCACCTCTGATCACCTTCCCCTACAGCTGCGTGAGAAGTACGGCCCGGTGTTCACGGTCTATTTCGGGTCCAAGCCCATCGTGGTGCTGTGCGGGCACGAGGCGGTGAAGGAAGCGCTGGTGGACCAGGCCGAGGAGTTCAGCGGGAGAGGTCAAGTGCCGACGCTGGAGAAGAACTTTCATGGCTTTGGTGAGGAGCAGGAGATGGGCAATAAACCTCCCCAGATGTAAAGGGCCAGATCCCCGGCTGGTCTAAATCCAGAGAGTGGAACGACACCAGTTCCGGATCTGGCCCGGAGCAAAGACCCCCCCCCCCATACTAAAGCGTTCCCACTCCCCGAGTGTGAAGCTTTGCATGTTTCACGGGGGAGTGGGGGGAGGGGGTGTTCCCTTTTAAACACACATGGTCCCATCAGGCCATTGTGTGTCCAGATTCACCACAAACTTTGCACCACCCAGCCGATGCAAACCGACCCTCAGCCCAGTTGAACCCTCCCGAAGAGCTGGGTTGGTGCATTTTGCATCACTGCTCCAGAGCCGGGAACTGAACCCTTAACGGCTTTGTCCCTTCGCCACCCGCCCCCTCGGGACGAGCCGCCTCACTGTGCTCATTTCACCTTCCTGGGCTGAAAACCGTCCTCTCCCTCCAGGGGTGGTTTTTGCCAACGGGGAGCGGTGGAAGCAGCTTCGCCGGTTCTCCCTCACCGCCCTGCGCAACTTCGGCATGGGGAAGAAAAGCATCGAGGAGCGGATCCAGGAGGAGGCCCAGGTCCTGCTGGAAGCCTTTCGAAATACAAAAGGTGACTCGGCAGAGTGGCGCTCCCCCCGCCCCCCGGGGATCGGCTTCAGCCACGTCCCCCTCAGACCCTGGTTTGAGGCCTTGCCCGGTGGCTGGGCTGTTGGCTGCCTCTCTGCGCAGGGATGAACGTCGCCCGCGTTGAATTTCATCCACACGCAGAGTGATGTTAAAAAAACCAACCACTGGGCAGGTTTAGTCTGGAGAGGAGACCAGTGGGGTGGGGGTGGTGGGGGTGAAGGGAGTGTGTGTGTGTGTGTGTGGGGGGGGGGACGACCAAAGAACAGTCTTCAAATCTGTTCCGGGCTGTTACAAAGAGGACGGGGATCGGCTCAAGGTCGGAGAAGACGTCCTGGGTTTAATCTGCAGCGAGGGAGATCTAGGTTAGATCTTGGGGAAAACTGTCTAACTCGCAGGGAAGTGAAGCCCTGGGACAGGTGAGCTAAGGAGGTTGTGGGAATCCCCGTCACTGCAGGTTTTTAAGAACAGGTGGGACAAACCCCTGTCGGGGCTGGGCTAGGTTTAGTTGGTGTCTTGGCGCGGGGGTGGGTGGGGGCTGGACTAGATGACCTCTCGAGATTGCTACGATGCTGTGGGGTAAGCTGTGTCGGGATGAAATGACTCAGGCAGATGGATCTGCACTGCCAAGTTGTGTAGCAAACAGGACACCTCTGTCACCCATCGCTGCTCCGTGTGGGGTCCCGGATTCCAAGGGGAGGAGGAACCTCTCCGAAGATCTAGTCTGACCTCGGGCATAACAGGCCCGGGAATTCCCCCGGAACAAGTCCTGTTTGAACTGTTACGAAGCATCCAAGTCAGCTCCTAAACTCCCTTCATGTTGGCTGCTCCTCTTCCCCCAATGACCGCACGACCCCTCTTCCCTTCTCTCCCCCCTACGCCAGCGGAACCTTTTGACCCGACTTTCTTCCTGAGCCGGGCCGTCTCCAACGTCATCTGCTCCATCGTCTTTGGCGACCGCTTTGACTACGAAGACAAAGAATTCCTGTCCTTGCTGCAGATGATGAACGAAAGCCTTAGGGAGATGAGCTCCCCGTGGTCACAGGTATGTCCTGCTGGAAATGAACCGGGCGGTCTTTTCATTGCATGTGGGTTACTGCAGATAACTGTGTTCTGGGCCACCAGAACAAATGCAGAGTAATTCTATAGACTTCAGTGAAGGTACTCCGAATTCACACCAGTGTCACTCCAAATTCACACCGGCGTCACTCCAAATTCACACCGGCGTCACTCCAAATCCACACCGGCATGACCGACACTCTGGTTCTGGGGATGCCCCAAAAGCCGTTCTCTGTGTGTGCTTCTCTTTCCAGTTCTACGACATGTATGCGAATTTCCTCAAATACTTCCCCGGACCTCACACGAAAATCTACTACATACTGGAAGACATGAGGAAATTTATTGAGAGGAGAGTGAAGCAGAACCAAGCAACGCTGGATGTCAATTCCCCCCGGGATTTTATCGACTGCTTCCTGATCCAAATGGCAAAGGTACAGTGCCCTGGGCTCTGGGAGCTGAGTGAATGGCTCGGATGATCTTCCAGCAAACACGGCGCTAGGGGCCCCATGAGTCATGCAATTGTCACCAATACCAAGTACCAGGATTCCCCCCACCCCAAAATAGCAGCAGTGATTTTGCAGAGTTCAGACAGGAATAGTTTGGCAAATCTGTACTTTCAAGACCAGCTCTCCTGGGGCTGTGGAAATTCCCACGCTGATGTTTCCGCGTATGTTGATTTTCCCCAAGGAAAAGCAAAACCCTTCCAGTGAATTTAACACCAGGAACTTGGAGATGACGACGCTCAACTTGTTCTTCGCCGGCACGGAGACCGTCAGCTCCACCCTGAGATACGGGTTTCTGCTCCTGATGAGACACCCGGAGGTCCTAGGTAAGTAAGGAAAGTTCATAAACATTCACTGAATGCCACAGGTCACAAACAGGGTGAAATTTGCCCCTGTGCAGAGAGCCGGCAAAAGACCCGTGCACTGTATTTAGGGTGTGTCTCCACTGAGCACTAAGCCCAGATCTGTGGGACTTTGGCATGTGGGCTGGGAGTTCCAAGCCCGTGTTTGAGAGTCTGCCTGGGTTTGCTGGACCCGGGTCTCCCAGCCGTGTTAATTCGTCCGCACTGCACCATACAGACCTCCTGCCGCGGGTCTGTGTCTTTGGGCTGCGTCCGCACTGCACGATGACAGGGCTTGGACCCGAGTTACCGAGGGCCTGGGGCTCTGACCCAGCCCCCCAGCAGGGTCCGAGGACCCGGGTCCTGAGCGCTTGCTAATCCGAGTCAGACTGATTTGCAGGTGGAGGTCAGTATCATTATGGGGAAACTGAGGCACAGGGCCTGAGGTCAGCAGCAGAACCGGAAAGAGCATCTGGGTCTCCCGTGTCCAGTCCGGTGCTCTGCCCTCTAGGCCACGGTGGGGAATTTCCCCCTAGCTGCCACGTCCCCGCTCTCCCCACTCCTGAGCGGCTCCCGGGATCCGCCGGGCCGTGGGGTAAGATCTGTAGGTGTCGCTGACAGGGAAGTTGCACGAGGAGATCGACCGGGTGATTGGCCAGAACCGCGTCCCGGCCATCGAGGACCGGAGCCAGATGCCCTACACCGACGCCGTGATCCACGAGATCCAGCGGGTCAGCGACCTGATCCCCATGGACGTGCCCCACCTCGTGACCCGGGACACCCAGTTCAGAGGCTACACCATCCCCCAGGTGGGGGGCGAGCGGGCGGGGGGACTCGGCAGGGCGCGGGGCGTCAGGGGATCTGGGCCCATTGGCAGGTACCCGAGACCTGCCCGCTGAGCGGCTCTGTTCCCGCGTAATCCCAGCGTGGGGGGCAGAGAGAGGTGGGCATGCCCGGGGAGGTGGGCGGGGGGAGATGGCACCCAGCCAGCGGGCGACACCGCCTCCTTCTGACCACCTGGTGCTCTGCTCCCAGGGCACCGAGATCTACCCCATGCTCAGCACCGTCCTGCGCGACCCCAGCATGTTCAAAACCCCCGAAAGCTTCAACCCCGGGAATTTCCTGGAGGAGACGGGACGCTTCCGGAAAAACGACGCCTTCGTGCCCTTCTCCTTGGGTGAGCTGCCTAGTCCAGACTCCTCGGTCGGTCTGTCTGTCTGTCCATCCCCAGACGCACTGCACTGCCCCAAATCCGGACTCCTCGGTCGGTCTGTCTGTCTGTCCATCCCCAGACGCGCTGCACTGCCCCAAATCCGGACTCCTCGGTCGGTCTGTCTGTCTGTCCATCCCCAGACGCGCTGCACTGCCCCAAATCCGGACTCCTCGGTCGGTCTGTCTGTCCACCCATCCGTCCCCAGACACACTGCAGCGCCCCTCATCTGGACTGGTCGGTCTGTCTATCCATCCCATCCACCCCCTCTAGCTAGCTATCTCCATGCACCAAACGCGGTGGAGTCGGACTATCGATTGCAAAGCTCCACTCCCCCCGACCCCGCTTCCTTTCTAGCACTAAGAATCCCGTCCGCATGTGCACCGGGCGGCTGAAGATCCGTGCTGCTGCCCCCAGCGTAAGCCGGCCCCCTCCCACCCAGGTGCATCCATGCGGCTCATCCCCCACCCCGGTGCCCCTCCCTCTTGTCCCCCGTAGGGAAGCGGACCTGCCTGGGCGAGGCGCTGGCCCGCATGGAGCTCTTCCTCTTCTTCACCGCCATCCTGCAGCGCTTCACGCTGAAGCCCCTGGTGGCCCCGGAGGACATCGACACCAAGCCCATGGAGAGCGGCTTAGCCAAAATCCCGCCCTTCTACCAGCTCTGCGTGGTCCCTCGCTGACGGAGACAAGCCCCAGGCAGGGCCCCCGTGTGGCTGAGAAACCCCGGGTGACAGGGGCACAAGCAACATAACAGGCCTGATTCTAGTTACCCCCTCCCTGCGCTTGGTTTAACGTAGCTTTAAACTCCTCTTACGGACTCTGTATGGCCCTGGTGTCAGTTACAGCAGCCTCGGGGCTGCTCTAACTCACGCAAGGGGCCCTGGGGGACACGGAACAACCACAGCACAGTGTGCTCTGGCTATGCCCCTGATCCACCCCCAGTGGGCCCTGGGGGGCAGAGACTAGCCCCAGCGCAGTGCGGTCAGACCTCGCCCACGATCCACCCCCTATGGGCCTGGGGGGGGGAGGGGGGAGGAGGCAGAGAGCAGCCACAGCGCAGTGCACTCTGGCTGGAAGCAGTGTGGTGGGATCAGGGCCCTTACACCAGTTCAACGCCGACCGAGCAGGCCCCCGTGCAATGTGTGTGCGGGGAGGGGCTTCGGGGGCCTGGTTGGCACTGGTGTAACCACATTGCTTGGAGTTAATCCCTGTTTACAGCAGCGTGAGCGAGAACAAAAGCCAGGGCCGGGATCGCCGTCAGCCCCAGGCGCAGAGATCTCGTGTGAACGCAGGCTGGGGATCAGAGCCCTGCAGAGGCAGTGGTAGAGTCGTGGGTCGGCCTTGCACTGGGGCTGCTCAGCCCTGCCGGAAAGCAGGGAGCCCCGTCGTGTGCCCCCCGGCCTGAGGTTTTAACACCATTTCCGCTTGGCGCTTGCTTAGGCCGACGCGCCCGGCTGGACTCACTGGTTCCCGCGATGAGGAGCTGGTGGTGGACGGTCTGAAAACGTGCTGGGCTTATAATGACCGTGACCCTTCCTACGTCCCCCCAGGGACGGAGAGTTGGTGTTACACTTCCTTAGTTTATAGTCATTCGTTCTCCCCCATCCCACTGCTTGTAACTATGTCAGCACCGAGCGTATTAAAGACCATGAGAACATGAGGTGGTTGCAAGAGAAGCTTCGCAGAACACTTCATTTGTGGGTTCGCTCGCTTTAGGTTTGAACAGAGACTGGGAGTGGCTCAGTCGTTACGGAAATTGAATCTATTTCCCCTAGTTAAGTCTCCTCACTCCTTTGTGTCAACCGTCCGCAATGGGCCATCTTGATTATCACTTCAAAAGTTTTTTCCCCTGCTGAGAATAGTTCTCTCAATTAATTAGCCTCTTACAGTTGGTATAGGTACTTCCACCTTTTCATGTTTCTCTGAACGTATAAATATCTGCTTACTGTATGTTCCATTCTATGCATCAGAAGAAGTGGGCTGTAGCCCACGAAAGCTTATGCTGAAATCAATGTGTTAGTCTCTAAGGTGCCACAAGTAATCCTGTTCTTTTTTCTTTTTCACAGTCACAGTTGATCGATCGGTCGGTCGGTAGATCGGTCGGTCGATAGCTAGATATGGGGATGGACGGATGGATGCATCGATCTCTATCCATCCCCATCCCCTGCATCTCTCTCCCCCCCCCCCCCATACACGCCCATCTATCTCGCTGGGTCTGGCTGGTGCCTGTTTTCAGATTGTTGGTAGCTCCCAAGCAAGACCCCGTGACCCAGGTTGTTAGAGGGTTTTAGGCGTTGCGACATCTTGCAGATAGAGGACTCAGAGTCTCGTTTTCAAAAGGATTTAGAAGTGCAGCAACACCCCAATACCTTCAAATCTGGGCCTTTGTCCGTGAAACAATACGTGTTTATTTAATCGCCTGCAATATTTGTCTTTTCCTGAGCCCCCTTCGAGGGCTTAACCTTGGCTCAGGTTCGTTTACACAAAGCTAATCCAAGTCTTCAGTGGCTTTTCTTCTTTATCTTTTCTCTCGGGTTTCTTACTTTTCTATGCTGGGCCCAGGGGCTTGGCTGGCCTCGGGCAGATGCTCTGGCAAACCTCGCTGCCCTGTACTAGGTAAACAGCAGCCTCAGAGACTCGCTATGCAACGGGGACCTTCCTTCCTCCACCTCAGTACGGTCACGGTGGGATCCGGCAGGTGGGATTTTCCAGCCTCTCTAGCAGGCTGGGTGGGAAGCAGATTTAAAGAGACAACTGAGCCTCCTGGCAGAGTGGGCTGTTACCAGTGGCTGCTATGCAGAGCAGAATCTAGCGGAGTAGCAGCCCGGACTCCTGGGTTCCCAGGCTCCGCCTTGAACTCCCTGGCTGACCTTGGGAGAGTTAGTTCATCTTTCCGGGCCCCAGGACCCTCATCTGTAAAATCAGGATAACGAGTCTGTCTTCTGTGTTTAGAGGGTGAACTCTTGGGGCCAAGGGCTGTCTCTTACTGTGTCTGGGCAGCGCCCGGCGCGATGGGGCCCTGATCTCGGCTGGAGTCTGGGCAGCGCCCGGCCCGACGGTGCCCTGATCTCGGCTGGAGTCTGGGCAGTGCCCGGCGCGACGGGGCCCTGATCTCGTCTGGGGTCTGGGCAGCGCCCGGCGCGATGGGGCCCTGATCTCGGCCGGGGTCTGGGCAGCGCCCGGCGCAACGGGGCCCTGATCTCGGCCGGAGTCAGGGCAGCGCCCGGCGCGAAGGGGCCTTGATCTCAGCTGGAGTCTGGGCAGTGCCTGGTGCGACGGGGCCCTGAGCTCGGCAAGTCCAGCCAAGCCCTTGGCAGCTGGTGCCCGGTTCTGGTTCAGGGAGGTTCCCGTGTCTGCAGCGAGTGTTTAATGGGTAAATAGCCAGGGGTTAAAAGGGGAGCTCACCGCAAGGGGGAAGAGAGAACTGGCGTGTTCGCGGTTACGCAAGCCCTGAACTCAACTCCCCTTTCCATAACCCCACGGGGGGAAATTCACAGCCTGGCCCGCGGCCAGCGCCAGGCCGACCTGCCGCCTTGCGTCTGCTGCGGCCCCGAGACCAACGCGCGCTTGGCTCCCTGGCCTTGTGCTGGGCCTCCGGGCTGCCACCTCCGAGGCACAAAACCCCAGGGCTGCTCCGGAGCCTCTCCCGCTGGGCACCGTCCCCGGGACGGCGACCTCCAAAACGGGGCGATCCTGGGAGCACGGGGCCCGGGCCGGGGGCTGACGTGGGACTCAGCCAGGCGGAAGCGAATAGAGCAGGAAATAAAGATGCTGGGAGGCCGATTATTTGCACTAAAGCTTTCGGACGGGCCAACGTATTCATCCCCTCCCGGGCCAGATCCTCAGTGGCAGTGATTTCCCTACACCCCCCCTAGAGGGGGTGTACACCCCCCCTGCATTTCCCCAACACCCCCCGTTTGGTGAACTAGTTACATGCCAATTTAGTGACCCACCCACACACACACACACCCCAGTAAATTTGAACCCTCTCCCCCACAATTTCAATTCCTGGGGAGGCCACTGCTCAGCGGGTGTCGTCTGGTGTGTCTTGGACTCACCGGTCGTGCCCTCTCTTGCCCCGTGCGGTCCGTGGGGGGGTGCCCCTTTCAGTGAGACAGCCCTTCTCGGGGGTCCACTCTCTCTCGGGGTTCAGCCCCTCCACCTCCTGGATCCACACCTCTCTGAGCCTTAGCACACCTGTCTCTGCCGTGGGCCCCTTCAGTGAGTCCCCTCGCTCTGGGCCCCCGGCCTCCACCCCCGAAGGGGACGATGCAACCCCGTTCTCTAGCCCAGAGTGACTCTCAGCCAGCGTCAAACTGGAGGGATGATTGAGCGTTGAACACAGCACAGGGACTCTCAGGGCCTCAGGCCTGGCCTCCCTCAGCCCAGCACATCCAGCTCTCTCCTGTATCCCGGTGGGCTCTGCCTGCTTCCTCTCTCCAGCCCAGAGCCCCCTGCTTCCCAGCTGGGCTGTGGATATCACTGGCCCCGAGCCCCACCTCTGTCCATTGTCTTCTCTCCAGGTAAACAGCCCTGCAAACAGGGTTGTCTGGACCTCTTCTCTGTCTCTGGCCCCCTGTGGCTGGACCCCCCCCCCCTCCCCCGCGCTCCTCTCTTCGCAGCCTATTGTTCTCCCACTGGTCAGAACTGGGTCCCCAGTTCCCTCGCCAGTCCCCTGTAACAACAAACTCCCTTTCCCATCACCTCGTTAAACCCGTAACACCCACAGAAACTGAGTCCCACCCCCTTTGCATGCAACCCTAGGAAACCAAGAAAACCCCCATGGGCAACAAGGAAAACAGGAAACTCCCCCATGCCGTCACAAGCAGGCACTCAAGGGAGATTTGACGTGCAATTTACACGTTCAAAAAGCCAGGTTAGATCCTGGAGACAAGGGGGCTGATTTAGCCAGGGGTTGGATTTCCAGCAAAGCCTTTGGAAGAGCTCTGAGTGCAGGCTTTGAGTTGTGTGCATTGAGCCCAAACCCCGGGGGGTTGAGGCCAGCGTAGGTCGCACCTCGGATGTCCCTGGGGTCCCTCCAGCCCAGAGCCCGATCCCGCCTGTTGCTCAGGATTAAAGAAGCGTTCGGGAGTTTGCAGCTGTCCATAAATCACATAATGTACCAGCGGGTGGGTGGGTCCTCACTGGTGCGTGACAGCGACAAGGAGCCGGCTGGAGGTGTCAGCGAACCGAGAGAGAGGTTTGGCCGGGAAAGAGGCAAAGGCTGGAGGAGGGGAACGAATAAACCTGTTTTACACGCTGGCGGAGAGTCGCTGCTGACGGCGGAGCTGGGGTGCAGGGCCCCTTTGGGGGGGGGGGGGGGAGCGTGGAAGCTTTCCCTAGTGACCGGGTGGACCCTGCGGGGAGCCCCCGGCGTGGAATAGGGGAGGCTGAATGCGCCGAAGTGAGATCCTGCATCCAGAGCCCGTGATGGTGCCAGGGGGCCGGACAATCACCACCGTCCGTGTTAAGGCTTTTACAGGCGGCCCCGAGCAGGACTCCGGCGGGGGGACGTCCCGGGCGTGGCTGGCAAACAAGGACGGCCACGGCTTCCTTTGGCCGGGCTGTGCCAGCCCCTCGCTTGGCCGCCGCGGGAACCAAACACCTGTGCTGAGTCCCGGGGGACGGAGGCGGCTACAGGCCGAGGGTGGTCCCAGCGCTCCGGCGAGGCAGGGAGGGGGCACGGTTAGCCAGCGAGAGGTGTCCGGCAGGGCCGGGGGGCCGGGGAAAGACAGAGTGTGTGAGCGTGGAAGGGGAGGGGGGATGGACAGACAGACGCGGGGTGTCTTGCACTCATTTCGCTGGAATAAAGCGGCCCCAAGGCTCAAAGGTGCCACGATGACCCTGACACCGTCAGCGTTGATTGAACCAGGTTTGGGGTTTGATACGCAGGGACCTGCCCCGGCCTGGCCCCTGGCAAAAGTCATTGACAAGCCTTTAAACTTCGGATTGACGCTACAGGGAAAGAAAAACAAACAGCGAAAGCCTCTGGCGGGTAAAGGGTCGAATGAGGCTTTTTGAAACCTGCCCCTGGGTCTTTGGTTGTTTGGGGGGGGGGGGGGGGGATGGAAGATGGTAACAGGGTCTCCTTTGTCTGACTCTAGGAACCAGAGGGACTTTGACTGAGCCGGCTGGAGCGGGCGTTGCTGCTGTTAGACTCCGATGCTGGTTTCTAGGAGGCAACAGGAGACAAACCCGCGCCAAAGGGGCCAGAAGAGACCCGCAGAGGCGGAAAATGCAGCTTGCAGCCTCGGGGCTGGAAAATCACGGGCGTGGCCCGCGGTCCCGTCCCCGCTTTGGGACCTCGCAAACTTCTGCCAGGTTCTGCTCACGGGCTCCAGCGGCGTTGGGAAATATGCAGCCTTGGCCGGCCAAGGCAGATTCTTCTCAGCCCGGAGGAAAAGGAGAGGGGTGGTGAGCGGAGGAAAAAGGCGGGGAAGGAGAAGGACACACTGGGGGAAGCAGGGGGGCTTCTAATGCTACGGGGTACTATGGTTGCCAGCCCTCCGGGACTGTCCGGGAGTCCCCAGGAATGAAAGATTAATTAGAGATCGTGTCATGCGACGAAGCTGCCAGGAACACGGCCAGCCACAACGGGCAGCCCCACGCGATGCGGGTGCGCACACTACCTGCGCTGCCGGGAAGGGTTCTCCCGGGGGCCTGGTTAATCCAGCGCCCCCAGAGGGAGAGCCAGGGGGACGGAGGAATTCTGTCTACACCAGGGCCCCGGTCGACTTAACCCCGTCGCACGGGGGGGTGGATTGTTCGCACTCCTGAGCGACACAGCTGGGTCGACCTCGCTTTTTAGCGCAGACCAGCCCGTAGTCTGACATCCCAGGTGGTAGCTGGGGGTGGGGGGCGCTCCGGGTCCCTCGCCTGGGCCTGGTCCGGTCCGGACGCCGCAGAGGCGCGAGGTTCTGGGACGGGCGCCCCCACGGAGCAGCGGGGGGCAAACAACCCAAGTAGTTTGAAGTTGGTGGCAAAGGCACTCGGCAAAGCATGGTCCTAGCCCCTGTTCCCTCTAAGCTGGGCGCACACCGATCCTAAACCCCGTGCACACGGCGAAACCAAGGAGCTAAACTGATAACGAATTGTGGGGCCTGACCCCCCACTGGTGTGAATGGGCCGTGGCTCCATTGGGGTCAATGTAAAAGAAGCAGTGAGAGATTAAAAAACATCTGTTAAAAAGTGGAAGTCAAATCCTAGTGAGGTATCTAGCAAGGAGCATAAACACTGCCAAATTAAGTGTAAAAATATAATAAGAAAAGCCAAAAAGGAGTTTGAAGAACAGCTAGCCAAAATCTCAAAAGGTAATTGTGACGGTGTTCCCCATAAAACTTTATGGGGAGATGCTTATAAATGTATATATGTAGCATAAAACACCGTCACAGTAATAACAACATGTTTTTAAGTACATCAGAAGCAGGAAGCCGGCTAAACAACCAGTGGGGCCCCTGGACGATCGAGATACAAAGGGAGCACTTAAAGATGATAAAGTCATTGCAGAGAAACTAAATGAATTCTTTGCTTCAGTCTTCACGGCTGAGGACGTTAGGGAGATTCCCAAACCTGAGCCGTCCTTTGTAGGTGACAAATCTGAGGAATTGTCACAGATTGAAGTGTCACTAGAGGAGGTTTTGGAACTAATTGATAAACTTAACTGTAACAAGTCACCGGGACCAGATGGCATTCACCCAAGAGTTCTGAAAGATCTCAAATGTGAAATTGCGGAACTATCAACTAGGGTTTGTAACCTGTCTTTTAAATCAGCTACTCAACGACTGGAAGATAGCTAATGTAACGCCAATATTTTTTAAAGGGCTCTAGAGGTGATCCCGGCAATTACAGACCAGTAAGTCTAACATTCGTACCAGGTAAATTAGTTGAAACAATAGTAAAGAATAAAATTGTCAGACACATAGAAGAACATAAATTGTTGGGCAAAAGTCAACATGGTTTCTGTAAAGGGAAATCATGTCTTACTAATCTATTAGAGTTCTTTGAAGGGGTCAACAAACATGTGGACAAGGGGGATCCAGTGGACATAGTGTACTTAGATTTCCAGAAAGCCTTTGACAAAGTCCTTCACCAAAGGCTCTTACGTAAATTAAGTTGCCATGGGATAAGAGGGAAGATCCTTTCGTGGATTGAGAACTGGTTACAAGACAGGGAACAAAGGGGTAGGAATAAATGGTAAATGTTCAGAATGGAGAGGGGTAACTAGTGGTGTTCCCCCAGGGTCAGTCCTAGGACCAATCCTATTCAACTTATTGATAAATGATCTGGAGAAAGGGGTAAACAGTGAGGTGGCAAAGTTTGCAGATGATACTAAACTGCTCAAGATAGTTAAGAGCAGATCTGGGACACAGCCGGAGCGCATTGAGCTGTGGCTATTCTCTGCCCCCCAGGGCCCATAGGGGGTGTAGCGGGGGCGTGGTCAGACCGCACTGAGCTGTGCCTCTTCCGTGTCCCCCAGGGCCCATAGCATGAGTTAGAGCAGCCCCGAGGCTGCTGTAACTGACACCAGGGCCATACAGAGTCCGTAAGAGGAGTTTAAAGCTACGTTAAACCAAGCGCAGGGAGGGGGTAACTAGAATCAGGCCTGTTATGTTGCTCATGCCCCTGTCACCCGGGGTTTCTCAGCCACACGGGGGCCCTGCCTGGGGCTTGTCTCCGTCAGCGAGGGACCATGCAGAGCTGGTAGAAGGGCGGGATTTTGGCAAAGCCGCTCTCCATGGGCTTGGTGTCGATGTTCTCCGGGGCCACCAGGGGCTTCAGCGTGAAGCGCTGCAGGATGGCGGTGAAGAAGAGGAAGAGCTCCATGCGGGCCAGCGCCTCGCCCAGGCAGATCCGCTTCCCTACGGGGGACAAGAGGGAGGGGCACCGGGGTGGGGGATGAGCCGCATGGATGCACCTGGGCGGGCGGGGGCCGGCTTACGCTGGGGGCAGCAGCACGGATCTTCAGCCACCCGGTGCACATGCGGACGGGATTCTTAGCGCTAGAAAGGAAGCGGGGTCGGGGGGAGTGGAGCTTTGCAATCGATAGTTTGACTCCACCGCGTTTGGTGCATGGAGATAGCTAGCTAGAGGGGGTGGATGGGATGGATAGACAGACCGACCAGTCCAGATGAGGGGCGCTGCAGTGTGTCTGGGGACGGATGGGTGGACAGACAGACCGATGAGTCCGGATTTGGGGCAGTGCAGCGCGTCTGGGGATGGACAGACAGACAGACCGACCGAGGAGTCTGGACTAGGCAGCTCACCTGAGGAGAAGGGCACGAAGGCATCGTTTTTCCGGAAGCGTCCCGTCTCCTCCAGGAAATTCCCAGGGTTGAAGCTTTCGGGGGTTTTGAACATGCTGGGGTCGCGCAGGACGGTGCTGAGCATGGGGTAGATCTCGGTGCCCTGGGAGCAGAGCACCAGGTGGTCAGAAGGAGGCGGTGTCGCCCGCTGGCTGGGTGCCATCTCCCCCCGCCCCCCTCCTCAGGCATGCCCACCTCTCTCTGCCCCCCACGCTGGGATTACGCGGGAACAGAGCCGCTCAGCGGGCAGGTCTCGGGTACCTGCCAATGGGCCCAGATCCCCTGACTCCCCGCGCCCTGCCGAGTCCCCCCGCCCGCTCGCCCCCCACCTGGGGGATGGTGTAGCCTCTGAACTGGGTGTCCCGGGTCACGAGGTGGGGCACGTCCATGGGGAGCAGGTCGCTGACCCGCTGGATCTCGTGGATCACGGCGTCGGTGTAGGGCATCTGGCTCCGGTCCTCGATGGCCGGGACGCGGTTCTGGCCAATCACCCGGTCGATCTCCTCGTGCAACTTCCCTGTCAGCGACACCGACAGAGCTTACCCCACGGCCCGGCGGATCCCGGGAGCCGCTCAGGAGTGGGGAGAGCGGGGACGTGGCGGCTGGGGGAAATTCCCCACCGTCGCCTAGAGGGCAGAGCACCGGACTGGACACGGGAGACCCAGATGCTCTTTCCGGCTCTGCTGCTGACCTCAGGCCCTGTGCCTCAGTTTCCCCATAATGATACTGACCTCCACCTGCAAATCAGTCTGACTCAGGTCAGCAAGTGCTCAGGACCCGGGTCCTCGGACCCTGCTGGGGGGCTGGGTCAGAGCCCCAGGCCCTTGGTAACTCGGGTCCAAGCCCTGTCATCGTGCAGTGCGGACGCAGCCCAAAGACACAGACCCGCGGCAGGAGGTCTGCGTGGCGCAGTGCGGATGAATTAACACAGCTGGGAGACCCGGGTCCAGCAAACCCAGGCAGACTCTCAAACACGGGCTTGGAAACTCCCAGCCCACATGCCAAAGTCCCACAGATCATAGAATCATAGAATCTCAGGGTTGGAAGGGACCTCAGGAGGTCATCTAGTCCAACCCCCTGCTCAAAGCAGGACCAACCCCAACTAGATCATCCCAGCCAGGGCTTTGTCAAGCCTGACCTTAAAAACCTCTAAGGAAGGAGATTCCACCACCTCCCTAGGTAACCCATTCCAGTGCTTCACCACCCTACTAGTGAAAAAGTTTTTCCTAATGTCCAAACTAAACCTCCCCCACTGCAACTTGAGACCATTACTCCTTGTTCTGTCATCTTCTACCACTGAGAACAGTCTAGATCCAGCCTCTTTGGAACCCCCTTTTAGGTAGTTGAAAGCAGCTATCAAATCCCCCCTCACTCTTCTCTTCTGCAGGCTAAACAATCTCAGTTCCCTCAGCCTCTCCTCATAAGTCATGTGCTCCAGCCCCCTAATCATTTTTGTTGCCCTCCGCTGGACTCTTTCCAATTTATCCACATCCTTCTTGTAGTGTGGGGCCCAAAACTGGACACAGTACTCCAAATGAGGCCTCACCAGTGCCGAATAGAGGGGAATAATCACGTCCCTCGATCTGCTGGAAATGCCCCTACTTATACAGCCCAAAATGCCGTTAGCCTTCTTGGCAACAAGGACACACTGTTGACTCATATTCAGCTTTTTGTCCACTGTAACCCCTAGGTCCTTTTCTGCAGAACTGCTGCCCAGCCATTCGGTCCCTAGTCTGTAGCAGTGCATGGGATTCTTCCGTCCTAAGTGCGGGACTCTGCACTTGTCCTTGTTGAACCTCATCAGATTTCTTTTGGCCCGATCCTCTAATTTGTCTAGGTCCCTCTGTATCCTATCCCTACCCTCCAGCGTATCAACCACTCCTCCCAGTTTAGTGTCATCTGCAAACTTGCTAAGGGTGCAGTCCACACCATCCTCCAGATGGTTAATGAAGATATTGAACAAAACCGGCCCCAGCACCGACCCTTGGGGCACTCCACTTGATACCGGCTGCCAACTAGACATGGAGCCATTGATCACTACCCGTTGAGCACGACCATCCAGCCAGTTTTCTATCCACCTTACCGTCCATTCATCCAGCCCATACTTCTTTAACTTGCTGGCAAGAACGCTGTGCGAGACTGTATCAAAAGCTTTGCTAAAGTCAAGAAATAGCACATCCACTGCTTTCCCCTCATCCACAGAGCCAGTTATCTCATCATAGAAGGCAATTAGGTTAGTCAGGCATGACTTGCCCTTGGTGAATCCATGCTGACTGTTCCTGATCACTTTCCCCTCCTTTAAGTGGTTCAGAATTGATTCCTTGAGGACCTGTTCCATGATTTTTTCAGGGACTGAGGTGAGACTGACTGGCCTGTAGTTCCCCGGATCTGGGCTTAGTGCTCAGTGGAGACACACCCTAAATACAGTGCACGGGTCTTTTGCCGGCTCGCTGCACAGGGGCAAATTTCACCCTGTTTGTGACCTGTGGCATTCAGTGAATGTTTATGAACTTTCCTTACTTACCTAGGACCTCCGGGTGTCTCATCAGGAGCAGAAACCCGTATCTCAGAGTGGAGCTGACGGTCTCCGTGCCGCCGAAGAACAAGTTGAGCGTCGTCATCTCCAAGTTCCTGGTGTTAAATTCACTGGAAGGGTTTTGCTTTTCCTTGGGGAAAATCAACATACGCGGAAACATCAGCGTGGGAATTTCCACAGCCCCAGGAGAGCTGGTCTTGAAAGTACAGATTTGCCAAACTATTCCTGTCTGAACTCTGCAAAATCACTGCTGCTATTTTGGGGTGGGGGGAATCCTGGTACTTGGTATTGGTGACAATTGCATGACTCATGGGGCCCCTAGCACCGTGATTGCTGGAAGATCATCCGAGCCATTCACTCAGCTCCCAGAGCCCAGGGCACTGTACCTTTGCCATTTGGATCAGGAAGCAGTCGATAAAATCCCGGGGGGAATTGACATCCAGCGTTGCTTGGTTCTGCTTCACTCTCCTCTCAATAAATTTCCTCATGTCTTCCAGTATGTAGTAGATTTTCGTGTGAGGTCCGGGGAAGTATTTGAGGAAATTCGCATACATGTCGTAGAACTGGAAAGAGAAGCACACAGAGAACGGCTTTTGGGGCATCCCCAGAACCAGAGTGTCGGTCATGCCGGTGTGGATTTGGAGTGACGCCGGTGTGAATTTGGAGTGACGCCGGTGTGAATTTGGAGTGACACTGGTGTGAATTCGGAGTACCTTCACTGAAGTCTATAGAATTACTCTGCATTTGTTCTGGTGGCCCAGAACACAGTTATCTGCAGTAACCCACATGCAATGAAAAGACCGCCCGGTTCATTTCCAGCAGGACATACCTGTGACCACGGGGAGCTCATCTCCCTAAAGCTTTCGTTCATCATCTGCAGCAAGGACAGGAATTCTTTGTCTTCGTAGTCAAAGCGGTCGCCAAAGACGATGGAGCAGATGACGTTGGAGACGGCCCGGCTCAGGAAGAAAGTCGGGTCAAAAGGTTCCGCTGGCGTAGGGGGGAGAGAAGGGAAGAGGGGTCGTGCGGTCATTGGGGGAAGAGGAGCAGCCAACATGAAGGGAGTTTAGGAGCTGACTTGGATGCTTCGTAACAGTTCAAACAGGACTTGTTCCGGGGGAATTCCCGGGCCTGTTATGCCCGAGGTCAGACTAGATCTTCGGAGAGGTTCCTCCTCCCCTTGGAATCCGGGACCCCACACGGAGCAGCGATGGGTGACAGAGGTGTCCTGTTTGCTACACAACTTGGCAGTGCAGATCCATCTGCCTGAGTCATTTCATCCCGACACAGCTTACCCCACAGCATCGTAGCAATCTCGAGAGGTCATCTAGTCCAGCCCCCACCCACCCCCGCGCCAAGACACCAACTAAACCTAGCCCAGCCCCGACAGGGGTTTGTCCCACCTGTTCTTAAAAACCTGCAGTGACGGGGATTCCCACAACCTCCTTAGCTCACCTGTCCCAGGGCTTCACTTCCCTGCGAGTTAGACAGTTTTCCCCAAGATCTAACCTAGATCTCCCTCGCTGCAGATTAAACCCAGGACGTCTTCTCCGACCTTGAGCCGATCCCCGTCCTCTTTGTAACAGCCCGGAACAGATTTGAAGACTGTTCTTTGGTCGTCCCCCCCCCCCCCACACACACACACACACTCCCTTCACCCCCACCACCCCCACCCCACTGGTCTCCTCTCCAGACTAAACCTGCCCAGTGGTTGGTTTTTTTAACATCACTCTGCGTGTGGATGAAATTCAACGCGGGCGACGTTCATCCCTGCGCAGAGAGGCAGCCAACAGCCCAGCCACCGGGCAAGGCCTCAAACCAGGGTCTGAGGGGGACGTGGCTGAAGCCGATCCCCGGGGGGCGGGGGGAGCGCCACTCCGCCGAGTCACCTTTTGTATTTCGAAAGGCTTCCAGCAGGACCTGGGCCTCCTCCTGGATCCGCTCCTCGATGCTTTTCTTCCCCATGCCGAAGTTGCGCAGGGCGGTGAGGGAGAACCGGCGAAGCTGCTTCCACCGCTCCCCGTTGGAAAAAGCCACCCCTGGAGGGAGAGGACGGTTTTCAGCCCAGGAAGGGGAAATGAGCACGGTGAGGCGGCTCGTCCCGAGGGGGCGGGTGGCGAAGGGACAAAGCCGTTAAGGGTTCAGTTCCCGGCTCTGGAGCAGTGATGCAAAATGCACCAACCCAGCTCTTCGGGAGGGTTCAACTGGGCTGAGGGTCGGTTTGCATCGGCTGGGTGGTGCAAAGTTTGTGGTGAATCTGGACACACAATGGCCTGATGGGACCATGTGTGTTTAAAAGGGAAACCCCCCCCCCCCCCCGTGAAACATGCAAAGCTTCACACTCGGGGAGTGGGAACGCTTTAGTATGGGGGGGGGGGGGTCTTTGCTCCGGGCCAGATCCGGAACTGGTGTCGTTCCACTCTCTGGATTTAGACCAGCCGGGGATCTGGCCCTTTACGTCTGGGGAGGTTTATTGCCCATCTCCTGCTCCTCACCAAAGCCATGAAAGTTCTTCTCCACAGTCGGCACTTGACCTCTCCCGCTGAACTCCTCGGCCTGGTCCACCAGCGCTTCCTTCACCGCCTCGTGCCCACACAGCACCACGATGGGCTTGGACCCGAAATAGACCGTGAACACCGGGCCGTACTTCTCACGCAGCTGTAGGGGAAGGTGATCAGAGGTGGGCGGGAAATGGGAACTGGGTCCAAGGAAAATGGCGACTTTTTCTTAAAAAAACCAAAACAAAGTTTTTTGCTTTTGGCCCCCAAAAATTCCACCCCCCCACCCTCACCCCCAAAAAACCCTGTGAAAACCCGAAACAATTTAAGTTGAAAACAGAAACATTTTTGGCTTGAAATGGAATATTTTTTGGCCAAAACCTGAGAAAAGTTTGCCCTGAAAACTGCCCAAAATGGAAAAATTCTTGGCTGAAAATTGACAAAGTAACACAAAAAAATTATCTCTCTATTTTGGGCTAAAACCTTCTGGAAACCAAAACAGTTTTAATTTTCAACTGACAATATTTGTTTTCCTGCCCCGCACTCTGGCAATGCTCCCAGGAAGCCGACCTTTCCACAAACCATTTTATTCAGTTGAAATCTCAACTTTCTGTTGGAAAATCTTTCCACGAAAATCTTTTTATTGCCAGGACACCTCAGAGCCCGTCTCCTGGACCAGGACCCCACCGCGCCAGGCGCTGTACAAACACACGCAGTGAAAGGAGACTTCCAGTAGCACCGGCCGTGGGGTTGATTTTGTGGCTGCTGAAGCCTCAGAAACACAAAGTGAGTTGTGGAACGGGTAACACGGCAATTGATTAACAGCGATCTCCAGTCGTCCTTGCCAGGGAGACGAGCATCTCCGTGTCGTTCAGAGCATGTGGGGACTGAACTCCTTGAGGGGCCGAGCCACAACTGATCCGAATACAGAGTGTATTCACATTCGAGAGACAGACAGAGAGAGAGAGAAGGGTACCTATGGTGACTGGTATGTAACTAGAGAGATAGAGGGCTAGGGGAGTGGTTAGCTAGCTAACGAGCTTGAGGGGGTGGATGGGGATAGATAGATAGATAGATAGATAGATAGATAGATAGATAGATAGATAGATAGATAGATAGATAGATAGAGGGGGTGTCTGGGGATGGGTAGAGCGCTAGCTAGACAGGAACATATAGGGATAGACAGACAGACGGACTCTCAAATGATATGGCCTCTCCAAGAGTTGGCTCCTGACTCTGGCTCTCGGTGACTCACCTTCTCCAGGGATTTTAGGGTTTCTCCCACCTTCATCTGCAGGAAGTTCCCGATCAGCGGGAGGGGAGTGGGCCCGGGGGGCAGGTTCTTGTAGCGCGACTGCTTCCTCCAGGCGGAGATGACGAGGAGGCAGGACACGTAGATGCCCAGGAAGATGGTGATGGCTCCAGTCAGCTCCATGGTGCGTGGAGACACTTGCCCAGTGCGGTCAGCCAGCCCGGAATGCCCTGTATATATTTACTCCAAGTGGGGTTTGGCCCTGACTTCTGCACTGCCTAACAGCCCTGGGCAAATACTTCTCTAATCCATCAGTCATGTGCCCACTAATTATCTCCTTGTTCGTCAACATTGTGAAAGCCTCTGGTGCCAGGGAGGGGGGCGTTGAGAGATCTCCCTGGCCAATGCACGCTTCACCATAACCAGCCGCCCTGCGATGGTGCAGCGCACCAGCGGCTTCTTCGGTCCCGCCGGAGAACGACGCTTGCCTTGAACTCTCGTTCCGCCCCGCACGAAAAGCGACGCGAGGCGGGTGCAGGGGCCGGCGCTCAGAGCTGGGGGGTCTGGAGTATGCCAGGCTGTTCGCTCAGGCCAGCGAGCAGGATGAGCTCTGCCCTGTCCTTCGCTCGCTCCAAACTCACCAAAGTCCAACTCCGCCTGGTACACAAACAGCCCGACAGCGGCCAGGACAAGCTGAGCAGAGGTAGGCTGGTGCCAAGCGGGAGGCCGAGGGTAAAAGAGCAGCATGAGGGAGAATACGGGTTGCTGTGGCCGGGGCCGGGAGCTGACAGAACTGGGACAAAGGCTCCCGGGTGAAGCCGCTGAAACGTCTTGGTTAGTGCGAGCGGGACGAAGCTGCTCCCTTCCCGGACATGGTGTCCCCGCGGGCGGGTCACTCGACGGGGGCGGGGAGAGGAACGTGGCCAGCCGGGGTGTTCATTTAGACTCGGGCACGGTCCTATAACAAGCAGCGTTAAGGGCGGCTGGGATTTGCTATCCGGAGATCTCAGCCGGGTTAGCACCAGGGCCGCACCCCGGGCAGAACCTCGACACCTGGTATTAAATATACCCGGCAGGGGCGGGGCGGGGTTAGAGCCTGGAAATGTCGGGTAGCGACTGAGGCTTGTTCTGACCCCGTCCCGAGTTCCCTTCCCAGCCGCGGGTGAGAGGGACCCCCTCGGGGGCGAGGGGACATCGGCTGGCGAAGCAGGTAACCAGCGTCCCGCCTTGTCCTGAGCTCACCCGCTTGGGTTACCAGCTCCGGAGCCGAGGGCGAGCTCGGTGCCGCTCCAGAGCTTGTCCCGCCCCGCCCCAGAACCTGGTCCAATAACAGATCTCATCTCGCCTACCTTACCTGTCAATCATATTTGTAGTGCCTCTCGCTATCCCTTGCCTGTCGTTCACTATCAGAGAATCTCAGGGTTGGAAGGGACCTTAGGAGGTATCTAGTCCAACCCCCTGCTCAAAGCAGGACCAATCCCCAATTTTGCCCCATATCCCCAAATGGCCCCCTCAAGGATTGAACTCACAACCCTGGGTTTAGCAGGCCAATGCTCAAACCACTGAGCTATCCCTCCCCCCACTATCTATCCTGATGTCCCCTTTATCTATCCATCCATCCCCATAGACACCTGTGACGTTACTGACGGAACCTGGGACTGTACAGATCAGTGTTGCAACCACTGTTCTGTATTTGCAGCAAGTGTTGTACAAAGGTTGTCGCGTGAGGGGTCTGTGGAAAGATATTAATTTGCCGGTTATGATTATTCTGTCTGTGTGGGTGTGTCATTTTTGTACTTGAAGTTATGAATATTGGCTCTGTTCTTGTATCTGAATGTGTTTTGGTTCTAAGTAGCCTCAGGGAAGCATTTGGTCAGCTCCTTGAGAAAGGACTATTCTCAGTAAGTGCCCAGTCAAGAAACACTTAACTGACACTGGACCTTGGGAGACGCCAATCCACATAAGAACTCTTCCTGGGAGCGTTCAAGGTAGCATGTAAGCCAGGGGTAGGCGACCTATGGCACGCGTGCCAAAGGCGGCACGCGAGCTGATTTTCAGTGGCACTCACACTGCCGGGTCCTGGCCACCGGTCTGGGGGGCTCTGCATTTTAATTTAATTTTAAGTGAAGATTCTTAAACATTTTAAAAACCTTATTTACTTTACACACAACAATAGTTTCGTTCTATATTAAAGACTTATAGCAAGAGACCTTCTAAAAACATTAAAATGTTTGACTGGCACGTGAAACCTTAAATTACAGTGAATAAACGAAGACTCGGCACACCACTGCTGAAAGGCTGCCGACCCCTGATGTAAGCAATGGCCGCCGGCTGTAAAGAACTGAGTCATGCATGGACCTGTGACTTGCCCATGTGACTCCCGACTCCATTTTGCTGTAATTTTCCACAGTAAGAACAAAGAGGTGTCCTTACACCTGGAAGAGACTATAAAAGGCAGCTGCATCTCCTCCATGTTGTCTTCAATCCTGCTTCTTGCCTCTGGAGGGACTTTGCTACAAACAGAAGCTCTGAACAAAGGACTGAAGGACCCATCCCAGCTGGGGATGTTCCAGAGACTTGATTTGAACCTGCAGCTTATTCCGTCCCTGCTACAAGCCTGAACCACGAACTTTGCCATTACTGTGTGTAACTGATTCCATTTAACCAATTCCAGCTCTCACCTAGACCTTTTTCCTTTTATGAATAAACCTTTAGATTTTAGATTCTAAAGGATCGGCAACAGCGTGATTTGTGGGTAAGATCTGATTTGTCTATTGACCTGGATCTGGGGCTTGGTCCTTGTAGTAAGAGGAGGCCCTGAAACATAAACCCTTGTATCAGAGGCCCAGTATGAGGCCTAAGGCCTGAGCTAAAGTAATGGGCAAGACTTTGCTAACATAAAGCAAAGTGAAGCTGTGAGCCAGAAGCAGGCCCTGCTCACAGAATTTGGCAAGGAAAGGGCTGATGTTGCAAAAGTACACGAACAGAAAAGGTACCAGAACACTTGTACGTTGCACACACCTAACAGGGGACAGGCCGCCCCGTTCTAAAGACAGGGGCAAAAGGGTAATATGACGGATAGAGTTGTTTTGTTCGAACCGACATGTACAAGGTGAGAGGCGGCACCTCACTGCGTAGAGGGGTTGCACCTCAATACGTCAGGAGCGTTATGTAACTTGTTTGTACCTGGGTATAAGCACACAGCCCTGGGGCGGTGTCTTTGTTCGGCCTAGGGGGCAGTGGAAAGTCCCGCGACTGACTGAGCCGGTCCATTGCCAGTGGGCACAAATTCGTAGTATGCCCTGTAGAGTCTATAGGGAACCATCACTGTGCTTCGTTGGAAAACCTGGTTCGGTGCCTTCGTACCTTATCAGAGTCTGTGGTCATTGGGGGTTCTCTCGGGGTCTGCTGTGTCAGCGATCTGCGCAGAGCCGGGGCAGCAAGCAGAGGGGGACACGCACGCAGCCGACTGATATCAACATCGAACAGAGCAGAGCACCACACCGGGAGCGTCTAACAGTCCTTTGGGATCGGGAGAAACTTTTTTCTTTTACTGGGGCATTGGTTTTCATAACCATTGGGGGGAGGGATAGCTCAGTGGTTTGAGCATTGGCCTGCTAAACCCAGGGTTGTGAGTTCAACCCTTGAGGGGGCCATTTGGGGATCTGGGGCAAAAATTGGGGATTGGTCCTACTTTGAGCAGGGGGTTGGACTAGATGACCTCCTAAGGTCCCTTCCAACCCTGAGATTCTATGATTCTATGATAACGAGGGGCACTGGTGGTGAGACTGGGAAACTGGAGTGTCTAAGGGGATTGCTTGTGTGACTTGTGGTTAGCCAGTGGGGTAAAACCAAAGTCTCCTCTGTCTGGCTGGTTTGGTTTGGTTTGCCTTAGAGGTGGAAAACCCCCAGCCTTGAAGCAATTTGTCCTGAATTGGCACACTCAGAAGTGTCCCACCAAACCCAGCACTGTTACAACACCCCTCTAGCTATCCATCCACCCACCCCTCCCTGCCCATACCCACCCTTCAATCCCTCCACCCACCCCTCCCTGCCCATACCCACCCTTCGATCCCTCCACCCACCCCTCCCTCCCCATACCCACCCTTCGATCCCTCCACCCGCCCCTCCCTGCCCATACCCACCCTTCGATCCCTCCACCCGCCCCTCCCTGCCCATACCCACCCTTCGATCCCTCCACCCGCCCCTCCCTGCCCATACCCACCCTTCGATCCCTCCACCCGCCCCTCCCTGCCCATACCCACCCTTGTAGATTAATCTCTGCATTAAGTATCTTCACATAATTTCATATGACTTTGCATTCTGCCTCCTCATATATCCTTGTATTAAGCTATTTTCATACACCTTTGTATCAAGTCCTTTGATATAGGAACTTCGTATCAGATCCCTATATAGAAAACTTGTAGAAAACTTTGTATCAGATGTTATAGCCTCTAAGGATAGTACAGTTAAAGTAGAAGAAAAATGTATTTTGGCTCGGAGTAGAATCAGATCTCCCCCTACTCTGTAATCATTTGCCCTGTTGAATGAATGAGGTGTGAATGAGAGAGGTGTGGAAGGCAACACCTCCAGACAGCTGCAGCCCTTGGCGAGGGGATGGGAGCCAGACCCAAGGACAATACAACGTGTCAAGTGGGCTCACTAAAGAGCAGCAGACATATTGGTGGCCTTTGTGGGGGGGGGGGTTAAGAAGGAAGCATCTTCTTTTGAAAACACCCTCTTTGAGCAGCCTTGGGACAACACCCAGAAGGAAGCAGCACAAAGGACCAATGGACGCAGACCCAGATTTTGAAGCTGGGATAGATTTGCATGAGAGGGAGGCCGCTATAGAAGTGAGGAGTCTGGCAGAGGACTCCGGGTCTCGACTTGTCACCATCGGAGCATCGATCCGGATCGGCAGAAGCCCGGCTCCACCCCTCCCCCATCTAACTCACCTGGCCAGTGACGTTAAGGGGAGCAACTAGTTGCTAACAACAACAAGACGAAGTGTGCTTTTGTGTGTGTGTGCGTGCGTGTGTGTGTGAACGTGAGTGTGTGTGAGCGTGAGCGTGATATAGATCATAAACGGGGTTTGGTTTCAGAAGGGCCAGGGCGCTAATCGGCTTGGGAGAGTCCAGGCCGTCACGGGTGGAGGGCGTCAGGCTCCCGAGAGAGTCTCTCTTGTGCTTTTCACACGCTCGGCTGTAGTGCACTTGGCAGAGTATCAAAAGGGCAGCAGGGCTGTGTTTGTACAGCACCAAGCACGGGCAGAGCGGGGGGTGGGGGAGGGCAGCGTGGCCTAGTGGCCAGCCCACAGCCCGCTCTGGCGTCTGGTCTGGGCTCTGCAGCCTGGCATTTTGCAGCCACGTAGCCCTGGCTTTTGCACGGCCGTGAATGACTCCAGGCCCGGCGGCGTTACGCCAAACGACACCCGAGGATCGGGCCCAGGAGGGGCTGACTGCGTTGCCCCGTCCGAAAGCTTTAGTGCAAATAATCGGCCTCTCAGCATCTTTATTTCCTGCTCTATTCGCTTCCGCCTGGCTGAGTCCCACGTCAGCCCCCGGCCCGGGCCCCGTGTTCCCAGGATCGCCCCGTTTCCCAGCGGGGCTGGGGGGGCGCTTTAAAAGGCCCGTGGCTCTTGCAGCGGTAGGAGCCGCGGGCCTTTTAAAGTGCCCCCCCCCAGCCCGGCTCCGGCAGTGGGGCTCGGGCGCCGCCGCTTCTCCTCACAGGGGGAGCGCCCACTCCCCCTGCTCCCCACCCGGTTACGCTCCTGGCCAAAACCCCAATGGTATTGGGCCAATGGTGGGGCAAGACAAACATAATTGTAGATGGAGGCTTGTGCAAGGCTTGTGCGAGGCTTGTGCCCTGTGTGCAAGGCTTGTGCGAGGCTGGTGCCCTGTGTGCGAGGCTTGTGCGAGGCTGGTGCCCCGCGTGCGAGGCTTGTGCCCTGCGTGCGAGGCCTGTGCGGCTCCAGGCCCACTGGGCTGGGAATCCGACTCCATCTCTGGTCTGTTCCTGTTCCTTGCACATTGCCCGGGGCGAACTCCACCCGGGGGGTGTGTACATTTCACTTCCTCTTCCTCGTTCCCATGGATCTCTGGCTGGGCTTCACCTTCCCGCTGATCCTGCTCACGGCCTTCTTGCTTTTTCTGCTGCGGAGGGGGCACAATGCCGGGCAGAGGAGCCTCCCCCCGGGCCCACCCCCGCTGCCCCTCCTGGGCAATTTGCTGCAGTTGCGGGGACCGTCGCTGTTACAGTCTCTGCTGGGGGTGAGTTCGGGTCCTGAGCTGATTTCTCCGCCCCAGGAGATGGAGCCGTCGGGCCGGGGACTTGCCCGGCTCCGTGCTGGTTCTCGTGAATTTGCTTTAGACAACCCCGACTACAGTGAGTCCCTCTCAGGCTCTCTGCCTGGCGCGTCGGGGGCCAGCGGAGCCCCAGAGGGGGAAGCTGCCCCCCGGCTCTTCCTAGAATGAACAGCACGGAGCTGGGGGGCAGCAGCGTCTCCTGAATCCGGCCTAGCAGGTCACTGGCAAAGCCACCCCATCCTACACCCGAGTGGGCGGAGAGTTACCCCAGGCCGGGGTGGGTCGGCGGGACGGGCGCTGGGCTGGCGACTCCGAGAACAAGTTCTAACGCCGAGCGGATCTGAAACATGTTTCTCGGTTTGATTAAGGGGGGGGGGGGGGGAATTTTGTGGAAAATTTCAACTTTTTGTCAAAAAGTGAAAAGTTCTGGGGCATGGTTGGTAACTGAAAACTGAACGTTTCCAGCCCCACCCGTCCGGGCTTCGCCAATCTGCACATTTGTGTTTGGGCGAAAACCACTGGGAGGAAAAGTAACATTTCAACGGAAGTTTTTCGACCAGCCCAGTGCGTGGCTGCTGCCTGCCTCAGTTTCCCCGTCTCTAGAACAGGGTCGGTGATAATGCCCGCCCACCCGCCCGCCCGCCACCCCCCGGGGTTAATTAGCTAAATGCCGGGCCAGGGTACGCACCTGTAGCAGACCCGCGTATCGGAAAGTAACACCCGCTTCCCCGCCGTAGCTCAGAGACAAGTACGGCCCGGTGTTCACCGTCTACCTGGGGCCGCAGCGGGTCGTGGTGCTGTGGGGCTACGAGGCGGTGAAGGAAGCCCTGGTGGACCAAGCGGAGGAGTTCGGTGGCCGAGAGGGGTTAGCGCTTGTGGAGAGGACCAGCAAGGGCAATGGTGAGGAACAGTCTGGTTCATGGCATCACAGCTCAGGATTCAGCTTCCTTGGACGCTGACGGAAAACCCCAAACGCACCCAGCTCTGGACCAAAGCACCCCGAAGTGAAATTCACACCTTTGAAAAATCCAGAATAACACCCCCCGCCTCCCCCAGCAGAGGTTTCACCCCGCGAAGGAGCCTCGACACAGGGCCTGGAGTCCCCTGGGGGCTTTGCTCCTGCTATCGATTTTCCATGGGGAGTGCTCAGGCACTGTCCTGGCGGGTGTCGGGGATGGAGAGACAGAAGGAAGGGGGTGTGCGGAGACAGACAGAAAACCTGTGATTCTCCCCGACTGAGCCTGGAGCCCCAAGCATTCAAAAATTCACGAGCCAGCTGCCGAAAAACCCTGAGGTTTTTTTTAAAGCCAAATCACCAGCTATATTAAAAATAACGAATTTCAGGTCCTTTTCTTTCACCTCCTGTTTTCTGAGTCTCTAGGGGTCACCTGTTCAGGCTTTTCCCCCCCACACCCATTAGGGGTAGGAACTTCTTTAAATAAAAGCTGAGGTTCTCCGCTAGTCACGGGACTCCAGGGGCTGGGGCTTTAAGGAAAGACTCCCAACGCCGCGAGAAACGGCAGCATGGCGTTTTACCCAGGACCTCTTGCAGGAGAACTTTTCTCCGCAGCGATCAGCGGGGGGAGCTCATTTCCCGGCGCGGGGCTGAGATTCGAGCCCCGTTCGCTGGGAGGCGGGTGCCCACGGAGTGTCTTTCTGTGCCCAGGGCTTTTCTTCAGCAACGGGGAGACGTGGCGTCAACTGCGCCGATTTGCCCTCAGCACCCTGAGGAATTTCGGGATGGGGAAGCGGAGCATCGAGGAGCGGATCCAGGAGGAAATCCAGTACCTGCTGGAGGAGTTCCGGAAGACGGAAGGTATCCTGGCTTTAGTATTTTCAAAGAACTGGGGTGGGTCCAACGTGGGTGATGAATTGTCTCCCACCGTCCCCCGCATTCCTCGTCCCATGACTCCAGACTCCCGGGAATTCCCACCTCCTTTTCCCTGTGTTCTTACTCGAGCTGGGGGGTTGCCCAGGGAAAATTTCCATTCAAAATGATGCTGCAGGGCCTCATGAGAATTGTAGTTCGGGTACCTCATGTTCCCATTCTCCTCTACAGCCTGGGCAATCTGGCCAGACTATGTCTCCCACGATGCATCACTTTCTCCTCTCTTGGTGAGGGGGGGGCCATGCGTCAAAGCTGTGGTGCATCGTGGGAGATGTAGTCCAGTCAGAGAGCCAGGCCAACAGAAGAGAACGGAAGCATGAGGCACCTGGACTACACATCCCAGGAGGCACCACTATTTCATTTTTGGGGGGACAAAATATCAGAATCAGACACTTTTTGCAACAAATTTCACTTCGTTGGAAGCCCAGTTTTCCATCCAAAAACGGTTTGGGGAATTTTTGGACCAGCCCCCATCAGTAAATCCCGTCTCCGATGCGTCCCGCGAGGCCCGTCCCGGTTCCCGCCGTGCGAGCGCTGGACAAACACGGAGCAGAGAGCCGGCAGGCTAAGGCACGGGAGACCCCTTTACTCACACGAGGAGGCCAGGTGACATCAGTGGCTTCCGTCCTCCCCACCCCTCGCCAAACCTGGCACCGGGGTTAGCACAGAGCTCTCTCTGCTGCAGCCATGGGGGATCCGGGCAGCCCATCCCCAGCCCTGCACCCCGCTCTACTCTGCCCCAGCTCGGTGCCCAGGGAAAGCAGAGAGGCCAGGAGCTCGGGGAGCAGCAGGCGATGAGCACGGAGACAGAGGCTGGGCGACGAGGTTGGATTTCAGTTGGAAGGAGCACGGGAAACAGGGCTTCAGGAGTGGGGGAGGCACCGCAAGCCAGGTGCGCCTCCCCCGCTGCAGCAGCCCTGGGGCTGCTCTAAGCTACGCCCCCCGCTGCCATGGCCGTGCCACGGGGCGGCGTGGGATCTCCGGAGTGCAGACCTGCCCCAGCTGTGCCCCTGGCGCGGAGGAGGCGCAGAGCCGGCCATGTGCCCAGGCTCTCTGTGCTGGGCGGGGGGGCTTCCAGCCCCATTGCGCCGGTGGGACTGAGCCCCACGACTAAGCGGCTCTCGGCCCTCGCTGCCAGGGACGCCCCTGGACCCCACCTTCGTGCTGCGGCGCTCCGTCTCCAACGTCATCTGCTCCGTGGTCTTCGGGGCGCGGTTCAGCTACGAGGATGAGGCGTTCCAGACGCTGCTCAACCTGATCCAGGCGAACTTCCGGCGCGTGGACACCGTCTGGGTGCAGGTAGGAGAAGAGCCGCTGCGGGGGGCGGTTAGTGAGGCCTGGCCGGGCTGGCCCTTGGCATCCCACCTATACCCTCCCTCCAGGTGGGTCGTCGGCAGGGACTGGATAGGAGAGCGCCAGCCCCAAAGCACAGGCCGCTCTGCCGGTTGAGCTAAAGGAGCAGCTCCCTCAGCTGGTAGCGGTAGAAGCTCGTATCCGCTCTGTGGCCCAGTCAATAGAGGGGGAAAGGACACATTTGGTCAGCGCACACAACGTCGTTGCTGCCCAAACCCTGGCTGAGATCAGGGCCCCATCGCGCTGGGCGCTGCCCAGACCCTGGCCGAGATCAGGGCCCCGTCGCGCCGGGCGCTGCCCAAACCCCAGCCAAGATCAGGGCCCCATCGCGCCGGGCGCTGCCCAGACCCCAACCGAGATCAGGGCCCCATCGCGCCGGGCGCTGCCCAGACCCCACCCGAGATCAGGGCCCCGTCGGGCCGGGCGCTGCCCAGACCCCACCCGAGATCAGGGCCCCGTCGGGCCGGGCGCTGCCCAGACCCCACCCGAGATCAGGGCCCCATCGCGCCGGGCGCTGCCCAGATCCCGGCCAAGATCAGGGCCCCATCGCGCTGGGCGCTGCCCAGACCCCGACCGAGATCAGGGCCCCGTCGCGCCGGGTGCTGCCCAGACCCCAACCGAGATCAGGGCCCCATCGCGCCGGGCGCTGCCCAGACCCCACCCGAGATCAGGGCCCCGTCGGGCCGGGCGCTGCCCAGACCCCGGCCAAGATCAGGGCCCCATCGCGCTGGGCGCTGCCCAGACCCTGACCGAGATCAGGGCCCCGTCGCGCCGGGCGCTGACCAGACTCCAACCAAGATCAGGGCCCCGTCGCGCCGGGCGCTGGCCAGACCCCGGCCAAGATCAGGGCCCTGTCGTGCCGGGCACTGCCCAGAACCCAACCAAGATCAGGGCCCCATCGCGCCGGGCGCTGGCCAGACCCCGGCCAAGATCAGGGCCCCATCACGCTGGGCTGCCCCGTCGCGCCGGGCGCTGGCCAGACCCCACCCAAGATCAGGGCCCCGTCGCGCCGGGCGCTGGCCAGACCCCGGCCAAGATCAGGGCCCTGTCGCGCCGGGCACTGCCCAGAGCCCAACCAAGATCAGGGCCCCATCGGGCCGGGCACTGCCCAGAGCCCAACCAAGATCAGGGCCCCGTTGCGCCGGGCACTGCCCAGACCCCAGCTGAGATCAGGGCCCCATCACGCCGGGCGCTGCCCTGACCCCGGCCGAGATCTAATCCTGTCCTCCAACATGCCAGCGACCCCTGCCCGCCGGGGGTCACCACAGATTTTCCAAGCATGCCCTGCGCTGCATTATCCCGGTCGTTAACGACTCGCACCAGCCTCTGCCCCCGCCGTCCTCCTGCCCTGGAGCCGTGGGTAGACGCCCAGATACACAGGCCCTGGCTTGAGCCATCCCAATGCTCTCCGCTTGCTTTGTAATTTAGGGACCCCCTCCTCCCCCACCTAGACGCTACTTGGTGCCGCCCGACATGGCCTAGGTGCTGCTTAACCACTTCCCCCAGGCCCCACTTAGCACCCCCCGGCCTAGGCGTGGCTGAAGGGGGACCTGGGGGCTGGGGGGTCTCACCCCAAGCGTGAGGGACTCGCTTGGCACCCACTGCGACCCCTTCGTTACGCCCGGCAGCTCTACAACCTCTTCCCCGCGGTCATGAACCACCTGCCCGGCCCTCACAACCGGCTCTTTGAGAACTTTGCAGAGCAGAAGCGCTACGTGGCCGGCGTCGTCCAGAAGCACAGAGAGACCCTGGACCCGTCCTCCCCGCGGGACTACACAGACGCCTTCCTCATCCGGATGCAGCAGGTCAGGGCCGTTCCTCAGTTCATTGACTGCAAGGCCGGAGGGTCCTAGTGTCACCATCTAGTCTGACCTCCTGTGTAAACCAGGCCTGGTTTTGTTAAACCGGATTAGCTGAACTGGGGTGAAGCCCCCGTGTAGACACACCGATTCTGGTTTAGCTTCCACCTGTTCCTATCTAGAGCTGGTTGGGAATTGAGCGAAAAAAACATGTTATCGTTGAGAAATGCCAATTCGGCAAAACCGAACCGTTCTACAGGAAAGGGTCGGCTTCAAGGAATTTCTCCAAGTAGAAAATTTTTTGACTGTTCAAAGTTGTCCACATGCCCCGTTTCCAAATGAAAAATTTCAGTTTTCCAGCTGAACGTGACTTTGTTTTGAAATTCGAGCTGCGTACAAAATATTTCTTACATTTAAAATTGAAACCAAAATGACCCGTTTCAGTCAGATTTTCAATTCATGAAAACGTTCCAGATTTTGACATTCGGGACAGGGGGCGGAAAATGTCCAAAATCTCAAACGTTTTCACAAGACAGGAAAACTGCTGCCCAGCAAGATGTAGACCCGCTCGGGGGACGCTAACCCGAGGAGAGCCTGGTCGAAACCAACATCGGAACATCCACCGCTGAATCTATCCAGTGTTATCAGACTATCCACCTTGAGAGTCCATTCTCCCAGAGCTTGACATCAGAGCGCTCGATAAAGCCACAGGTCTGCCCTGCAAGGACTCACGACCTCTCCTCTGCAACCCTTGTCTCTAGGAGGAAAACGATCCGGACACCAAATTCCACCACGAAAATTTGGTCCTCTCGGCACTGGATTTATTTTTCGCGGGCACGGAGACCACCAGCACCACGCTGAGATACGGGCTGTTGATTCTGCTGAAGTACCCTCACGTCACAGGTCATTACTAGATCTGCTAATCTAGGGGCTCTGGCTGACCATTTAACAAACAGCCCCCACCCAGCAACCTGCGGGAAACTAAATAGCCTCCCCTGGGAGCCCTGCATAGGCAGAACTTTCCCCCATCCAAGCACTGTGTCTGGGTGGTTAAAACAAAGACAACTTTATTCCTAGGTTCCAAGGCCAGAAGGGACCCCTATGGCCATGGGACGTCCCAGAGAGAATCCCTCTTTCAACTGGAGCCGAGCTTTTAGAGAAACAACCAGTCTTGGTTTGAAAAGGGCCAGTGATGGAGAACTCCCCAGCCCTTGGGAAGATGTTCCACCCGTTAATGGCCCTGGCTTTAAAAGTTGCACCTAATTTCCAGTCTGATTTTGTTGAGCTTCAGCTGGTGGGAGGAGTTGGGGGGTGGTGGAGGGGGAGGGTGGACAGAATAAAACTTGGGAAAGCCAGGAATTAATAAATCAACAGCACCTGTTAGGTAAGATCCCCCCCTCCCCAGCCCACCCCACCCCACCCCACCCTGGTAACTCAACTTCTGTCTTCCCCCCACAGTTGTGAGTAGAGAATGAGGCAATGCGCTCTAGAACTAGCCGCATCCCTTCTCTGCTGTGGCCCACTCACCGTTTGTTATCCAAGGCTGGCAGGGTGCAAAATTGAAGGAGTCCAAACCACAGGCAGGTCCATCTCTGGCCCCTACAGGAAGGGCTACGTTGGGGGCTCTGCTACCTACCCCAGCTGCAGTGAATACAGCATTAGTCAGCGCAGCTGCAGCCCAAGTTGACTCCATGTTTCGCTTGGATGGGAGCCTCTCCTGAAGATACCTCAGCTCCGCAGTGAGCATTTAGACATTGAAAACAACAGTCTATCAGACCATTCACAAAGCCACACACAGCAACCAATGCACGTTCATTGTCTCTCCTGGTTCTCTTCTTTTGGCCCTTGCCAAATTCTACTTACCCAACCACAGCAGACTATTATGTTGGTTATGGTGACCCCCCTCACCCTAGCCATGTTCTGTGCAATTCTCTTATCCTTTCGTTTCCCAGCAAGGATAAACGTGTTTGATTATCCCCAGACTTAAAACCTACCTGCTTTTTGACCATCTTGCCCCAGACTGCCACGTGAGTGAAATGCAAATGAGGCTTGGCCCATTTGTCTCCACGCTCACCAGCAGATGGCAGCAGAGAGCTCTCACTCTACGGCGCCTCTCTCCGCTCGGTGTTCTCAAGCGGCTCTGGACCGCTCTGCTCCCTGTTCACCAACAAGTGTCAATAGCGAGCGCCCTAGTCTCCAGGACACCAAAACACGCCAGCAGGGAGGAGGACCGCATTGCGCGACATGCTGCCCCGACACTGCCCCAAAGAACTTCCAGTCTAAATAGCTAAAGAAAGAAAGCCACGGCCGGGAGATTTCCCAGGAATTGAACCTACCACTCCTGACTCCAATTTGGCTCTATTTAAGCACAAATCCAGGCTTCTGTTCCTTTAAGGACTTGCTGATCCCTTCTCTGTGACTGTGGGTTATTCCAGGCTAGCTGGGAATTGAACCTAGCTCACCTGAGAGCACTCACCCATTGCCGTCACCATAAGACCTGCCTTGAATACCGTCGATGGGCTGGCACTAGAGAAATACCAGCACAACAGGACAAGGTCCTCCCCGATGGGAATGGCAGGAAAAGTGACCTTCAGCCTGGCTTATCTCTTAACTCTTGTTTGTGCAGAGAGGATTCAGGAGGAGATCGAGCGAGTCATCGGCCAGGACCGCGCCCCGTGCATGGAGGACAGGACCAAGATGCCCTACACAGACGCTGTGATCCATGAGATTCAGAGGTTCGTCGATATCACTCCTCTGGGTGTTCCCCACTCGGTGACACGGGACACCCAGTTCAGGGGATACGCCATCCCTAAGGTAAGCCTGAGCCGGAGCCCCGGAACCTAAACCCGAGCTGGGAGTCTTGGAGAGAGAACGGGGTGGAGCGGGGATGTTTGGGTTCACGGGTCTTTTCAAAAAGCCGGGGTAAAACATCGTTTCAGGCTGAACCGAAAACGAACAAGTTTTGAATGTTGGCAGAGAACTGAAAAGTAAGAAAGAAAGAAAAACGGTTCCCGGTGGAACGAAAGGTTTTGTCGCCGTCTCGCCCGTTTTTAGAGGTTTACGTTTAGTTTTGTAATGAAAGGAAATTTTGCAATGAAAAGTGGTCTCACACTGGAAAACCCACCACATTCCATTCCAGACATATCCACATGAAACAGATGTTTTCCGATCCCTCCCACCCCCAAAGTGACCCATCTGGCACAGTGGCCACGAATTCCTGAGCCGTTTCAGTGTCGCTGTCGCAGTGTTTTTCACCAAACAAAGTTTCGGACGCAAAGGGTGGCCCGGCTGCCGTTCTGGCCTCTTGGGGCCCCGGTCCCCAGCGCCCTGCCCCGGGTCCCGGCGGCTGCACCTGGGCAAGGGAGCTGTCGGATGGGAATGATCAGCGCGGGGCACCAACCTCGCACGGGGAGAAATGACGGCACACGGCCCTAGTGTAACTTGAGGGCCAAGCTGGTTTTGCTGCACTCTAGTGGCTGGTCCCCTCAGGAATAGCTGCTGCTAGTTTGAGCATGAGGCTGAAAGTCCCGGGTTCAAATCCTGTTAACGACCGCTGGAGGGGATTTTTACCGTGAAACCGGCATGGTTTAACGAGAGGGGTGTTATTTATAGCACTGCCAAGCTCTGGAACAAGGGGCTAAGGAGCCTTCCTTTGGCTGTGTAGATTGTAGCTCGGTGGGGCAGGGACTGTCTCTCGCTCTGGGTCGCCCGGCAGAAGGGGGGCTACAGGAAGGGCCCATGAGATGGCAGCAAGCCCAGTCCCGAGCAGGACCTCGTGGGAGGGAGATGCTGGGCCATCTCTCGGGAAGGTCTAGAAGCATCCATGCTCTTGCATCTGGGGGTGTTTCCGCTAAGCCAGGTCCAAACTCTCCCCTCCAGGGCACGGCCGTGTTTCCCATCTTGCATTCCGTCCTGCACGACCCCACGCAGTTCGAGGACCCGGAGACCTTCGACCCGGGGCACTTCCTGGACGAGGCGGGTGGATTTCAGAAGAAGGCGGCGTTCATGCCCTTCTCTGCAGGTCGGGTCCCGGAGAGCGTCCCCTTTAGCAGCTGCGTTCACGGGGAGCTCGCCCGGGGGCAGAGGGGGAGTTTTGTCTCAGTGCCACGTGCACCGGAAATGATGCTGTTTGCGAGTCCGCCAGCACAGATCCTGCCCCCGGGCACAGGTCTAGGCACCCGGAACGCATAGGGCTTGCGTCGGCCCCTCGGTGCTGGGGGAACGTCAGCAGATGAGTGAGGGCTTGGCTGGATGTCTGAGAGGCGGGGGGCAATGTGGGATTTTTGAAGGACGGGGTCTCCTTGTCTCCCCAGCCCCCTCCAGACTCCAAGCCGGGGAGATGTTCCTTCAGGTCAGTCCCTGCCGGTCCTTCATACAGCAAAACCCACTGCCCCGGGGGCTGAGCCAGGCTCCCAGCGCCCGCACTCCTGGGAAGCACCCGATGGTTTCACAGCGGGGCTCCTCGCCCTGGCCCTGGAGCGCCTCCTCTGTTCATTAGCTGGGCAAATTGAAGTCTCCGGGGGACTCCCTGGAGTTCTTGGCTTGTGTGTGGGAAGCTGAACCCAGGTGTAGTCAGGATGGGGCATTAAGCCCCTTTGTGCACCCCGCAGTCTGGAGCTGCCTGGTCCGGGGTGTCACCTAGAGCAGCCTCAGGGCTGCTCTAATTCATGATCCGCCCCCTATGGGCCCTATAGGGCGGGGAACAGCCGCCGCGCAGTGCACTCCGGCCACACCCCCAATCTGCCCCTATGGGCAGGGAACAGCCGCCGCGCAGTGCACTCCGGCCACACCCCCAATGTGTCCCTTGTGCTGACGGCTGCGCAGGGTGGGTGCAGGGCCCGTATGCCAGCACCACACCGGGCAGGGAGGCCCCTGCTTGGGGGGGATTCTGAGGGAGCCGTTCCTACCCAGAGCGGCCTGAGCACGGCTGGGAATCGGGCCCTGGGGACGTTCATCCTCAATCTTCTTTACAGGGGCTACACAAAGCCCCCAAGCAATGAACGCCCGTGGCTCTTTGCAGGGAAGCGGGCGTGTCCCGGCGAGGGCCTGGCCCGCATGGAGCTCTTCCTCTTCTTCACCGCGGTCCTGCAGCGCTTCGCCCTCAGCTCGCCCGCCCGCCCGCAGGACCTGGACATCACGCCCGAGTACCACGGCTTCGGCAAGGTGCCACGCGGGTATCAGCTGCGGCTCGTCCCCCGCTGAACGCCGGCAGCCGGGCCGCGGCGCCTGGGGCCGATTCCCCGTCGGCCTGCGCCTCGCACGGCGCGTTCCACTGGGGCAAAACGCTGCCAGGGCGAGCACGGATCCCGCGTGGGTGTGTGAGCCCTGCTCTGTGTGTGTGTGTGTGTGTGTCCCTGCTGGGGGGGGCAGAGCCCTGCTCTGTGTGTGTGTGTGTGTGTGTGTGTGTGTCCCTGCTGGGGGGGGCAGAGCCCTGCTCTGTGTGTGTGTGTGTGTGTGTGTGTCCCTGCTGGGGGGGGCAGAGCCCTGCTCTGTGTGTGTGTGTGTGTGTGTGTGTCCCTGCTGGGGGGGGCAGAACCCTGCTCTGTGTGTGTGTGTGTGTGTGCTGCCCCCTGCTGGAAGGCCTGAGCCCTGCTCTGTGTGTGTGTGTGTCCCCGCTGGGGAGGGGCCAAGCCCTGCGTGTGCGTGTGTGGTGTGCTTGTGTGTGTGTGTGTGGTGTGTGTGTGTGGTGTGTGTGCATGCTGCCCCCTGCTGGAAGGCCTGAGCCCTGCTCTGCATGTGTCTGTGTCCCAGACAGGGGGCGGGGCTGAGCTCTGCGTTTGCATGTGTGTGCGTGTGTGTGGTGTGTGCGCATGCTGCCCCCTGTTGGAAGGACTGAGCCCTGCTCTGTTTGTTTGTGTGTGTCCCGGCCAGGGGGGGCTGAGGGGTGTGTGTGTGTGTGTGTGTGTCCCAGCCGGGGAGGCTGAGCTCTGTGTATGTGTGTGTGTATGTGTGTGTGTGTGTGTGTGTGTCCTAGCCGGGGAGTCTGAGGTGTGTGTGTGTGTGTCCCAGCCAGGGAGGCTGAGGTGTGTGTGTGTGTGTCCCAGCCAGGGAGGCTGAGCTCTGTGTGTGTGTGTGTGTGTATGTGTGTGTGTATGTGTGTGTGTGTCCCAGCCGGGGAGGCTGAGGTGTGTGTGTGTGTGTCCCAGCCAGGGAGGCTGAGCTCTGTGTGTGTGTGTGTGTATGTGTGTCTGTGTGTGTGTGTGTCCCAGCCGGGGAGGCTGAGCTGTGTGTGTGTGTGTGTGTGTGTCCCAGCTGGGTCCAAAGCACACTAGATACAGTCGCTGTGTCTGAAGCCGACTCCCCTTTGGAAAGTGAAGCGGGTGAAATACAATCCAGTTTGGTTGTGGTCCGAGTGTCTTTTTACGGCTTGTCCCTTGAGGCGGGAAGGAGGCCGGGGGCAGATGGAAGCTAGAAGGGGCGAGAGCTGAGGAGAGGAGAGAAGACGTCTGGGATGTTGCCCCGTGTCCAAGGGTGGGGACCTGCCCCCTGAGAATCCATCCCAGGGTTTGCAAACAACTCTGCAGCAAGGGGCAGGACTTTGCCCCCCCCCCACCCCCGCCCGGTGCCAAGGGCCAGAATCGCGTCTGGCCACCGCTGGGGTCCCACTGTCGGTTAGCGGGCCAGGGCAGAGCCGGCACTGGGCTGGAACTCAGGAGAGCTGGTCTCTGTCGCTCTGTGCCTCGGTTTCCCCCACACGCACCCTCTGTGTGGCTAGGTCGTGAGCTCTACAGGGGTGCAGTACATCAAGGGAAGTGGGGGGTCCTAATCTCAGCCAGGGCGCCCCAGGCACGGCTGGGGGGGATAATAATTATGTACCCGCCGGGTAGCAAGCCAGAGGCCCGGCTCGGGTGGGGTGAAGTCCCACTCCCTGGGAGTGGGGATGGAGGAACCTGAAATTCCGCTACCCGCCCAGCACTTAGCAGAAGCTGGCCCCAGTGACCCCAATGAAGCTACGGCCCATTCACCCCAGCGGGGATCTGGCCCCAGTGACCCCAATGAAGCTACGGCCCATTCACCCCAGCGGGGATCTGACTCCATTGACCTCAATGGAGCTACGGCCCGTTCATCCCAGTGGGGATCTGGCCCCATTGACCCCAATGGAGCTACGGCCCATTCACCCCAGCGGGGATCTGGCCCCAGTGACCCCAATGGAGCTACGGCCCATTCACCCCAGCGGGGATCTGACCCCATTGACCCCAATGAAGCTACGGCCCATTCACCCCAGCGGGGATCTGACTCCATTGACCCCAATGGAGCTACGGCCCATTCACCCCAGCGGGGATCTGGCCCCATTGACCCCAATGGAGCTACGGCCCATTCACCCCAGCGGGGATCTGACTCCATTGACCTCAATGGAGCTACGGCCCGTTCATCCCAGTGGGGATCTGGCCCCATTGACCCCAATGGAGCTACGGCCCGTTCATCCCAGTGGGGATCTGGCCCCAGTAACCCCAATGGAGCTACGGCCCATTCACCCCAGCGGGGATCTGGCCCCAGTGACCCCAATGAAGCTACGGCCCATTCATCCCAGCGGGGATCTGACCCCATTGACCCCAATGAAGCTACGGCCCATTCACCCCAGCGGGGATCTGACTCCATTGACCCAATGGAGCTACGGCCCATTCACCCCAGCGGGGATCTGGCCCCATTGACCCCAATGGAGCTACGGCCCATTCACCCCAGCGGGGATCTGGCCCCAGTGACCCCAATGGAGCTACGGCCCATTCACCCCAGCGGGGATCTGACTCCATTGACCCCAATGGAGCTACGGCCCATTCACCCCAGCGGGGATCTGGCCCCAGTGACCCCAATGGAGCTATGGCCCATTCACCCCAGCGGGGATCTGGCCCCATTGACCCCAATGGAGCTACGGCCCATTCACCCCAGCGGAGATCTGACCCCAGTGACCCCAATGGAGCTACGGCCCCTTGACCCCAGCGGGGCTCTGACCCCATTGACCCCAATGGAGCTACGGCCCATTCACCCCAGCGGGGATCTGGCCCCAGTGACCCCAATGGAGCTACGGCCCATTCACCCCAGCGGGGATCTGACTCCATTGACCCCAATGGAGCTACGGCCCATTCACCCCAGCGGGGCTCTGACCCCATTGACCTCAATGGAGCTACGGCCCATTCACCCCAGCGGGGATCTGGCCCCAGTGACCCCAGTGGAGCTACGGCCCGTTCACCCCAGCGGGGCTCTGACCCCAGTGACCCCAATGGAGCTACGGCCCATTCACCCCAGCGGGGATCTGGCCCCAGTGACCCCAATGGAGCTACGGCCCGTTCACCCCAGCGGGGCTCTAACCCCATTGACCCCAATGGAGCTACGGCCCATTCACCCCAGCGGGGCTCTGACCCCATTGACCCCAATGGAGCTACGGCCCATTCACCCCAGCGGGGATCTGGCCCCAGTTACCCCAATGGAGCTACGGCCCATTCACCCCAGCGGGGATCTGGCCCCAGTGACCCCAATGGAGCTACGGCCCATTCACCCCAGCGGGGATCTGGCCCCAGTGACCCCAATGGAGCTATGGCCCATTCACCCCAGCGGGGCTCTAACCCCATTGACCCCAATGGAGCTACGGCCCATTCACCCCAGCGGGGATCTGACTCCATTGACCCCAATGGAGCTACGGCCCATTCACCCCAGCGGGGATCTGGCCCCATTGACCCCAATGGAGCTACGGCCCATTCACCCCAGCGGGGATCTGGCCCCAGTGACCCCAATGGAGCTACGGCCCATTCACCCCAGCGGGGATCTGACTCCATTGACCCCAATGGAGCTACGGCCCATTCACCCCAGCGGGGATCTGGCCCCAGTGACCCCAATGGAGCTATGGCCCATTCACCCCAGCGGGGATCTGGCCCCATTGACCCCAATGGAGCTACGGCCCATTCACCCCAGCGGAGATCTGACCCCAGTGACCCCAATGGAGCTACGGCCCCTTGACCCCAGCGGGGCTCTGACCCCATTGACCCCAATGGAGCTACGGCCCATTCACCCCAGCGGGGATCTGGCCCCAGTGACCCCAATGGAGCTACGGCCCATTCACCCCAGCGGGGATCTGACTCCATTGACCCCAATGGAGCTACGGCCCATTCACCCCAGCGGGGCTCTGACCCCATTGACCTCAATGGAGCTACGGCCCATTCACCCCAGCGGGGATCTGGCCCCAGTGACCCCAGTGGAGCTACGGCCCGTTCACCCCAGCGGGGCTCTGACCCCAGTGACCCCAATGGAGCTACGGCCCATTCACCCCAGCGGGGATCTGGCCCCAGTGACCCCAATGGAGCTACGGCCCGTTCACCCCAGCGGGGCTCTAACCCCATTGACCCCAATGGAGCTACGGCCCATTCACCCCAGCGGGGCTCTGACCCCATTGACCCCAATGGAGCTACGGCCCATTCACCCCAGCGGGGATCTGGCCCCAGTTACCCCAATGGAGCTACGGCCCATTCACCCCAGCGGGGATCTGGCCCCAGTGACCCCAATGGAGCTACGGCCCATTCACCCCAGCGGGGATCTGGCCCCAGTGACCCCAATGGAGCTATGGCCCATTCACCCCAGCGGGGCTCTAACCCCATTGACCCCAATGGAGCTACGGCCCATTCACCCCAGCGGGGCTCTGACCCCATTGACCCCAATGGAGCTACGGCCCATTCACCCCAGCGGGGATCTGGCCCCAGTGACCCCAATGGAGCTACGGCCCGTTCACCCCAGCGGGGCTCTGACCCCATTGACCTCAATGGAGCTACGGCCCATTCACCCCAGCGGGGATCTGGCCCCAGTGACCCCAGTGGAGCTACGGCCCATTCACCCCAGCGGGGATCTGACCCCAGTGACCCCAATGGAGCTACGGCCCATTGACCCCAGCGGGGCTCTGACCCCATTGACCCCAATGGAGCTACGGCCCCTTGACCCCAGCGGGGATCTGGCCCCATTGACCCCAATGGAGCTACGGCCCATTCACCCCAGTGGGGATCTGACCCCAGTGACCCCAATGGAGCTACGGCCCATTCACCCCAGCGGGGCTCTGACCCCATTGACCCCAATGGAGCTACGGCCCATTCACCCCAGCGGGGCTCTGACCCCATTGACCCCAATGGAGCTACGGCCCATTCACCCCAGCGGGGATCTGACCCCATTGACCCCAATGGAGCTACGGCCCATTCACCCCAGCGGGGATCTGACCCCATTGACCCCAATGGAGCTACGGCCCATTCACCCCAGCGGGGATCTGACCCCATTGACCCCAATGGAGCTACGGCCCATTCACCCCAGAGCTTGCACCCAGCCGGAGCCCTCACTCCCCCACCCCCCCCCCCCGCACCCTAACCCCGCACCCCAGCCCTCAGCTCTCATACCAGCTGGTCTCTCTTGTGGTGCCATCGCACCCCCTGGTGGGTGAACGGTGTGATTGCAGCATCTCCCGGGTATGCTCTATTATTGGCGGCGGGGGTGCGGAATCTGCAGGGGACATGAATTCTGCACGTATGTTTCTTTTGTTAGAAAGGGGGGGCTATGGACAGCCACTGCGCTCGGACGACTCTTCCTTCCAGACAGAGTGTTTGAGGGGCCGGCGTAAAGGCTGCTCAGCCCCGGGGCACACACAGGGACGGAGGGACGTGCCCGAGCGGGGAGTTTTCATAGCCACACGTGTATCATAGCGCTCCCCCTTTTCACCCGAGCGGCCAGGGGGATGGTGGGGCCCTGCAGGCTGTTGCAGCCGGGGGTAGCCGTTGATAACGGAGTCTTGTTTCTTTACAGGGAAGGTGCAAAGTCCCGTGTCTCCGAGCCCGGGAGACAGCTTCCTCGCTCGCAGCGCCGGCCACTTTCCACCAGCTTGCCCGGGCCGCCTGCGTTTGGCTTTCCAGCTGCTCCCGGTGGCTTCTCCTTCCTGTCATGCCGCAGCTTGTCCCGTGTGTGCGGCCTGCATGCCGGCCCACAGAGCCCCGGCTCCTGAGTTCGAAACCCCTTCGCCGCCGGGATGCAGCTTTTCCATGCGCCTGCGTTTGGGGGGGGGGTGGGGGCTGCTATTGTTTCAGCCGCCTGGCTTCTTTGCAGTTCTTCTGACCGGACCAGGGTGGCCATGCGACCGCAGCCGCCGACTCCGTGAGTGCTCCGGAGCTGGGGCACCCACGGGGGGAAAATGGTGGGTGCTGAGCACTCACTGGCAGCCCCCCTAGCCGAGCGTCCCCCTCCCCCACCGCCTCCTGCCCCCCGGCAGGCCGTGCTGATCGGCACCTCCCCCTCCCTCCCCGCGCCTCCTGCCCGCCGCAATCAGGTGTTTCGCGGCGGGCAGGAGGCTCTGGGGGGGAGGGGCGAGGACGCAGCGCGCTCGGGGGAGGAATGAGGCGGGGTGGTGGTGGAGCAGGGGTGGGGAAAAGGGGGTGGAGTGGGGGCGGGGCCCGGGGCAGAGCCAGGGGTCAAGCAACCCCCGGCACATTGTAAAGTCGGTTCCTGTGTGGGCGACCCAAGAACAGGTCCTATGTCGTACATCGACCCCCCCGAATCACGACAGCAGGCAGGTCGAATTGTGCTCTCGGGAGAGGTCGGGGGGATCAGATAGCCAGGGGGCGCTGGGTGTGCCGGGGCTGCAGGGCACAGGGAGAACTGGGGAGGCGGAGGGGGGGGGTGCTCAGGCTCAGGACAGTGGTGGGTGGGTGCCGTCCTGGCAGCGGAATAGAACGGGGGGCTAGCGGCAAGGACTGAAGGACATTAGCATGAGCTAAGGGGTCCCCCATATTCCCCAGGCATCTGAACCCACCAACGGCCGCCTGGAGGCCTCTCTGTTCCACCCGCTGTGTCTAAATCACTAAATACGCCCCGGGCCGGAGAGACCGGGAGAGAGCCCGCAGCCCGGGGTCTCCTGGGAGGGGGCTCCACTTCCCCTCCCAGCCCCACGCCAGGCAGAGCGGGGAGGGGAGCTGCCCACATCCTGACAGAGCCGCTCGGCTCCAGGCGGCGAGGGGAGTGCCTCCTCCGCCGGCCCTTTGATGTGGTTTCGGTGGGCTCGGGCACGCCTCCCACATCCGTCCCCGCAGGTTAGCGAGGCGGGAACGCCCAGCCGGAGGATGCCTGGCCGCGCACGCCTAGGAACGGCGGCGCTTGCTTGGGGACGGCAGGCAGCAGCCGAGCTGGGGGGTTGGAGGATCTCCGTGGTGCCTACAGCGGGAGCTGCGCCCTTCCCCGGGCAGGGCCCAGCGTTCTCTCTTTTAGCACCGGCTGCGACTCCGGAGGCAGCGTGAGGGAGATCGGCCTTCGGCTCAGTGTCCCACCCACGGAAATACCGGTGTGGGTTCTTCGGAGCTCGCTGCCCAACCCCAGCTATCTCGCGTGGGTGTTTGGGGGAAGATAATCGCTCCGCTGCCTAGATCATAAGACCTTTCCACATGGCCTGGGCTTAAACAAGCAAACGGAACAGCCCCAAGGACCCGGATCCCAGAACAGCTTTGACACGGGATGTTCTACAATCCCCTCGGGAATCCAAAGGCGGTAAAAAGGCCAGAGCTCCAGTGACTGCCTGGCAAAATCACCCACGGACTGTCAATTTCTGAGTTGCGCCCAGCTCTGGGGAATACCTACACGCCCAAGCATCAGGTGAAGTGGATCATCCTTGCCAGGTACCACGAGATTCAGCTCCTGGAACCCACGTCTGACCCTCCAGCTGCTCCTGGCCCACCGGTGCCCGGCACGATGGAGCTCGGGGGAGCAGCCACTCTTGTCCTGGCTGCTGGCGTTTTGTGCCTGGCTCTCCTCTGGGAGTGGAAACGGCAGCAACAAAGCAGCAAATTCCCCCCCGGACCGAATCCTCTGCCGCTTCTGGGCAACGCGCTGCAGCTAAGCGGGGGGGACCTGTTCACGTCACTGATGGCGGTAAGTCGGCGGCCCGTGAAAAGCCACCCTTTGGATATTCCCAGGAAAAAGCTATAGCCAAGCGGAGCTAAGGCTGAGAGTCCTCACCTGTGCCTTAGGGTAAATATATGACAGGGCTGTGCTAATTTTCCTACAATAATTGTAAACCCAATTAAGGTTACACTTAAAAAAAATCCAAACATGTTAAATAACCTTAACTCTGTCCTTTGACACCCCACAATACGCGTAGGATTAAGTGCAGTGTTTGTGAGCTCAGCAAAGACGAAGCAGATTTTTACGGGCACATTAGACATTTTTCCCACTTATTTTGTCACAAGACAAAGTTAACTTCAGCTCTGACTCTCCTGGGTTTCTAATGCATTGTTATAGCTAGTTACAATTCCCCTATATCAGGTATTTTATTGTACGTTATTGAGCTGTATTCTCAACCGTAACTCCATCTTACTGGAGTGGCTGTCTGGGAATTTCCGTGTGTGGGTTTCAGTTAATAATTCCATACGTTGACAGGAAAGAAACTGAATGCAAGTGTTACCGTGTGATATCTCGGACGATATCAATGCTCAACTTTCAGTCTTGCAATGAAGTTTAAGGGTTGATCCGCTGGTATGCACTCACGGCTCTCACCCGCTCGGGAGCAGCGAGAAGCAGCCAGGGCTGCTATTTATTGTCAGAGAAATGCAAAGTAGCCACAGGGAGTGCATACCAGTTTTCCAATCCCCTCTGCCTCCTGGCCTGCAGTTACCCCCCCTGCCCAGCCAGCTGAGAAGATCTGGTGCGACTAGTACGGTTTTTTTGGGGGGGGAATACGATGAATAGTCACTTTTTGCTGTTTTTCGTAACTGAACGTCGATTTGTCAACCGAGGCTGATGTGTCAAAGCGTCAGAAACACTCACACAGAATTGCCCTCTCTCAAAAGGCCCCATTGTTCTCCATGAGTGTGAAGCCAGGCGTCTGCCATGATTCCAAGTCTCCCCGGCCTTTCTAAGCCCAAGGCGAGCTAAGTCATTGTCTAACCGCAGTCGATTTTTTAACCCAACCCCCCCCCCCCCCCCGAGCGAGTGCCGTTCCCTCGTTAAAAGCTTTTTCTACGTATATTCTTCTTTGGAGAATGAAGCAACAAACATAATTCCAGTTCCCACCTGAATGCCCGGTGAGTAATCGGCGTCTCGGTGGTGTGAGACATTCGATAAATGCCCCGACGATAGCAGATTGTTTGATCATCTAGGCGGGTTTTCGCACCACGCCCGGCCCCGTGATAACTGTGCTGGCGATGCCTCGCAGCTAAAACACAAATGAAATGAAGAGAGCCGACGACTCACCCCTCTGGAAAAATGTAGGCGCCAAATCCTCAGACCTCACTTTCCCTGATTCCCAAAGGGCCCCCCTGGACTAGGAAGGGGGACGTTTTCACAAGGGATATTGGCAAACAGCTGCTCCTTTCTCTAGGCCCGTACACCTCCCTCGTCAGTGCAGCGTCCGTTCTTTCCTTCTTCCGATTTACACCCCTTCCCCTTGCAGCTGCGGGATAAGTACGGGCCGGTGTTCACGGTGCTCCTGGGCACCCGGCGGGTGGTGGTGCTGTGCGGGCACGAGGCGGTGAAGGAAGCCCTGGTGGACCACGCGGAGGAGTTCAGCGGCAGAGGAGGCATGCCCACGCTGGACAGGATCTTCCACGGTTATGGTGAGCGGGAAGGCAAAACTGGGCGGCAACCTGGGCAGCCGGCGCGTCCCTCCTTGCGGACGGCTGTCAGCCTCCGGACCTTGCCGAAGCAGCGCTCCGCCCTCTACCCAGCTCACCAATGCGTCGAGAGTAGGGCCCTCGCCTGGGTTCACCCGCTGCTCCAAATCGGGCAGAACAGGGACGAGAAGGCGGCTTTGGCACAACCCCGGGGAGCGCCCCACCCCTCCCCGTTGGGTGTTCGGGGGTCGCGGCCACTCGGTCGCTCACGTTTCTTTTTGTCTGGCCGCCGGATGTTTTGGCGACCGGTTTCCAAAGGGCTCGGAACAAAGACACATTTCAAAACTAGGCTGGCCAACTTTCTAACGGCACAAAACCGAATACCCCTGCCCCGCCCCCCGCCCCGCCCCTTCCCCAAGGTCCCACCCCTGCCTTGCCCCTTCTCTGAGGCTCCATCCCCCCCTCCCTCCGTCGCTCATTCTCCCCCCACCCACACTCACTTTCACCAGGCTGGGGAAGGGGATTGGGGGTGTGTGTGGGGGGGTGAGGACTCTGGCTGGGGGTGCAGGCTCTAGGGTGGGGCCGAGGGTGAGGGGTTTGAGGTGCAGAAGGGAGCTGGGGCAGGGGATTGAGGCGTTGGTGGGGTGTGGGCTCCAGGAGGGAGTTTGGGTGCAGGAGGGGACTCCAGGCTGGGGCAGGGAGTTGGGGTGCGGGAGGAGGTTTGGGGTGGGCGTCCACGGCTCCCAGGAAGCGGCCGCCAGGTCCCTGCAGCCCCTAGACCAGGGGGTCTCAAACTTCATTGCACCACAACCCCCTTCTGACAACAAAAATTACGCCATGACCGCAGGAGGGGGCTTCAACCCAGGAGAGGGGCCCGTAACCTGAGCCCTGCCACCCGGGGCTGAAGCCCTGGACGATGGGGCTCTGGCTTTGGCTTCGTCCCCAGCAAGTCTAAGCCAGCCCTGGTGACCCCATTAAAATAGGGTCACGACCCACAGTTTGAGAACCGCTGCCCTAGGCGCAGGGCGGCAAGGGAGGCTCCATGCGCTGCCCTCACGCCCGCAGGCACCACCCCGCAGCTCCCATTGGTCGTGGTTCCCGGCCAATGGGAGCTGTGGAGCCGGCACTAGGGGCGGGGGCAGCACACGGAGCCTCCCTGGCAGCCCATGTTCCTCCCTGGCATCCCCTGCTGCCCCGCTGCCCCGACTTTTAACGGCCCGGTCAGCAGTGCCGACCGGAGCCACCAGCGTCCCTGTTTGACCAGGCGTTCCGGCAACCCTGTGCCACAAGCACCGAGATTTTGGGCTCACGTGGGATTCACTTCTGGATCTCTTTGAGATTGGCCCGTCCTCCCTTATTGCAGTGAGCGGTCGCGGGGCTGGGGGGAAATGACAGATAAATTCCAGAGGTCCCGTACGGAACTATCCAATTTCCCCCTGAGAGCCACCCAGAACCAGGGGCCAATACCATCGCAAGGAGCCATTGGTATTGGGGGGCTCGGTTTTGGGGGGCTCAGAGGTGCGGTACCCACGACGTCAACTGGGGGCGATGGAAGCTGCCGGGCTCGGCACCTCTTTAAATTCAGACCCCAGGGGTCTCACACTGGGCAACCAAAATCAGTGGCCATGGAGTCCCATCCGGTTCATCCCCTGGTGTTTCCTAAAGCGCATTCCCCTGTGCTTTGCCTCACAAAGTTCCCCACGATGTCAGCCCTCACTCCTCTGGGCTTCACGCTCGAGAGCTGCCCCCTCCCGCTCGTCTTCCCTGGGCCACACGCCCTAGGTTAGTCTCTGGAAGGCCTCACACAGCCCCCATCCCTAGAGTAGCTGAGCTTCTCACAGAGCTGGGTGCGTAGCTGGATTTGCATTTTGAGCATGAGAAACCCAAGTGCTTACGTGTGAGTCACGTCCCCGTAAGGGCTTCAGTCGCTCGTCTGGGAAATGGGAATTATACAACAGACAGGGGAGCCAGCAGCAAAGTCGGGACCCGAAGCCAGACCGCCTGAGTGCCAGGCTGGCACCGTAACGACAAGACTGGCCTTCCTTTAGCTCCTTTCACCTTTCCCCTGTGTGGGTGTCTGCCATATCCTGATCACTTCTGTGGCTGGTCTCCAGACCCCTCCCGGCTCAGGAATAGCTCCTTCCGCACAGTTAGCATGTCCCAGCCTGGACCCACCGTGTCCAGACTAGCTGTCTCCTAACACCGCAGCTCAACGTTCAGGAGCGGGAAGATGCAAAGATAGAGTCAAACTGCTTGATGAGAACTTACCCGGTGGGTTGAAAGAACATGTCTGATGCCAGGAAACCCAGGGAGATTCCCTGGGGGGCTCCTAAGCAGCATTCAGCCGATTTCACCGGATGCTGAGTTTAGCAGAACTGGGCCGGTTTTGCAACAGCAGCATTCGAGAATAATGACTTTGAAGGGCGCGTGAACAAGACAGCCAACCCAGTTTAACAATCCCACTGGTCCATGTAATTTTCTGTTCACAAGCATGTTCTTGCTGACACCCACCCGTTCTCTCCCTGGCTGGTTCTCATTTGTCCCTCCCTCCCTTGTCCTCAGGGGTCATCTTAGCCAACAGGGAGCGGTGGAAACAGCTCCGCCAGTTCTCTGTCGCCACCCTGCGGAATCTGGGGATGGGGAAAAGGACCCTCGAAGAGAGAATCGCGGAGGAAGCTGAGTGTCTGGTGGAGGAGATCCGGAAAGCCAGAGGTTTGTGTCTGGCGCATCGGGGATGCGGGGCCTCGGCGGCGGGTCTAGGTTCTCCACACGCGGAGGAGGGGTAGGGGGTCACTCTTGCGCTCACTGGAGACTCCCGGTATTGAGCTCTTCTGAAAACCTGGCCCGTAGAGCCTGGCCTGTTGGCCCTATTCCTCTCCCTGCCTCTCCCTCACTTCGTGCCTTGGGCAATGGGCATCAGCTGCCCAGACGTCGGCTTCCTCAGCTCCAGAGCAGAGGGGGTCGCCCTGGGGAGCAGAAAGGGGGGCAAGTCCGTGCATCCAGAGATTTCACTTTCTACCTCCCAAGAGTTGGAAAAGGATGAAAAATCCCCCGGTCCCATCTTGGCGCCGAGGAGGGGGCGCGGCCCATCCCCACGCTTCGCTGCCCCTCGCGGTGAACCATTAACCCCGGGCGGCTCCGATCGGCCAAGGATATTCCCCCTCCTGCCGCTCCCGGAGTTCCCGGCGGCTGAGCACGGTCTGCTCCGCCGCCCCAGGTTCTCCCTTCGACCCCAGCCGCCCCATCAGCCATGCCGTGGCCAATGTGATCTCCTCCGTCGCCTTCGGGGACCGCTTCGACTACCAGGACCAGATGTTCCTGAGCTTACTCGACGTCATCCAGAGCCTCTTCCTGGAGCTGAGCAGCCCCTGGACGCAGGTGGGTGATGCTTGCTGGGGCCGCGGGGGGGGTCTGTGCCGCCCAGAGAGCAGCGAGACGGAGGTTCCCGTGTGACGCCCACTCGGGGCAGGCTAGCGAGTGGCCGCCACCTCCCTCACCACGCTGCTCACGGAGGTTTCCGCGTCTCTCCGCACCTCCCCCCCCGCAGCTCTACGAGATGTTTCCAGGCATCATGCGCTTCTTACCCGGCCCCCACAACCGGATTCTTACGCACGTCGCGGTGCTGCACAACTTCGTCTCCGAGCGGGTGCAGAGGAACCAGAAGACCTTGGATCCTGGCTGCCCGCGGGATTACATTGACGCCTTCCTCATCAAGATGGAAGAGGTACAGAGCTGGGGGGGGGCTGGGGCGGTATTTTAGGGGGTGTCTCCAGTGCACTCTGGGGTGTTCCTTCGCACAGGCTGGGAACCACAGAGCCAGAGAGCATCACCGCATCTGTCTGTGACCAATGGCCACTAGAAAGAATCCCCTTTATCTTCATCCCAGCCAAGCCCAGGCGTTCCTTTTCCTTGGGGAACACCGCAAGCGACGGGCAGTCCGGCAGTCCTGTGTGCCTTCAAGCAGCCCCCATCCTCTGACCTATGGTCTTTTGTGAGAGAAATAGGAGTGTTTTGATCTGAGGCTTTAATGCTGCGGGTTGAGTCAAAATACTATGTTAGAAATATTGAAAGATCAAATTAACGTCCTCATTAGTTTTTCAGGTTAACTCACAAGTGTATTGGTCTGGCTCTGAAACCAGAGACCTCGGCCATGAATTCTGGCAGTGCAAATATTTATCTCCTCTGTTTGTCACCCTGCTGCTTGGGCATCATTAGCGATGAGATTTTGTAGTGATTTTTATTTCCTCTTTCAAGGAAAAGCAAAATCCGCAGAGTGAATTCCACACCAAGAACCTGGTGCTGAGCGTAGTCCACTTGTTTTTCGGTGGGACAGAGATGGTGAGCGCCACCTTGAGATACGGGTTTCTGCTCCTGATGAAATACCCAGAGGTACAAGGTAATTAGTGGGGCTGGTTTAAAGTTTTCTGACAGAATGGGTTTCTAGATTCATAGATTCTAGGGCTGGAAGGGACCTCGAGAGGTCATCGAGTCCAGCCCCCTGCCCTCATGGCAGGACCAAAAGGGGTTTCTTCCCCTCTGTTTCAACAACACTGCATTTAGAAAAGCGAGATCAGAAGGGAGTGCTCAGAAAACAGCCGTGTCCCAGGTCGACAGTTCTGGAGCAAAACATTCCAATTATTCATCTCCATTTTTCTGACCTTTATCTTACTGCAACTCAGAATGAAATGAAAACGTTCAGAATTGAAACCAAAGGGTTTTGACCCCAAATGATTTTTTTTAAACATTATTTTGGGCAGGAAATTCCTAAATGCTTTTTTGGCTGTGCTTGTTCCATTTTGGAATGGAAACGAATTTTGAAATCACCAGATGGCCCGCAAAATGGATATTCTGGTCCCCACTGTTTTGCTACCAGCTGTTACCCCAACTGTGCTAATCAGGATGGAGGCTATCGGTAACTGAGCCAACCGCGTGGACCAGAGAGCGAATCCAGAGCCCTTGTCTGGCCTCTTTAGCCTCTGTTATGGAAGCACTGGCTTCTAAGAAACTCTTCTACTGTATATAAGGGTGGAGCTGGGGCGGGTGCCGGGCTGGAGAATCTGAAGGCCTCCCCCCCCCCGCCCCACTCTAACGGATGAGGTGGAATTTGTGGTTAATTCACTAGACTGGAAGTCAGCTGCTGACCCCTTGCGTGAACTGCCATAGATCACTAACTCCATGTGGTTAGGTCTCCGCCTGTCAAACAGTGGCAGTACTCCTTTGTATCTTGTCTACTGAGATGTTAAGCTCTTTCAGGCAGCTACGGTCTTACCACGAGTACGTACAACGGGACCCTTGTCTCAGCCAGGGCCTCTCGGTGCTACCAAAGTCCTAATAAGAATGGTTCAGACAGCAGCGGAGCAGATACCATGACCTGCCGCTAGACCACGACTTTGCTGGGGAGTTTCGTGCCACACGCTCCCTGTGCCCATAACGTGCCTTCCACTGATGTCTCGACAGAAAAGGTGCATCAGGAAATCGATGGTGTCGTTGGCCGAAACCGCAGCCCCGCCGCTGAGGACCGAAGCCGCATGCCCTACACCCACGCCGTGATCCATGAGATCCAGCGATTCAGCAACATCATCCCGCTGGGGATTCCGCACGCGGTGATCCGGGACACCCAGTTCCGGGGGTACACGCTCCCCAAGGTGCTGAGCCCAGAGCGTAGTGCGAACGCCCTGTTTACGGTTTAAAATACACACACACCCCCGGCGGCCACCCTTCATGGGAGCCTGCACTAGTGCCCGTGAACATTTCTGTTCCCCTCTCCTCGTGTGGTGCTCTGCTTAGCTATCGCCCTGCACCCCAGAGACAGCTGCATTTCAAATGTGGCTTTGAACATTTCCCCAGCCACTAAGTGGCGCTATTTCGCCATCCTTCACAGTTGTAGTGTGGCTTAGAGGAGAGGGCCCAGGGCTAGGCAGGGGGGTGCAATTCCTGACCGCCTGGGTGTGGCAGGCAGTGCACCGAGGCGAAGGAGAGCTCCGATTTCAAACCAAGCACCTCACACCTGGCTAGCCGGTTTGTACAAGCCGGGCCAGCGTCCTACATGCTCTATGGGGCTGCACTGCTGATTCCGGCTCATGGGGGAGAAGGCAAAGCAGGTTTGCTCTGTGGAAGGGAGAGAGCCTATCAGTTATAACGGGGGACTAGGTGTCAGGACTCCTGGGTTCTTTCCCTGCCTCTGCTGTATACGCGGGTCCCAATCCTGCAAACACTCACGCATGTGCCGTGGCTAAAATAGATTGAAACTGATGAGGAAGCTCTCGCCATGATAGCTAGAGCTGGCCGAACAACCAGACCCATCTCTCTTACCAGGGGACAGATGTTTTCTGCGTGCTGGGCTCTGCCCTCCGGGACCCCGGACACTTCAGCGACCCAGAACGCTTCGACCCTGGGAATTTCTTGGATGAGAACGGCGGCTTTAAGAAGAACCATGCTTTTGTGGCTTTTTCCTCAGGTACCAGCATTTCTCCCCCTTCCCCAGCCCCCCATAGGTCAGGCCTCATTCCTAACAAATGAACTCCTTCAAGGCTATGCTGGGGGAGCGTGGGTGTGACCGGGGTAAGGTTTAACTCACTTGCGGGGTGTTGAGCTCTGCGCATGGAAGGGACGGGGTGTCTTGTTCACTCTCTGGGACAGTCAGTCGGGATTCCTTTATTTGCCTTTGTTCCCCTAGGGAAGCGGGTGTGTCTGGGCGAGGGTCTGGCCCGCATGGAGCTCTTCCTCTTCTTCACCACGGTCCTGCAGCGCTTCACCTTGCAGTCGCCCGTCGACCCCCAGGAAATTGACCTCGCCCCAAAAGCGAGTGGATTTTGGAACATACCTCCCGAGTACAGGGTCTGCGCCCTCCCCCGCTGAGGATTCGTCCGCAGACATGCCAGGAGCGCAGTCACTGATTGTGAACCAAATAGGGTAAGTGTATGGTGGCCCCAAAGTCACAAGGCTGGACCTGTGTACCGGAGGAAGCTTTTCCATGCTACGATCTCAATTGCAGGTCTTGGCACTGCACATTCCTGGACAAGTTCCCGCTGCCGTTCACGCACGTTTTTTCTTTTTAATGCCGAGATATCTCCGAAGTCATGTACAGTTCTGGAATGGAGAGAGGCCTCGGATGGGAAATGCTCATGGTTTTGTGGTCGATAGGATGCCTGGGTTCTACTCCTAGCTTAGGTGGTGGGGCTCGGGAGTGTGGCTTATTAGACGAGAGCTTGGGGAGGTTGTGATCATGAGTGCCTGTAGGATTGGGATCCAAGTATATGGCAGAGTCAGGAAAAGAACCCAAGAGTCCTATTTCCTAATCCCCATCTCTAACCATTAGACACCCCCCCCCCACTACTTTCCTAGAGCTAGAAATCCTCAGAATTGCTGGCTCTGGGAAGGGAGTGAGGGTCTAGCAGTTACAGTGGGGGAGTAGGTGGCAGGACTCCTGGGTTCTTTCCCTCTCTCTGCCATATAGGTGGGTCCCAATCCTGCAATCACCCACGCATGCGTGATGGATGAACTAGATTGAAACTGCTACGGGAGCTCTCACCGCGATAGCTAGAGCTGGCCAAAACAAACAGACACGTCCTCTGAGGAAAAAATGAAAATATCCATTTTTGTTTCAGCAAGCTGTGAGTGGAGGAGAGGGAATAAAAGGGGGAGAGAGCGGGGCTCACCAAGATGATGGGAAACGTTTTGACATGATTTGCTGTAAAATAAAAACTTTTAAACTAAATTTGTATCTTGGTCAAAGACATTTTTCGTCAGAAAAAATCCTCGCCGTGGGAACAGCAGATTGAAGCGGAAAGGGGTGACACCCAGAGGGGAAGGGAAACGCTGCTTCTTCAGGTGGGGAAGAACAGGGTAACCCCCCTGCTTCACTGATTAGTGCTTGCAACGTGCTTTGAGATCCGCACATGCAAGGGACTAGAGACAAACAAAATATGATCATCCGTTTGGATTGAGAAAAGCATGAGCTGAGGCCAGGGGAGGGAGCGGGGTCTAATGGTCAGAAGGGCGGACGGGAAAGCAGGACAGCCAGATTCTGTTCCTGGTTCAGGTACTACGTGTGGGACCTTGGACGGGTTGTTTTCGCTCGGGGATCCCCACCAGTTACTTCCCATTTCTTTGTACACACATGGATAGCTGGGGGCTTTGGGGGCTGGATCTCTGTCTATTGTATTTCTGTGCATGGAGGGGACAGGGTGTCTTGTTCCCTCTCTGGGCGCTGCCCAGAAACGTGGTGCATGCATATCAATAAACTCTATGTTGGTACCTGGCCAGAGAACAGCTGTTTTGCTTCTTATCCTAGACACCCAAAGCCCCCTCCCCTTCCCTCTCTGCTGTTCACAGGCCAACACTAAGGAAATAGCCAGGTGGCTCCTAGGTTTGATACTTAACCAGCACTTTCCAGTATCAGTGGGCAGCTAATGGTCACCTACACACATCCCCTTCCATTTAGCAAGCCAGACTGTGGAGTTCTGGTGTCAGGGCTGGAACAGAACAGGAGACTATGGGTCAGGGTTGTGGGGTGTCAGCAGGACTTTGTGTGGGGGGGGCCCTAGGACTAGGGAAGGGCAGTTGGTGGGTCGGGAGATGAGACCGGAAAGTTCCAGGCAGTTGTCAGGGGGCAGCCATGAGGGAAGGGCGGTTGGTGGGTCGGGAGATGAGGCCGGAAGGTTCCGGGCAGTTGTCAGGGGGCAGCCATGAGGGAAGGGCGGTTGGTGGGTCGGGAGATGAGGCCGGAAGGTTCCGGGCAGTTGTCAGGGGGCAGCCATGAGGGAAGGGCGGTTGGTGGGTCGGGAGATGAGGCCGGAAGGTTCCAGGCAGTTGTCAGGGGGCAGCCATGAGGGAAGGGCGGTTGGTGGGTTGGGAGATGAGGCCGGAAGGTTCCGGGCAGTTGTCAGGGGGCAGCCATGAGGGAAGGGCGGTTGGTGGGTCGGGAGATGAGGCCGGAAGGTTCCAGGCAGTTGTCAGGGGGCAGCCATGAGGGAAGGGCGGTTGGTGGGTTGGGAGATGAGGCCGGAAGGTTCCGGGCAGTTGGCAGGGGGCAGCCATGAGGGAAGGGCGGTTGGTGGGTCGGGAGATGAGGCCGGAAGGTTCTGGGCAGTTGGCAGGGGGCAGCCATGAGGAAAGGGCAGTTGGTGGGTCGGGAGATGAGGCCGGAAGGTTCCAGGCAGTTGTCAGGGGGCAGCCATGAGGGAAGGGCGGTTGGTGGGTTGGGAGATGAGACCGGAAGGTTCCAGGCAGTTGGCAGGGGGCAGCCATGAGGGAAGGGCGGTTGGTGGGTTGGAGATGAGGCCGGAAGGTTCCAGGCAGTTGGCAGGGGGCAGCCATGAGGGAAGGGCAGTTGGTGGGTCGGGAGATGAGGCCGGAAGGTTCCGGGCAGTTGGCAGGGGGCAGCCATGAGGGAAGGGCAGTTGGTGGGTCGGGAGATGGGGCGAAAGCTGCTGCTGGGTAAAAGGGAGAGAGGGAAAAAGAGATGAAATGGGGTGGGACAGCAGATCACTGTTTGATAAATAACTAGAAAAGGGATGTTCCCCGCCCCCAGGCAGCCACCCACGCTCGTGCCATCTAGCCCCTCAATGTAGGGTAATTCACAGATTCATAGAGTCTAGGGCTGGAAGGGACCCCGAGAGGTCATCGAGTCCAGCCCCCTGCCCTCATGGCAGGACAATTACTGTCTAGACCATCCCGGATAGACATTTCTCTAACCTACTCTTCAATATCTCCAGAGATGGAGATTCCACAACCTCCCTGGGCAGTTTATTCCAGTGTTTAACCACCCTGACAGTTAGGAACTTTTTCCTAATGTCCAACCTAAACCTCCCTTGCTGCAGTTTAAGCCCATTGCTTCTTGTTCTGTCCTCAGAGGCTAAGATGAACAAGTTTTCTCCCTCCTCCTTATGACACCCTTTTAGATACCTTTTGGATAATGACTCAGGGCATCAGTTTCTCCCCCCAGAGGGGGATTTTATCTCCCTCATTCATTAGAGAGGAACAGGGGTGACTTGTGAGGAGACTTTCTGTCGCTGTTTGATAATCAGCCAGGCAAATTCCCGAGGATTTTCATATCAGTGTTTCACCATGGGGACAAACCCGCAAATGCTGAGGCTCCGAGTTGTCCTTTGTTAGTTTACTTTAGTGGCAGGATCTTCCCAATTCAGTCCAGGGAACGGGCCCCAGGAAGAGCGAGGGCTCATTGCGGGCTGCAGGGTCGCAGCAGCCAACCTCTCTGAGAGGGTTTTTGCAGGAACGAGGGAGAGCACAATCAGCCCTACCCCATAGACAAATTCTCCTGGCCTGAGCAGAGCAAAGTTTCCTCGCTTCGTGCCCGCTGCCCACCAAGGGGGAGAGGAGGCCCAGAGAGATGTAGTCATTTGTCCAAGAGACTGCATCTCTCGGCCAAGGGACTCTGTGGCTGAGCTATCTCCAAATGGCTCCGGATAAAGGTGTAGGGAGCTGTGGGGCATCAGAGCAGGTGAACACTCATGGTATTCCTTCCCATAAAGTCATTTTAAACCATTTCAATTAGTGGGAGAATTAGGGTCTTTCCAGGCTGGGTTGTTGGCATTCCCCTGGCCACTAAGTGGCGCGATTTCTCCATAATTCACAGCAGCCGTGGGGTTTGTTTGCTAGGAGAAAACCCAGCTATAAAGAAGCATCAGAAGAAGAGGGTTTTTTTACCCATGAAAGTGTATGCCCAAATAAATCTGTTAGTCTTTAAGGTGCCACCGAACTCCTCGTTGTTTCAGCTGTAAAGGGTTTAACTCTCCGGTTGCTGGTGTGTCCCCACCTCCCTTATCCAGGAGGGCACAGGTGTTTACACTGCTCTGGGCTCTGCTCACCACACCCAGAACACTTCAACAACCCACACAGCTTCAACCCCAGTAATTTCTTGGATGAGAAAACAGCTGTAAGAAGGACGGTGCCTTTTGCCATTTTCCTCAGGTACGAGAACCCCCACCTGTATGGATCAGAAAGCCTCAGGTCCAGTATCGACCCCTTCAGGGCTCAGTGGACAGAGCATCAGCGTTGCTGCATTTATCATATTACTAACTGGGTATCTGAGTTTTCACCCAGCAAAAACCCTGAGGTCCTTGTCTGCTCCTCTGAAATCCATATCCTCACCCATAGCACCAGACCGAGTGGATCAGAGCAGGCGGTCATCTATCCCCGTAGCCCATCAACAGTGGCCAGTGGTAGATGTTTCAGAGGAAAGTACAAGAGATCCCTTAAGGGGCAGTTATAGAATAACCTGCCCATAGGGTAGTTTCTTCCTACCCCCCAGTAGTTAGAGATTGGTTTATGCCTTAAAGTAGGAGAGGTGTCTAGCCCTTCCAATTCTTGGGCTGCTTTTTTTCCCCTTTGTCCTTGCCTGGGTAAGTCAGGATGTGGGCTTGTAGTTAGAAGAGGTGGCCTTAGGAGTTAGGAGTCAGGATTCCTCGGTTCTAGTCCCATTCTGGGAGTGCAGTGTGCTCTAGCGGTTAAAACAAATGGAATCAGGACTCCTGCTTTGGGAGTGGAGTGGGATCTACTGGTTAAGCAGGTGGGGCTAGGACTCCTGGGTTTATTTTAGTTAACCATACCCTGATTCTTTAGATCTCAGTTGACTTGGCTAAAGTTCAGACTTGAGACTCTTTTAAGTTCATCAGTTTTATTAACTGAGATCTTGTGGTCATTGGAAGCTACAGAACAGAAAATAAAAGCTATCAAGTAACAATGTTTATACATTTTCAAAGAAAGAACATAAAATCCTATAAAACTTTATCAAGAAAGAATCCTATCACAGTAAAATTTGTTACATGCTGGTAATTATTCTAGCCTATTCTAGAGAGTTAATTTTAATATTAATGAAAACTATGGATATTTAATTCAGATTGTTTATAAACTAAAGTTGTCAGTCAAGCTTGATATGCTAGCAACAAGCTATGGCTTGTTTTTGAATCTATCAGGTAATGCTTGCTTGGAATTGGGCAGTACTGGTTAGAAAATGGAATTTCTGTCCCATGTGAAATTCTGATATTTTGACGTTTGTTTTTGTCCTGAAATGTGATGACGTGATGAAATACTGAAAATGTTTGCAGAATGAAAAATGTTTCAAAATTGATTTTGAAGCGTTGAAACAAAACCTTTTGCTTTGAAATGTCTATTTGAAATGAAAATTTGCATTTGGTTTGACATTTCCCGTTTCATTTCTAAGTGAAAATCTTCATTCTGAATCAACGCTTGGAAAGGAAAAGTTGGGTTTTGATTTTCCCAAAACTGACATTTTCCCATTGAAAATGTATATTTTGACAAAACTACATTTTCCCTTGGGAAAACTTTTTGGACAAATAATTCCAACCAGCTGTAGGAGTTAGACAGTCACTTCCTGAAAACACCAGCTTAAGTCAAAACTGCCTCTCCCAGGTAATTCAGATTCATAGCCAAGATTTCTGCTCACACATGAAACCCCAAATATGCAGATAATGACCCCAAACTATCTTTGCTATAAATAAGCAGAGATTCACGTACTTTCTTGGGATTCTCATTCCCAATATTAATAGTTGTATTTGAATAGCACCACGATATATAGCAGCGTTGCGACCAATGCTGAAATACTGTGTCCAGTTCTGGTCACACACCACAAAAAGGATGTTGAAAAATTGAAAAGTGTTCAGAGAAGGCTGAAGGAATGATTCGTGGTCCGAAAAACCTGCCTTTAAAGGAGCTCTGGGTAAAATATTCAAATCAAAATTTAAAAATCCTGAGGTCAGACTAGATCCTTTCTGACCTTTTAATCTCTGAATCTGTCAGGAGTCTAAGTGACTTTAGGACCTACATCCCATTGACTTTCAAATCACTTTTAAAAATCTGGGCCTTAGGCGCACTTAAAAATGTTACTCTCAGACTATTTAGTTTATCATAGAGAAGGTTACAAGATGACTTGATCACGGTCTCTGATTACCTGATTACACAGAGAGAAGATAATCTAATACTAGAGGGTTCTTTAATCTACCAGACCAAGCCAGAACAAGAGACAAAGGCTGGAAGTTGAAGTTGGCCAAGTGTCAGATTGGAAATAAGGTACAATTTTTTAACAGTGAGGGTAATTAATCATTGAAACCACTTACCAAGGAATGTGTTGGTTTCTCGGTCTCTTGGCATCTTGCTATTGAGATTGGACGTCTCTTCTTAGAAGATACCCTCTAGCTCAGTGTTTCTCAACCTTCTTGATACCAGGGACCAGCTTGCTTCCTTCCTAAACCGTATCTGGGAGATCTCAGAGACCAGCACCAGTCCACGGACCGGTCATTGAGAAACACTAGCTCACCCATAAATGATTGGGCTCAATGAAAGAATCCCTGGGTGAAGTTCTCTGGCCACGGTTAGACAGGAGTCCGACTAGGTGATCTAATGCTCCCTTCTGAACCTCAGCACCTATCCACCGCTTGGCTCATTGGCAGACAGATTTCAGTAAATAGAATCAAGGGGTGTTCTGGGATGAGGTCAGTGTCTCTTGGGTCCACCAGTCGCTGCCCAAGGTGAGGAGCAAGAACAAATGAGCTTTTCTGGCACAGCAGAGAGATGGCAGCTGTAACAATAGCTACCTTCATGCGTCAGGAGCTTTACAAAGGGTGGTAACAAAGATTGTTGTTCTCAGGGACACAGTGGGAACTTGCAGGTCAGGTGAGCCACAAGAGATAGAATCCAGGAATCCTGGCACCTAGTCCCCTCCCAGAGCCAAGAACAGAAGCCAGGAGTCCTGACTCCCACCCGGTTCTGTAGCATTATCCAGATCATCTGGCCCTACCCTTGCATCCTCAGTAATAATAATACCTAGCTCTTATACAGCATTTTTCCTTGGTAGATCTCAAAGCACATCACAAATGAGATAAGTAGCATTATCCCCATTTTATAGATGGGGAAACTGAGGCACAGGACAGTGCTGTGACTTGCCTCAAGGTTTCCCAGCAGTCCAGCAGCATTACAGGTGTGACCTGAATAATAATATTGCTCCAGAATTCTCTTTTTTCCGCTTTGCTCTCCTAGTTTCTCTCTTTTCATTGTTGATCTCGCTCCAGAAAATGGGAGGGTGAAACAGGCACCATTTTTTTTACAACATTCCCTCGCTGCAGTGTAATCCTGAGGGATTAGCCCAAGACTACTAACATCAGGGGATTAAAACCTGAAAATCAGTTGACGATGTATGTTCTGACCTAAAAACAACGGAGAATGTTCCCTCGCCTGGTGTCTGTTTAATCTGCCAGCTTTTGAACAAGGGAGCGAGTGATGCAGCGTCCCCTTCACACCAGAGAGAGCTCTGAACAACAAGAAAAACCCTTTATCTGCACACACCTAAACCTTGGAAAGAGTCTGTATTCAAATCTAGCCACTCAGTTTGCAGCTCGGTGCTTGACGCTTAAGGCGGGTGGGCACAGCTTGTTGACCTGCACAGTGAACACCCTCTGGGATCATGAAGGAATTTTAGGTTGCGAGGCAAGTGACATTTTGGATAGGGAGGGGACAGGCCATGTAGCAGAACCGTAGAGTCGATAGATGGGGGTGCACCCAATGACGGTAGGTGGCTGGAAGTGCATTCATACAGCAATGGAGGCATACATACACTAGATCTATGTATGCACATATTTGGCAACAGACGGACGCATACACTAGATATACATCCATATGGTGACAGAAAGAGAGGTTAGCTAACCATGCGGCCTATGGGCACAATCCAAACACCCCACTTCCCAGGGTTTACAGCCTTCTCTGAGGCACTCGCCTTGTTCCTTTTGTTGGGTCAGGAGGAGCAATGGAGCTTAGCCAAAAGGCAGGGCTAAGGACTGAGGCATTAGCACAGCGGAGGGCGGTGTCCTCGTTTCCTGGCTGACGGGCTCTTCTGGCTTCCGTACAAGCGTGATGTCAGCAGCAGCATGGCTGGTCAGTAAACAGCTCCTTCCTTGCGGGCTACGCCCCCACTAGTCCTGACGTGGTTCCAGAAAACAGAACACCAGCAGCTTCTCACGGGTCCTGTTCCCTCCGGATTGAGATCCTGCCTCTAGCCGTGGACAAGATCTGGTTTTCCGGGAGGGAGAGCAGGAGGAAGGCTCAGACAAATGTACCCAGCAAAACTGGTTCCTAAAGCCTAGTAGTCTACACAGGAGAACTTTGAAGAGGTGGATTTAAACCGATATGGTTATTCAGTTATAAGAGTGCCTGGCTTTGGTTTCATTCATGTTGCATGGGAAGGTGTTTAAGCCAAATCATAAAAAAGTGACTCTGAGACTGGAATAAGTGTGTTCACACAGGCCCTTATACAGGTATAGCTAGCCCTGGATAACTGTATTGGTATCACTGGTAACACTTCCCTATGTAGACACTGTTTGGTCACCAAGTGTGTGCGGTCCCTACACACGAATGCAAGATTAGACAGATGGGTATGGATTTAAGTGGCTTCATAAATGGGTATGTCTGGTGGGGGGGGTAGATAGTCTGGTTATATGTGGGCAGGGAAGCAGGGATAGATTCTGTCCATCCATTCCTCCGTCCCCAAACACACCCATCTACCTGTCCATCCATTCCTCTGTCCCCGGACACACCCATCTATCTCTATCTGAGTCCCCCTGGATTTGTACACATTTGAACAGTAGTGGTCTCTCTGAAATACCATGTCTTGTCCACTGCTAGAAGCAGGATCCCAATCCGGATGGAGCCATGTTCTGAAGCACTATGACAGGGCTGGTGAAAAGCGGCAGGTGGAGTGTTTGAAGCCAGCTAGTGCCGACCTGTCATGGCTTTCTATCGGCTGGTAGCATGCACTTCACATGGCTAACAGGAGCTGGGCCCCAGCAGGCTGTGTGGGCTAGTTGTTAAGGCCCCGGACTGGCAGACAGGAAACCTGGCTTCTAGTCCCAGTTCTGCTACTGACCTGGCGCGGGTCAACCCAGGTACAACTTTCCACAGTGACTTAGGAGTCTAAATAGCACTGAGAGTCAATGAGACCTTGGCTCCTAACTGTCTCCATCCCATCTGAAATTGGGTCTACGTTGCACTGGTATAACGGTATCTTTTAGGGGAGTGATTTTTACCCAGATAGTTACACCAGTAAACGCCCCAGTGTGGACACAGTTATACCATAGACCGGTGCCTTATTCGCCCCATATGGGAACAACTAGCCCTATTCAGCCCCGTGATACCGACCCAGCGGCACTCTCACTACTAAGGGGCTGTGCAGCTTTCACAATCCTTTCTATTCTGGCAGGGCCTTTGGCTGCTAAATCACTAGGGGTGTTCTGTGCCTCAGTTTCCCGCTCTTTAAAATCAGGGCATTGACCCACATTAGAGAGCTGAAGATTAATTAGCACATGCTTGTAAAGAGCTTCCTCATGAAGAATGTGCTGTCAGGGCTGCTGTTTTCATCCCTCCCCGACAGACCGAGGCCGAGCAGAGCCCACGGGGAGACGGGAGGAGATTTCTATAGTTTAATGCAAAAAACTGGCAGAATGAACACCCCAGGGGGCCCGATCCTGCCGTGAGCTACCCCAGTTAGTGGGGGGAGGGGACATAACCGAGGGCAGGAGTCAAGCCCGAGTCACCACGGCAGCAGGGGCACACGGGAAACCTGAGTGTTGAGGACAGTCGGACACACCACGGTGGAGGGAGAGATTAAAAAAACAACAAATGGACAAACAAACAAACCAACCCCCATCTTGGGAGAAGAGAAAATACCCGTTAAACCCTCCCCCCTCCTGCCCTCCCCTGTGACACCCGTGCAAGGCGCGTAGTGCACTGCCGCACTGACCTTGAGAACTAGCAGCAGCACACCCCCTGTCCGCTTGAGCTGCACCGCCAACCTCTGCAGGGGGCCTGGGAGAGACCGACGTCCTCTGTGAGTGGGGCATGCCCTGCTCAGGGGGTTACCGGAGCCTTTCCCCCTCGCTTTGCACTCCAAGGGCCTGGTTCTCACGTACCCCAGCTCCACGTTTGGGGTTAAAGAGGCTTTACGCCCTCTTTGCACTCCCTGTATTACGAGCCTCGACTAGCCTTTGGTGTCAGTTACAGCAACCTCGGGGCTGCTCTACCTCACGCCCCACCCCGGGACATGGAGAATAGCCACAGTGCACTGCACTCCAGCCCCAGCCCCGATCTACCTCCTTTTGAGTAACAGCCTTGCAAAGCCCGTTTCGCACCACCCTCGCGTGGCTGCTCCACAGAAAGGATAACAGCCTAAAACTGCTGCACTGGGCGTGATTCGAATCCTGACCCTCTGGCCGGGTAGGGGATGGTGCGAGGGGCAAGGCCGGGGGGGCCCTGGGAGGTGGCTGGTTTCTGAGGAAATGAAGCCAGCGGCAAGATCCCCTGCCAGTGTCTGTTTAGCCCTTTAAATCTGGGAGGGGGGGGAGGACCGTGTGTGTCTAGAAGGCAAACCCCCCGAAATCCAGCGTGTCGAAGTCCTGGTCCAGCCCTTCGTAATCCAGCGTCTCATACTGAGAGGCCTCAGCATCGCAGGAGGACGGGTGATAGCCCAGTTCTTTGAAGTCGGGGGGGTGCATCTCCCCAGGCCGGCTGGCCGTGGCCGAAGTCACCATGTAGCCCATGGTGGGGCCGGCTGCTGCTCCCCCCACCAGCAGGCAGGCGGCCTTCACCCCCGCGTGCATCTGGGAGCCGTGGCGCAGGCACCGGGCCGAGCAACTCTCCTTGCACAGGCTGCTCCTGGTGGCTGGGGCAGAAGTGAGGAGAGAAGGAGAGTCAGTCGCCCTGGGCCCGGTTCTAGGTCAGCTCTAATGCACTGAACGGGGATTCGGGAGACCTGGTTCCATTCCCCGCTCTGCCAGTGAGCCAGTCACTTCCCCATCTCCGTGTGCCTCGGTTTCCCCATCTGTGTACCCTGGGAAGAATGAGCCTTCCTTTGTCTGATGGGCCTGTGAGCTTTTGGGCGGAGGCCGTCTCAGAGCCTGCGCAGCACCCAACGCAGCGGGGCCCAGACCTCAGGGTACGTCTACACTACAGAGCCTGGAGAATGCTGGCATAACCCCACAGCGTAGCTGCAGCCTGCACCGGCGGAAGGGGTTTTCTCTCAGTGTAGGAGCATTCTGTAGCCTCGTTGTGTCTACACTAGGGACTGGGTTGGTGTAATGATGTCAACCAAGGGTGGGATTTTTTCACCCCCTGACCAAGGTAGATAGGTCAACCTGTTTTACGTGTAGACCAAGCCTCAGTTGGAGTCTTTAGGGCCTACTGTAATACTAACAATAGTGCAGCAGCTCCTGATTTGCACCAGATTGTGTCTACACAGCAGTGAAATTACTCTGGTGCAAAAGGCTCTCACTTTGCACCCTTACATTAGGCTTAATTTGGTTTACCTTAAATTGATTAGGAACAGGACCAAGGTAAGCCAAAATCAGAGCATCCACACTGAGGTGCGAACCAGTTTAACTCAACCAGCACAAGGTCGTGTGTAGACAAGGCCTGAGTGGGATCAGAATCAGGCCCCAAAGCTCATGAGGTGGCAAGAACTCATCTCCATTCCTGCTTTTAACTGCACTGGAGTTCGGAGCTTCCTAGCTGTCCAGGCCAGAGGGACCCACTGTGATCACCTGGTCTGACCTGCGTAACCCAGCCCAGAGAACCCCACCTAGGCCAGTTAATGAGGGCTAAACCCGGGAGGCAATTTGCCCAGGAAGTCTAACTCAGCGACGGAGGAGAGCATGAGAGCCATCGAGAGGCATCAGCGGGGTATGAACCCCAAGGAGGGGGCAGCGGGGTGAAGCTGAGTGTCAGGGGACGCTGCCTGGCAGCGAGATCTGGCAGGCTGTGGAATCACCATCCTGGGGTGAGGGTGGGAGCCCAATTCGCCAGCGCATTCAAACCACCTTGGGCAAGCTCCCAGGGGACAGACGGTAGAGGACAGTCATGCCTCGGGCCGCAGGGTGGGTGCTCGTCTCTGATCGAGTGTCTCATCTCTTCTGGGCAGGGTCCTGGGGAATAGACCCTGGGGCAGGGTCCTGGTGGGAGTGCCCCAGGTCCAGTTACGGGGTCTCTGGGAACAAGCCTAACACGGTAGGTCTCTGGCACCCAGACCAATAGCCAAGAAAGCCAGAGCCCTGCCTAACGGGGTCCCAGTACCTTCGCTGCTCTGTGTGCCAGGAGAACCTCCTCCCGCTTCTTTCCAGCAGCATTTCCTAGACGGAGAGTCGATGTGCAGCTTGCACCTCGCTGGGGACCCTTGGGAGAAGCTCTGTGCAGAGGGAGGAAGCACCATCACTGTGGGGACAATGGGATGGACCATCCGAAGGGGGGAGATCAACCCAAAGCAGAAGCGGGACCCGTGGGTGACATCCTGGCCCGGCTGACGTCAAGGGCAACTCTTCCATTGACTGCCAGGGTTTCACCCGAGGGCCCGATTACTCAAGAGGTGCTGAGCACCCGTGGGTCCCCCTGACTGTGACTGGAGCTGCCTGGAAATCAGGCCCTGGGCATCTCTAGCTGGCAGCAAGAGCCAATGGCCACTTGTGAAAATGCAGCTGCCCGAGGCCATAGGGCAAAAGGAAACAACGGGCCCCCTTTTCAGCTCCCTGTCCCTGCTTGGGGTGGGAGGGAGGTTCACAGGGAACTGGTCCCACCCAGAGCGGCACCGAAGGGCCTGGCTGTGACTGAGACTTGGACCCAGAACAGCCCAAGGTCCAAACTGGAATTGCTCTCGGAGCAGAAGAGGTGGCTGGGCCGCTGGTGAACTGCAGCGACTGAGCGGCTTCGTAGCCCTCCCCCCACTCCTCGGGCCCCGAGAAACCGCCAGGCCGAAAGCCCATTGGTGCCTTTGCCTCCTTCCCCAGCAGCCCCAGCGAGGGCGATGCCGACATGCTTAGCCGCTGCGAGCTGGCACCGCGGGCAGCCTGGCGACGGGGACTGATGCCAGCCAGGGACCCGGCCCTGTGCTTTGTACTTTGATTCCACTTACTTCTTTGACTTTGCGGAGGATGTTGAGCCACTGCCTGCAGCGGGGGGGAGGCAGAGAAGGAAAACGCCTGATTAGCCCCCACAGCCTAACAAGCCGGTCCCACCTCGCCAGCGCCATGTCTCCTGCTGCCTGCGACCCAGGAGAGCAGGGCTCATTTCCCCGGGCAGCTGCCAGCGCGTCTCTGGCCATCGGCAGAACTGTCTCCCAGGGAGCAAGCAGCAAAGCCGGTCTAGCCAGGCTGGAGGCACGCCAATCGGGGAGCCATGCGGCACCACCCCCAGCAGCTGTGCGGATTTCAGCTCTCCCCATGCCCCCAGCCCATCCCGGCCCCAGGCCCCATGCTCGCCCTCCCTCGGAGAAGCTCTGGCTTTACCTGCACTCCTGGCTGTCCGGGGCCAGCAGCAGAAGGAACTTCCCGTCACTGAGGCTGAGGCCCAAGCAGCTGTCCCGCTGGGCGCCCAGGGGCAGGCGGGGCAGGTCACAGATCTCGCTGCCCTCCAGGATGGCCTGGCAGCTGGTGCTGAGCGAGATGCCCAGCTCGGCCGGGGACTGGGCATCGCGGCAGATCAGGAGGCTCCCGTCCATGGAGAGGAAGAGGAACTTCTCCTTCCATTGCTTAAAGAGAAAGCCCCCTGCAAAGCAGAGAGGGACCACGTGAGGCCATGTCCCAGCTCCTCATCATCCCGCCCAGCAGCTGCAAGGGAAGGATTAGTCCCAGGAGTCTGGCTCTCAGCACCCCCCCACTCTAACCACTAGACTCCACTCCCCTCCCAGAGCCAGGGATAGAACCCAGGAGTCCTAGCTCCCAGCCCCCCCTGCTTTAACCACCAGACCCCACTCTCTTCCCACATGGGCAGAGATTCAGTGACTTGTCCAAGGTCACGTAGAGAGTCTGTGGCAGAGCCAGGATTGAACCTGTGTCCTCAGCTGGACCCTCACTACTAACCCTCCACTGCTCTTCCTCTGGCACCAGCGTCTTGCTGCACAACAGCCTCTGGGGGTGAACCCAGGCCCCCCAGCTGCTCAGCCTGAGCGGGAGAACCAGCCCCACCCGCAGGGAGCTGGGAGAGACTCCCAGGGCTTGACTCATGCTCAGGCCCCTCTGTGCTGCTCCAGACCCGTACAGGGCACAGGATCGTCCCCCTGAGAGCCCTCCCACCCCACAAAGGAGCCTCCCTGGTGTAAGGGCCGGGCACCCACCCTGCTCCCAACCCCAGGCGTAGAGAGTGGATCGGGGGTGTGGATGGGGCACTGCACTGTGGCTATTCCCTGCCCCCCAGAGCCCATAGGGGGCAGATAGGGGGCGTGGCCGGAGCACACTGCGCTGTGGCTATTCCCTGCCCCCCAAAGCCCATAGGGGGCGGATCAGGGGTGTGGCCGGAGCACGCTGTGCTGTGGCTAGTCTCTGCCCCCCAGGACCGATCGGGGGCGTGGCCAGAGCGCACTGTGCTGTGGCTAGTCTCTGCCCCCCAGAGCCCATAGGGGGCGGATCAGGGTGTGGCCGGAGCGCACTGCGCTGGGGCTATTCCCTGCTCCCCAGGGCCCATAGGGGGCGGATCAGGGTGTGGCCGGAGCACGCTGTGCTGTGGCTAGTCTCTGCCCCCCAGGGCCCATAGGGGGCGGATCGGGGGTGTGGCCGGAGCGTGCTGTGCTGTGGCTAGTCTCTGCCCCCCAGGGCTCATAGGGGGCGGATCGGGGGTGTGGCCGGAGCGTGCTGTGCTGTGGCTAGTCTCTGCCCCCCAGGGCTCATAGGAGACGGATCGGGGGCGTGGCCGGAGCGCACTCCGCTGGGGCTATTCCCTGCCCCCCAGGGCCCATAGGGGGTGGATCAGGGTGTGGCCGGAGTGCACTGCGCTGGGGCTATTCCCTGCCCCCCAGGGCTCATAGGAGACGGATCGGGGGCGTGGCCGGAGCGCACTCCGCCGGGGCTATTCCCTGCCCCCCAGGGCCCATAGGGGGCGGATCAGGGTGTGGCCGGAGTGCACTGCGCTGGGGCTATTCCCTGCCCCCCAGGGCTCATAGGAGACGGATCAGGGGCGTGGCCGGAGCGCACTCCGCTGGGGCTATTCCCTGCCCCCCAGGGCCCATAGGGGGCGGATCAGGGTGTGGCCAGAGTGCACTGCGCTGGGGCTATTCCATGCCCCCCAGGGCCCATAGGGGGTGGATCGGGGGCATGGCCGGAGCGCACTCCGCTGGGGCTATTCCCTGCCCCCCAGGGCCCATGGGGGGATAAAGCAGGAGTTAGAGCAGCCCTGAGGCCGGGACAACATTTTTTAAAAGTCCTACAATAACAAGCCAGTGTAAACATCCCCAGTGCTCAGGCCCAATATGCTACATGGTGCTCATCAGCAACCCTACAATAACAAACCAGCAGGGGGCCCCTGCCGAGAGCTACAGTGCACGCGCTGGTGAGCCCATTGCTGGTGCACGCGCGTCAGGAAGCTTGCTGAGAGATTGGACAGGGTTCAGAGCCGTGCGAGGCTGAGCCGAGGTCTGTGAACCACCCAGAAACCATCTGCTTGGCTTATGGACTCCGGCCCAGCCCGTGGCTACCTACGCAGGGACGGCAACGCCTACGTAACCAGAGCAAGAGCCGACGGCTGGGAAAACACTGCGGGAAACGCGGGGGGATTTTGCAGCCCGGCTGGTGGAGCGGAAGGGGACACTGAGACAGGCCTGCCCACAAACCACAGCCTAGCCAGCGTCCAGGCCGTCGGTGCCAGAGCAGCATTTGAAGGAGGCCGATGGATCTTGACGGGGGTCTTTGATCCAGGCCTGGGTCCCACCCCACTAAAGAGCTGCCGTTCCCCTGTCTGCTGAAGGGAGGGTCAGGGGGAGCCTTAGCGCTCAGGCGGCATTAGGGGGCCCTGCCACAAGTTCCAACGGCTTTCCAAAGGCCGGGCCCTTGGTGGAACCAGCCCCACGGGCGGGGGGCAGAGAGGTCTGCACGTTGGAGGGTGACCTGTGTGTCGAGCGGTGAGCGGGAGAGGTGTACTGGGCGGGGGGGAATCACCCAGGGCATTTTGGTTTTGGAACCAGCCCCTTAAAGATGGCAAAGGTGAGGGGATGGTGCCGGAACTCAGCCGGCACGGTGGAGGATGTGGCGTGGGGCCTGGCCTGGAGGCAGCTCGCAGGTATCTGCCACCCAGCTGCGCCCGGTGCATTCTCCATAGCATCACTAGCGTGCAGAGCCAAAGACACAGCATCCCCAGAAAGCCACCTGCCCCAGTGACTCTCCCGCCGTGCCTGGCGGGGATGGAGTCACGGGCAGCAGCTGCCCAGAGCCGGGCACCGGGCACATTTAAACCCCTGATTACATCTGGTTGGCCATTTGGGGATTAGAATTCAATCAAGGGTTGGCAGTTCTAATCCCAGCCCGGGGGGGGGGGGCACACAGACACAGGCAGCAAAGGGACAATGCTAAATCCCTGTGGTCAACTAGGACAAGGGAAGCAAGTGGGGATTGCTGGGGTCATCGGAAGAAAACGTAACCCTTTGGGGGCAGGTGAGATTGGTAGAAAAATTAACGCCCTGGTTCGCCAGTGGACAGAGCAAACGGCTCTGTGTGCCGCTAATGTATTCATTCGCCCACTCACTGGGCTCCTGATTTCATTGAGAATTGATTTTAATGTCCAAAGGCAAAAGCAATTGACCCTGCAAAGTTTGCCACAACTGTGATCCCTACCAGTTAGAGCTGGTCACAACGTGGCTCTCTCATGCAGAGGGCAATGTGAATTGATATTTCAAAGAAAAATGAAAACCATTCAGTAAAAGTGCTTGGATTTGGGAAAAAATAGGTTTTTGTTTAAAAAAATTAAGCTTTTGGTTAAAAAATAGTTTTCAGTTAAAAATGTAGGTTTCAGTTTGTCGTAAAAAAATCAGTTTGGATCTAAACGGTCGAGACTCTGTGAAAATGTTCGTTCTTCCAGTGCGGTTTTCAAGTTCAAAACCTTTAGGGGTTTGGTTTTTAAAAACCCACCAGGTCTTTTCACAGAGTCACCACTGAGAAAAAGAAAACCCATTTTCCAACGTCCAGAGAACAAATCCTGGGGGTTCCCCAGCTGGCTCGGCTCCCAAAGGCTTTCGGGCCCGGTCCAAGCCCCATTTGAACCCACAGGCTTTGGACCAGCGCCGGGGCTGTTTGAACGAACGGAGGATTGGGGGAAAGCTAGCAATGAGATACTCCAGGCCCCAAAATGGTGCCTAATTAATGCCTGCCACCACCACCTGGGCTGGGACTGCAGAATTGGTTCTTCTCCTGAGGTGTTAGTCACACAGCACAGCGATGGCCAGATCCTGATCTGTCCCCCCAGGGTAAATCCGGAGTCACCCCGACTGCAGTGGGCTCAGGGCCAGAGTCTGAGCTCAGCTCCCCCCGGGGGTCGATCCAGAGTCAGCCCCCGGAATCCCGGGGCAGTTTCCCTGAGGTCCAGATGCTTCTTCTCATTTCAGGCTTTTGATACGGGAAGGCAAATCGCAACAGGAATCAAGGCAGCTATCTGGAGTGGGGACGGACCGACCCCCTGGGCCGGCGGTGAGGTGAGCTGGGTGCCGGAGGCGCGGAAGGGAGGGGGCGCTCACCGTATTTCCGTAGGTAACCCCGATGAATTCCGGAGGAGCTCATGCTGGACCAAACCATCCATCAGACCGGGAGCCAGGAAAGAGCCCGGGGGGGCCAGCTGCCAAGAGCCTTGAGCAGAGGCCAAATCTAATCCCTAAAGCAGCTGGGGGAATCCCAGGGATCTCATCCTTGCTGGCCAATCGCAGCTCACACAGGCAGCCGCTCCCCCCGCCCTCCCGCTGTGGGGGGAGGGGGTGGGGAACGACACGTATCATGGGCCAGATCCACAGGTGGTGTAAAGAGGTCACAGCACCACTGGAGTCAGTGGGGAACTGGAGCGATGGTGGTTCACACCATCAGGGGATCTGGCCCCGGTCGGTGCATCCTTTTCACCTGGCTCTGGGGCCTGTAGCCCCCCAAGGCTGCAGCCCATCCCTGGGCTGTTAGCACTGCTACAAAATGCTATTTCCCCTGCGGGGGGGGAAAGGGCCCCCAAACCAGCCCCGCCCTGGCTAGGCACTGCTCACCATGACATCACCAATCAGAGAACTCCAATGGGCAGGCCTGCCAAGCCAACGGGGTTTGAGGCCGCGGGGATGGAAGCTGTCAGGTCCACACAGATGGACGCTGCCCAGGCCCCAACTGAGATCAGGGCCCCGTCGGGCCGGGCGCTGCCCAGACCCCGAGCGAGATCAGGGCCCCGTCACGCCGGGCGCTGCCCAGACCCCGGCAGAGATCAGGGCCCCGTCACGCCGGGCGCTGCCCAGACCCCGGCAGAGATCAGGGCCCCGTCACGCTGGGCGCTGCCCAGACCCCGACCGAGCTCAGGGCCCCGTCGGGCCGGGCGCTGCCCAGACCCCGACCGAGCTCAGGGCCCCGTCGGGCCGGGCGCTGCCCAGACCCCGACCGAGCTCAGGGCCCCGTCGGGCCGGGCGCTGCCCAGACCCTGACCGAGCTCAGGGCCCCGTCGGGCCGGGCGCTGCCCAGACCCCGACCGAGACCAGGGCTCCGTCGGGCCGGGCGCTGCCCAGACCCCGGCCGAGATCAGGGCCCCGTCGGGCCGGGCACCGCAGAGACACAGAGCGAGATCAGGGCCCCGTCGGGCCGGGCGCTGCAGAGACACAGAGAGAGATCAGGGCCCCGTCGCGCCGGGCGCTGCAGAGACACAGAGCGAGATCAGGGCCCCGTCGAGCCGGGCGCTGCCCAGACCCCGGCCGAGATCAGGGCCCCGTCGAGCCGGGCGCTGCCCAGACCCCGACCGAGATCAGGGCCCCGTCGGGCCGGGCGCTGCCCAGACCCCGGCCGAGCTCAGGGCCCCGTCGAGCCGGGCGCTGCAGAGACACAGAGCGAGATCATTCCTGCCCCCCGGATCTGATCGTTTCAACAGAAGGGAAGGGTTATTATCTCAGCACAAGGCCTGATGTCAGTTGCAGCCTACAGCTGCTATTGTAATAAAGAGGGGCCAGAGCCGCAGCCCCACTCAACTACATTGACTTCCAGCTGCTTGTGCGGCTCTGAACTGACCGATAGAGAGCAGAGATTCCCTCTCTCTGGCGGGAGGAAGGAGTTTGCAGGGTCTCAGCCCAGCTCTTAGGATCCAGCCCGCTCCATGGCAGAAACCCACCCGCATTAACTGGTAGCACCAGAGGCCGAAGACTGAATGTGCCTCATGGCGATAGAGCCCCCCTCTGCCCCCCATCCCTTAAAGGGGTCCCTGCAGAGCACGTGCATGTGTAAGAGCGAGCGCACCCCCAGCAGCTGCCCCTCTGGGGAGAGCCCTCCTCAGCGCAGCTCCTGGCTGGTGCAAACGGGTGGAGCTGGGCTAATTTATATGGCCAAGGGTCCGGCCCCAGGGAGGAGAGACTGACGCATGCAGCCCCGGAGTGACTCACCCCAAACCGCTCGGGGCGCCTGGCCAGAGCCAGCAGCTGAACTCCGCTCTCTCCTGTCCCAGGGCAATGCTGGAACGACCTCGTCATCCTAGTGAGAAACAAAACAACTTGGAAATCCACAGACTGGGGGAAGCAAATAGCGATCGTATTAATAGGACCAAAAAAGAAATAACCGAAGTCAAGAGGCAGGAAATTCCTTCCTGCTAAGACAACAGCCTCACGGCTGGGGAATGCAACTGAGCCGTTGGTGGGTTTTTTTCCATCTGACACAAACCAGCGGGTCCGGCCATTATATCAGCCCTTCACGGACCCATAGCCAGGCGACAGGGGCCGGCTGCGCGGGGAAGGCAGAGCACAACCACACTTGGGGTGGACGTTTCATTCGGCTGGGAGGGGCCGGGGCTAGTGGGTCAGTACCAGCAGCTCAGAAGCCACCCTTGTGGGAGCCCCCAGCTCCTATCACTTAGGGGAAGTGACACCCCAAAGCCAGTGGGCTCCAGTGCCTCAGGTCTCTCATTGCAATGCAAACCCAGCCGGGGCCAGGAGGCCAGCCCTGAGAAGGGGTGGGGAGCCCATCCCAGGGCTAGGGGGGGTGGATGGACAGCAGCCAAGGGGAATCATTCACCCAGATCCCTGGCTGGTGTGACCCGGCACAGCTCCATCAACTGCCCCCATGTGCACCAGCCTGTTACCCCTCTCCCCCCAGAGGGGGGCAGTGACCACTCACACCCCCACCACCTAGGGGGCAGCCGGGACCTTGGTCTCCTCACCCCATTCAGAGGCTGCAATGAAGAGGGCCATCCCTCTAAGAACTGAGTCGAGACCCCGCAAACTCATTACACCCAGAGAGGGGAGAAATCTCAGCTCAGTGCCAACCGCTCTCTGATTGGTCACTTTCAGATCCCCGATTGGCATCTACCAGCCCCACCGCCATTGAAATCAGTGCAGCTGTGTCCATCTAAACCAGCTTCATTATAATGGGAGCAACTATAGGCTCCAGCTGGGATTGGGGACCCATTGGACCGGGTGCCACATAGATCCGGCCGAGATCAGGGGAGGGGGCCCCATTGTGCCAGGCGCTGCACAGACCCCGACCGAGATCAGGGCCCCATTGTGCCAGGCGCTGCACAGACCCCAACCGAGATCAGGGCCCCGCTGTGCCGGGCGCTGCACAGACCCCGACCGAGATCAGGGCCCCGCTGTGCCGGGCGCTGCACAGACCCCGACCGAGATCAGGGCCCCATTGTGCCAGGCGCTGCCCAGACCCCGACCGAGATCAGGGCCCCATTGTGCCAGGCGCTGCACAGACCCCAACCGAGATCAGGGCCCCGCTGTGCCGGGCGCTGCACAGACCCCGACCGAGATCAGGGCCCCATTGTGCCGGGCGCTGCCCAGACCCTGACCGAGATCAGGGCCCCGCTGTGCCGGGCGCTGCACAGACCCCGACCGAGATCAGGGCCCCATTGTGCCAGGCGCTGCACAGACCCCGACCGAGATCAGGGCCCCATTGTGCCAGGCGCTGCCCAGACCCTGACCGAGATCAGGGCCCCGCTGTGCCGGGCGCTGCACAGACCCCAGCCGAGATCAGGGCCCCGCTGTGCCAGGCGCTGCACAGACCCCAGCCGAGATCAGGGCCCCGCTGTGCCGGGCGCTGCACAGACCCCGACCGAGATCAGGGCCCCGCTGTGCCAGGCGCTGCCCAGACCCTGACCGAGATCAGGGCCCCGCTGTGCCGGGCGCTGTCCAGACCCTGACCGAGATCAGGGCCCCGCTGTGCCAGGCGCTGCCCAGACCCTGACCGAGATCAGGGCCCCGCTGTGCCGGGCGCTGCCCAGACCCTGACCGAGATCAGGGCCCCGCTGTGCCTGGCGCTGCCCAGACCCCGACCGAGATCAGGGCCCCGCTGTGCCGGGCGCTGCCCAGACCCCGACCGAGATCAGGGCCCCGCTGTGCCAGGCGCTGCCCAGACCCCAGCCGAGATCAGGGCCCCATTGTGCCAGCCGCTGCCCAGACCCTGACCGAGATCAGGGCCCCGCTGTGCCGGGCGCTGCACAGACCCCGACCGAGATCAGGGCCCCGCTGTGCCGGGCGCTGCCCAGACCCCGACCGAGATCAGGGCCCCGCTGTGCCGGGCGCTGCCCAGACCCCGACCGAGATCAGGGCCCCGCTGTGCCGGGCGCTGCCCAGACCCCGACCGAGATCAGGGCCCCGCTGTGCCGGGCGCTGCACAGACCCCGACCGAGATCAGGGCCCCATTGTGCCAGGCGCTGCCCAGACCCTGACCGAGATCAGGGCCCCGCTGTGCCGGGCGCTGCCCAGACCCCGACCGAGATCAGGGCCCCGCTGTGCCAGGCGCTGCACAGACCCTGACTGAGATCAGGGCCCCGTCGCGCCGGGTGCTGCACACAGAGTGGGAGAGAGTCCCTGCCCTGAAGAGCTTCCAGTCTAAAGAGTCAAAGGGTGGGAAGGGAAACTGAGGCACAGATCAGGGAAGGAACTTGCCCAGGGTCAGTGCTGGGCTGGGAACAGAACCTAGGCATTTTGAGTCCTTGTCTAGGGCCCTGGCCAATAGGCCATGCTACCGCCCAGGGCACTTGTAAACGGTGGGCGCTATCGATACAAAGCCATGAACTCCCCTGTGATCCAGAGCTGGCTGGACCCAGGTCAGAGCAGGAGAGATCCAGGACTGGGGGTAACCAGCAAGGCGCTGCTGCAGCAACCATGACCCCCCCCTCCCTGGCTCCAGAGGGAATCCTGCCCTGCCTGGGCCCAGGCCCCACAGCACCAGATGGGCGTCTGCGTGAGGAGCTGCCCAGGGGCTAAGGGTTTCATGCAACTGCTGTCCGGAAAAACATCTGGTGCCGATGTCATCAGCTGTGCAGAGCCCCCAGGCAGCGGGAAGGCGGTGGAGGGGCTTGTCCCTGGCTGGCCCAGCCCCACGGAAGGGAAAAGGCCAAACCCCAGCTGGTGTCAATTGGCCCTAGCTCCATTGGAGTCAATGGGGCAGATCCCCAGCTGGTGTGAATCCGCCGCCGCTCCCCTGGAGTCTGTTTACACCAGCGAGAGCTCTGGTTCCCCAATGCACTGAGGTAACCCCCACCCCCCAGCTCACCGGGGGAGTTTCACATCCCCAAACTGGCCTCCTCATCTGCTCAGCTCCACGGTTCTAACCTGACTATTTACGACAGTCAGCAAACCGGGCCAGGCCACAGGGAGCCTTGGGGCCAGATCGGCCACTGGGGGAAAGCCACATTGCTGCAAGTGTGCTGATTTACACCCTCCGGGGATCTGGTCTTTTCCCTCAGTCACTAGTTCACCTCGATCAGTGACAGGGAGGGAATTGCCCGCAGCTGCCTCTCAATCCTCACTTACACCAAGGCACTTCTGTGCCGCTTCAGCTGGGAATGGAACCCAGGAGTCCAGGCTCCCAGCTGCCCCGCCCCCCCACTCCCCTCCCCGAGCCAGGTATAGAACCCAGGAGTCCTGGCTCCCAGCCCCCCACCACAATATTAAATTCCTTTAGCCTGGTGCGCCAGGAGTGGGTTTCCTTTGATTTGTGATCCCCCCTCCTCCCAGGGCAGCTGAGCTACAAAGGGATGATGGCAAAATCAGGGGAGGAGGCAGGTGTGTGGGGCAGACATCGGGGTCGCCAGCGGGGGGCGCGTTACCTGTGCTGGTAGAGCTCATGCGCATCCCCATAATGCATCAGTCCAGTGGTGCACCTATCCCAGAGTCTGGTGGCCAGTCCCTGGGGAGGGGAGAGACACAGCGCCCCATGGTGGACAATGCTGGGATAACCGGTGTTACGTGCACAGCACACGGGGAGAGCCCAGAACCGCAGGAAATGCTCCTGCTGGCAGACAGCAGCATGAGGCTCCTTTCCCAGCACACGTGGACCCCAAACCAGAGAGAGACGAAGCAGGCTGCTCCCTAGCACAGTGAGCACAGCGGCTGGCTGTAAACTGCTGAGCTCTCCCGCTTCCCTCCAGAGCCCCCTAGCCTGCAGGCAGGATCAGGAACACACCCCCATACACACACACACACACACACACACAGCCTGTCCCCATGGACGGTCAGACCCCCACCCCACCAGACTGAATCTTTGCTACGCCCACGTCCAGCTTCTCCTCCTGCAGCCTGTGGCTTTGGGCGGGGACGTGGGGGGGAGCAGCCTTGGGCTGGGTTAACAAACAGCCATAAATCAACTCCCTGAGCTCCGCCAAGCTCCCCCCAGCCAAGGCGGCCAGGCCAGGACTGGGCTGGGCTGCAGGTCACCTGGGATGTGCATAGCGGGGTTCGGTGCTCCAGTTAGATTCACTCCACATTCACCCCGGGGGGCTGAGATCAGGATCCAGCCCCGACCCCACTGCAGTCAGGGGTGACTCTTTGACCACAGGAGGAGCAGAGGTCAGGATCCGGCCCACACCTCTATGAGGCAGCCAGACTTGGTCCCCTGACGGGGAGAATACCCCACTCCTGGCAGGTCCTTGGGGGGAACCCCCAAAGTCCCCAAATTGGCAGCACCTGCATTAACCCTTTCCACACCCTGATCTCCGCCTTGGGGTGGGCAGGAGCAGGTGGGTGGGGCGGGGGGGTATGCGCCGCCTTCCCCTCCCCGTCTATATTGACTCCCCGTGGGAGGCGAGTCCGGCACCTGGATCCTCTCACCCCAGCCACTCAGCGGGGTCAGCGCCCACAAAGCCGCGGTCCTGCCCCCCTGCCTGGGAGAGGGGCCTGCAGGACGGGCCTTGCCGAAGCCACCCCTGCTGTGTGTCCTGCCCCAGGGGATGGGTTTGCCTTAGGAGTCCGGCTGAGCACCCCTCGGAGCCGTGCCAGCATTCCTGGGCTGGGAAATTAGAGACATGGAAGAGACTGACCCTGGATAGCAGAGGCTGTGGGTGGGGAGTGAAGGGCACTGGCAGAGCTGGGGGGCAGGGAGCCCAGGGCAGGTAGCAGGGGCTGTGGGTCGGGAGTGAGGGGCACTGGCAGAGCTGGGGGGCAGGGAGCCCAGGGCAGGTAGCAGGGGCTGTGGGTGGGGAGTGAGGGGCACCGGCAGAGCTGGGGGGAGCCCAGGGCTGGGCTAACAGGGGCTGCGGGTCGGGAGTGAGGGGCACCGGCAGAGCTGGGGGGAGCCCAGGGCTGGGCTAGCAGGGGCTGCGGGTCAGGAGTGAGGGGCACCGGCAGAGCTGGGGGGAGCCCAGGGCTGGGCTAGCAGGGGCTGCGGGTCGGGAGTGAGGGGCACGTCTCAGGTGCCTGTGTACTGCAGCCACGTAGGATACGGCCCCCTCAGCCCCTGGCAGCCCTCGACGCCAGGCACCCCAGAGCCCGATGATCCCAGCTGGCCTGGGGCACGGCGGGGGGTGGGGGCTCTGTGGTGGATGGCTCAGGCTGCCTGGCCGGTGGCTTCTCAGTCCCAGCCTGAGGCATGACGCATCCGCCCAGCAGAGCCCTGGGGACAAAGCCCCCAGCCTGGTGCTCCATCAACAGCTGCCCCCACGTGGAAACCTGAGCCCGGCGGGCGCTGCCCTCCGGAGCCTTCCGCTCCTCGCTGTTCTTTTAACCCCTGCAGACAGACAGAGGGGATGGGTCTGGGGCACCCTCTGGCTCTGCAGCAGAGAGTGGGGTCTAGTGGTTAGAGCAGGGGGCTGGGAGCTAGGACTCCTGGGTTCTATCCCTGGCTCTGGGAGGGGAGTGGGGTCTAGTGGTTAGAGCAGGGGGCTGGGAGCTAGGACTCCTGGGTTCTATCCCTGGCTCTGGGAGGGGTGTGGGGTCTAGTAGTTAGAGCAGGGGGCTGGGAGCTAGGACTCCTGGGTTCTGGCTCTGGGAGGGGAGTGGGGTCTAGTGGTTAGGGCTGGGAGCTAGGACTCCTGGGTTCTATCCCTGGCTCTGGGAGGGGAGTCGGGTCTAGTGGTTAGAGCAGGGGGCTGGGAGCTAGGACTCCTGGGTTCTGGCTCTGGGAGGGGAGTGGGGTCTAGTGGTTAGGGCTGGGAGCCAGGACTCCTGGGTTCTATCCCTGGCTCTGGGAGGGGAGTGGGGTCTAGTAGTTAGAGCAGGGATGCTGGGAGCCAGGATTCCTGAGTCTATTTCTAGGTCACCGTGGGGTCCTTCCCAGCTCCGTGCCTCGGTTTCCCCATTTATGAAATGGGGACAGTGCCACTGACCCAGCTCTCAGATCTAGGGCCGAAGAGGGTGGAGTCTCCTGATTCGTTTAGGGTCCCCTGACCAGCTCCCCTCCCCGGTCCCAGCTATAATCACAAGGGATCCCCACATGCCCCCAAGGAAGTGAGGTGGCTCCCCTCCCCCTTCCAGTGGCAGCTGTTCCCTCAGCTGGAGGGGGGGTTCCTCCTGCTGGAAGCGGCCCCCCAGGGCCACAATCCCACCTGGCAGCTCTTCTGGGGGTTAATGTTTAAACCAAAAAGCCCCAGGCTTGTAATAGACTCCCACCCCCCAGCACAAACATTGCAGCTTTTATTGGGCACTTAATGCCTCTGCACTGACTGGGCAAATACACCCCCAGCTTCGCTGGGGAGGAGTACCCAGCTGGGAGACACCCGCCTAGGAGCCAGGACACCTGGGTTCCATCCCCAGCCAGGGGAGGGGCCTGGGAGCCAGGACTCCTGGGTTCTATCCTCTCTCAGCCAGTGACCTCAGGCAAGTCATGGCCTCGGTCTGTGCCTCAGTTTCCCCATTTGTAAAATAGGGATACGGATCCTCCCTGTGTCTATGTAGACACAGCTGCTGGGGGCAGGGATTGTCTCTCACTCTGTGTCTGAGCAGCTGCAGCCACCCAGGGTGTGATCTCGGCTCCCGCTGTAGGTGGGACCCCAACACAAACACCAGATAAGATCCCCTGGTCTTTATCAGCCCTATTGTCTTTCCCTAGAGTTCTTTTACTCATGGCGAAAGCTGCTGTGTGCTGCTTTGTTTATTGAAGGGTAGTTGGTCAGGACTGAGCCAGTGGGTTTATTATTATTTAAATTACTGTGGCACTCAAAAGCCTTGGCTGACATCAGGGCCCCCATTGTGCCAGGCACAGCCCAGACCCCGGCCGAGATCAGGGCCCCGTCGGGCCGGGCGCTGCCCAGATTCCAGCCGAGATCAGGGCCCCGTCGGGCCAGGCGCTGCCCAGACCCCGGCCGAGATCAGGGCCCCGTTGCGCCGGGCGCTGCCCAGACCCCAGCCGAGATCAGGGCCCCATTGGGCCGAGCGCTTCCCAGACCCCGGCCGAGATCAGGGCCCATCGGGCCGGGCGCTGCCCAGACCCCGGCCGAGATCAGGGCCCCGTGTGGCCGGGCGCTGCACAGACCCCGACCGAGATCAGGGCCCCGTGTGGCCGGGCGCTGCCCACACCCCGGCCGAGATCAGGGCCCCGTCACGCCGGGCACTGCCCAGACCCCGGCCGAGATCAGGGCCCATCGGGCCGGGCGCTGCCCAGACCCCAACCGAGATCAGGGCCCCGTCGGGCCGGGCGCTGCCCACACCCCGGCCGAGATCAGGGCCCCGTCGCGCCGGGCGCTGCCCAGACCCCAACCGAGATCAGGGCCCATCGGGCCGGGCGCTGCCCAGACCCCGGCCGAGCTCAGGGCCCCGTGTGGCCAGGTGCTGCCCAGACCCCGGCCGAGCTCAGGGCCCCGTCGGGCCGGGTGCTGCCCAGACCCCGGCCGAGCTCAGGGCCCCGTCGGGCCGGGCGCTGCCCAGACCCCAGCCGAGATCACGGCTATTTGTGGTGTTTGTCTTCCATTGACATGAAGGAGCCTTGCTTCTCTCTGACACCCCAGCCCCAGCACGGGGAGACGCACAGGAAAAGCCAGTCCTGCTCTGAGACTCTGGCTCTAAGACAGGACAAAACTAGGAACTTGGTGGGGCAAAAATAAACCGACAGAAAGTCCCCACGGCATTGGGTGTAAAGGGAAGCGTGCCGGTCACAGGTGGTGTAAATCAGGAATAGCTGCAGGGAAGGCAGTGGGGATAGCCTGGGGTAAAGCTGGTGTAAACAAGTGAGGAGCCGGTTCCCAATGGCCACTTCCTGTTTCAGTATTAGTTCTGTGCCAGCCATGGGCCAAGGCAGCATGATCTGGTGGCTGGGGGCATGGATGCAGTCAGGACTTCTGGGTCTGGGCAGCACCCGGCCCGACGGGGCCCTGATCTCGGCCGGGGTCTGGGCGGCGCCCGGCCCGACGGGGCCCTGATCTCGGCTGGGGTCTGGGCAGTGCCCGGCGCGATGGGGCCCTGATCTCGGCTGGGGTCTGGGCAGCACCCGGCCCGACGGGGCCCTGATCTCGGCCGGGGTCTGGGCAACGCCCGGACCGACGGGGCCCTGAGCTCGGTTGGGGTCTGGGCAACGCCCGGCCCGACGGGGCCCTGATCTCGGCCGGGGTCTGGGCAGCGCCCGGCCCGACGGGGCCCTGATCTCGGCCGGGGTCTGGGCAGCACCCGGCCCGACGGGGCCCTGATCTCGGTCGGGGTCTGGGCAGCGCCCGGCCCGACGGGGCCCTGATCTCGGCTGGGGTCTGGGCAACGCCCGGCCCGACAGGGCCCTGATCTCGGCTGGGGTCTGGGCAGCACCCGGCCCGACGGGGCCCTGATCTCGGCCGGGGTCTGGGCGGCGCCCGGCCCGACAGGACCCTGATCTCGGTTGGGGTCTGGGCAGCGCCCGGCCCGACGGGGCCCTGATCTCGGCCGGGGTCTGGGCAACGCCCGGCCCGACGGGGCCCTGATCTCGGCTGGGGTCTGGGCAGCACCCGGCCCGACGGGGCCCTGATCTCGGTTGGGGTCTGGGCAACGCCCGGCCCGACGGGGCCCTGATCTCGGCCGGGGTCTGGGCGGCGCCCGGCCCGACGGGACCCTGATCTCGGTTGGGGTCTGGGCAGTGCCCGGCGCGACAGGGCCCTGATCTTGGTTGGGGTCTGGGCAGCGCCCGGCCCGACGGGGCCCTGATCTCGGCCGGGGTCTGGGCGGCGCCCGGCACGACGGGACCCTGATCTCGGTTGGGGTCTGGGCAGTGCCCGGCGCGACAGGGCCCTGATCTTGGTTGGGGTCTGGGCAGCGCCCGACGCGATGGGGCCCTGATCTCGGTTGGGATCTGGGCAGCGCCCGGCCCGACGGGGCCCTGATCTCGGTTGGGGTCTGGGCAGCGCCCGGCGCGACGGGGCCCTGATCTCGGTTGGGGTCTGGGCAGCGCCCAGCACAGGGGGGCCTTGATCTCCCCATCTCACTATTATCATGTTAATAAGAATAGAAAAGATTGAATTTTTACTAGCCCCTGTGTGCCCTGGACGTGGGCAGCAGCCTCCCACCCCCACCCCACGCTGCTGGGCTGCGACTTGGCTGGGCCCGAAAGGAGAAGGGGGCAGGGAGCTGCTGTCCCCAGGCTGGGGTGAATGGTCTTTCAGCCTTTCTTCTGCTCTCCTCCCATTAACCCCTCGGCTGCCGGCTGGAATTTCCCAACCATTCACCCCAGCCTGGGGACAGCAGCTCCCTGCCCCCTTCTCCTTTCGGGCCCAGCCAAGTCGCAGCCCAGCAGCGTGGGTGGGTGGGGAGCCAGGCGGGGAGGGAACCGTAAGCAGCCCTGGCAGGAGAGAACCAGAGGGCTGGGAAGGGGCCAGGCGCTCGCTGGGGTTGGACTGGGTGTTTCAATGTTGCTTTGGGAACTTTTCTGACACCCGGGCGCCAGGTGCGGACACCCCGAAGGGAGGCTGAGAAGGGGGGCGCAGTAGCTGGGCCGAGGAAGGAGAGCCTGGAGCCAGCTGTTTTGGGGGGCTTGCACTGGGCTGGCCCAGTCGGCCGGGCGGGATTTCTTTCCACCGCGCCCCGGCAGACCAGTCTTCGAGGCACAGACTCGCCGTGTGGAGCCAGCGCTGATTCGGGACCCGCCTGGACCAAGTCCAGCTTTGGGACAGTTCCCAACCGGGGTGTTTCCTTCAGGGCAGGGCTCCTGGCTCTGGCCCCCCACCTCCCCGGCTGGCGATCTGGGGGGACATCGGAGCCGACGGCTTGTTTTGGTTTGTAGAACATGGGCAAGGCCCGCAGCTCCCTCCTGTGCGTGCTGGTGGCCTGCTGGATGGGCACGGGCGCTGCCCAGTCGGGTGAGTACCCACGGCTGAGTGACTGGCAGGGATGGAGGGGTGGGACCCAGTGGGACCCACCCGGAGCCCCTCCGCAGCGGCCTGGTTTCCAGGCTGTGCCGGGCGCTGTGGAAATCCGGCCCTTTTAAGGCAGTCGGGCCCCCACACTGACAAGTCTGACCCTCCCTGGCTGGACGGACTGGGGCTGAAAGCCTTTGAAATCCCTCTGGAAAGGATGGAGCTCAGGACACCTGGGTCCAACCCCTAGCTCGCGCAGGATTGGGGCCATCTTCCCCTGTGCCCCACTGCATGCAGAGGCCTGGGCCTATGGGAGACAGACTCTGACTCTGCCACAGACTCCCCATGTGACCCTGGTTGAGTCCTTTCACCCCCAGCCCCACCATGCCTCGGTTTCCCCATTTGGGATAAGGCTCTTGGGCAGTCTCAGGGGCCGGAAAGGGTAACTCTCAGGTCAGACTCCCAGAGCTGGTCTCAAACTCGCTGGGAGGCGGCCAGAGCCCACAATGAGGGTTGAATAGGTGGATGCTAAAAATGGCTTCACCCCAAAGTATGCTGCGGGTGGTAGCTGGGAAAGGGGCCTGTTCAGAGCCCAGTGGGGCTGGTGGACTCAGGGGCCAGGGCTGGGCTGGCAGGGGCTGCAGGTCGGGGCTGAGGGGCACCGGCAGGGCCGTGGGGGGCAGGGCTGGGACCCAGGGGGCTGCAGGTCAGGGCTGAGGGGCACCGGCAGAGCTGGGCGGTAGGGCTGGGACCCAGGGGGCTGCGGGTCAGGGCTGAGGGGCACCGGCAGAGCTGTGGGGGGCAGGGCTGGGACCCAGGGGGCTGCGGGTCAGGGCTGAGGGGCACCAGGGCATGCCACACATGCCGCCCCCTGGCCGGGAGAGTTTTGCACCTGCAGCTCCCCTCAGCCAGTGGCTCGGGGGCCAGGGCCCAGGACTCCCAGGGCCGGGCTGGCGGGGCGCTGCTGTTCGGACCAAGGGACCCAGAGCAGCTGAGGAGCCCGCCCTGCTGATCCGGGCCAGACATCTGGGGCTGGTTACTGCCGGCCAGGCAGTGCCTGTGTGCAACCAGGCCAGCCCGTACAGCCCCCGCCCTGAACCCAGGCGTCCGGGATCCTTTCCCAACTGGCCGGAGAGCCTCTGGGCACAACTGGGGGGATCTGTATGCCCAGGGGCAGGGGGTTCACGTGAACAGGGTGGGTGGGGGCGCAGAAGCAGGGGGCTGTGGGTCGAAGTCCCCGGCCTGGCACTGAGCCTTCCCAGTTGTGCCCGTCTGGCCTCCGTGCCATGCCAGGGCTCTGCACATCCCGCTCCATCTCCCCTGAGTAACTCCCCGTCCAGGCTGTGTCGCGCGGCTGAGGAACTCTTCCCCAGAGGTGGGCGCATTTCAGCACCAGATTGACCTTATGAAATGTCTTGTGTTTCTTATACAGTCCCTGCTAGCAGCTTGGGGCGCTGAGCTCTCCCACTCGGACAGACCCGGGCGAGTCAGCGTGTTCTTATTATCGTCTAAGCGGCCTCAGTTGAAAGGGCCCCGTCACACCGGGCACTGCCCAGACCCCGACCGAGCTCAGGGCCCCGTCACACCGGGCACTGCCCAGACCCTGACCGAGCTCAGGGCCCCGTCGGGCCAGGCGCTGCCCAGACCCCAACCGAGCTCAGGGCCCCGTCGGGCCGGGCACTGCCCAGACCCCGGCCGAGCTCAGGGCCCCGTCGGGCCGGGCGCTGCCCAGACCCCGACCAAGATCAGGGCCCCGTCAGGCCGGGCACTGGCCAGACCCCGACTGAGATCAGGGCCCGTCGGGCCGGGCGCTGCCCAGACCCCAACCGAGCTCAGGGCCCCGTCGGGCCGGGCGCTGCCCAGACCCCAACCGAGCTCAGGGCCCCGTCGGGCCGGGCACTGCCCAGACCCCGGCCGAGCTCAGGGCCCCGTCGGGCCGGGCACTGCCCAGACCCCGACCGAGATCAGGGCCCCGTCAGGCCGGGCACTGGCCAGACCCCGACTGAGATCAGGGCCCCGTCGGGCCGGGCGCTGCCCAGACCCCAACCGAGATCAGGGCCCTGTCGGGCCGGGCGCTGCCCAGACCCCAGCCAAGATCAGGGCCCCGTCGGGCCGGGCGCTGCCCAGACCCCAGCCGAGATCAGGGCCCCGTCGGGCCGGGCGCTGCCCAGACCCCGACTGAGATCAGGGCCCCGTCGCGCCGGGCGCTGCACAGAGACACAGGCCCTGCCCCGACGAGCTCCCAGTTGACCAGCCCAGAGGAGGACAATTCTCATTTCCCAAAGCGATGCAGGGACTGACCCCAGGCCCCCCAGGGCAGCAGTGACAGAGCTGGGATTTGAATGCAGGTTTCCACAGCCCCTTCACCACTTACCCAGCCCCCCATCTCTGAGCCCAGCTGGGCTCTCGGGGGTGAGTCCCAGGCCCTGAGATCTCTGCAGCCGGCCGGACGTGCTGGGAACAGCCACCCGGGGGGGCCTGGCCCCGGCACCTCGCCGGAAGCCCGGAGGGGAGAAATGAAAGAGGAAATCAATAGTTTTGAACCACAACAGGGGGAGGGGGAGGAGGGTGTCATGCTCCAGGCTGGGTGCCTGTGACTGATACACACAGCTGGGTGTGCAGAGCTCTCAGGCTGCTGCTGTGACCCACAAGCCCCCAGAGTGCGGAGCGGGGCCCTTGCCAAGTCACTTCCGCTTCCCACGCCCTGGAATGCGGCTCCCCTTCTCGAAGGGTTAAACGGCCCAAGCGGGGTGGGGATCTGGGAAGGTCCCTGCTCGAGGGGGCTGCAGAATAATCATCTGTCATTTGGCCGCTGGGGAAACCGAGGCACGGAGTGGCGGGCAGGGACTGTCCAAGGCAATGCAGAGTGTCAGTGGCCAAGCCAAGGGTGGAACCCATGTGTCCTGATTCCCAGCCCTCTGGGGGCAGTTCGATACCAGCGTGGGGACGGCCGTGCCCACCCCGTCCACCACTAGCTGCCAGCTCGCCCGGCACAAGGCAGGTCCCTCCCATGTAATGCCGGCTCGTGCCTTCCCTCGGCGCTGTGCCAGCTGAGCGCCACCCGGGGTGCGGAGGCTGGGACGACGAGGGGCTTCTGTCCTGGGGGTCCCCCTACCCCGAGCCCAGGCCGCAGGGCGTCGCTGAGCAGGGGGGGTCTGTCAAACCGGGACGGGCTCCGAACCCCGCCCCACCTTACCCAAAACACCAGAGAGCCAGGCCCTCGGGATGAGCCCCCCTGGGCCTGCTCCCAGCAGGTGCAGCCAGTCGCATGCTTCAGGGCCAGAGTCCCAGGGGTCAGGAGGGAACCCCAGCCCATGGGCCAGCCTCTGTCTGTCTCTCGGACTTCGGGGCTGACGCTGTCCCAGGGGCTCGTGGTGATTTATGTCCCTGGGATGTGGGTATACACAGGATCCCTCGCCCAGCAGAGATGCGGCTGCTTCTGAGCTGGGGCACGGGGGCTGTTTATACAGGGATCCCACGCCCAGAGCTCAGATGCAGCCACCTCTGGGGTGGGGCGCGGGGGCTGTTTATACAGGGATCCCACGCCCAGAGCTCAGATGCAGCCACCTCTGGGGTGGGGCGCGGGGGCTGTTTATCCAGGCACCCCTCACCCAGCACTGAGACACAGCCTCTCTGGGGTGGGGCATGAGGGCTGTTTAGCCAGGGGATTCTGGGTGGCAGCCTCTGGCGCTGGACCCTTCATCTCATGCCCCCGCCCCGTTCCCCCCCCAGACCTGCACTTCCTGGAGAGCCCCTCGAACCAGACCTCGTCCCTGGGCAAGGACGTGCGGCTGCGCTGTGCCGTGCGGCTGAGCCAGGAGCTGCCCGAGATCAGCTGGCTGCGGGACGGGCAGGTGCTGGAGCTGGCCGACAGCAACCAGATGCAGATGCCCATAAACGACAAGGTCTGGCTGGCCATCAGCGAGCTCAGGTGAGCGGGGCCTGGGGGCACAACAGCTGGGGACCAGGCAGGGTCCCCCCTGCCTCCTCCAGGGCGGCTGCGTGGCCCGGTAGGGGAGGAGCCAGGAGCCAGGGCCAGATGGGCCCATTGGTCTCACCTGAGGTGGGACGGACGGGGCCGCGGGGCTGGTGGCCCGTTGCTCTGATCTGGGTAGCCGGGGGTGGGGGGGCCGCGGGGCTGGTGGCCCGTTGCTCTGATCTGGGTAGCCGGGGGTGGGGGGGGGCCACGGGGCTGGTGGCCCGTTGCTCTGATCTGGGTAGCCGGGGGCGGGGGGTGCCGCGGGGCTGGTGGCCCGTTGCTCTGATCTGGGTAGCCGGGGGCGGGGGGGGGGCCGCGGGGCTGGTGGCCCGTTGCTCTGATCTGGGTAGCCGGGGGTGGGGGGGGCCGCGGGGCTGGTGGCCTGTTGCTCTGATCTGGGTAGCCGGGGGTGGGGGGGGCCGCGGGGCTGGTGGCCCGTTGCTCTGATCTAGGTAGCCGGGGGCGGGGGGGGGGGGGGACATGGGGCTGGTGGCCCGTTGCTCTGATCTGGCTGCCCGTGGAGGCCCCTGTGTTGGCCCCGTTGGGGAGAGGAGGGGGGGCTGGGAGAGGGGCAGAGGAAGGGTTGGGGGGGTGATATTGGGGGACCCCCCGCCATGAAGCCCATTATATGCCCTCATTAATAATTATTTGCCTTAGGTGGGCAGCCCCCAAACGACCCACCTGTCCCCCACCCCTGCCCATGGCCATGCCCCTGTCCGGGGGCAAGCGGCGAGGTCTCACTGTGCTGGGTGGGCCCCGCCCCGCCCCGCTCACGCTCCCTCTCCGCCCCGCAGCATCCCGTCCGTGCAGCTCTCAGACGCGGGCAGCTACCAGTGCGTCATGTGGGTGAACGGGGAGGAGGTGCTGTCCGGCACAGCCCACCTGGGACTGGAAGGTGAGTGTCCCCATGCCAGGGCAGGGGCAGGGCATGCACAGCCCTGGTCCTGCCACGGGCACCACGCCATCAATGCCCATGGGGCTCCGGGTGGTGTCTGAATAAAGGGGAAAGCAGCGAGGCTGCCTGGGTCTGCAGGGAGCCTGAGCCCGTCGCTGGGTGGGGGGAGCTGCCCCGAGTGTGAGCGACGCTGCCCGGGTCTGCAGGGAGCCTGAGCCCGTCGCTGGGTGGGGGGAGCTGCCCCGAGTGTGAGCGACGCTGCCCGGGTCTGCAGGGAGCCTGAGCCCGTCGCTGAGAGGGGGGAGCTGCTCCGAGTGTGAGCGACGCTGCCCAGGTCTGCAGGGAGCCTGAGCCCGTCGCTGGGTGGGGGGAGCTGCCCCGAGTGTGAGCGACGCTGCCCGGGTCTGCAGGGAGCCTGAGCCCGTCGCTGGGGAGCTGCCCCGAGTGTGAGCGACGCTGCCCGGGTCTGCAGGGAGCCTGAGCCCGTCGCTGGGGAGCTGCCCCGAGTGTGAGCGACGCTGCCCGGGTCTGCAGGGAGCCTGAGCCCGTCGCTGGGTGGGGGGAGCTGCCCCGAGTGTGAGCGACGCTGCCCGGGTCTGCAGGGAGCCTGAGCCCGTCGCTGGGGAGCTGCCCCGAGTGTGAGCGACGCTGCCCGGGTCTGCAGGGAGCCTGAGCCCATCGCTGGGTGGGGGGAGCTGCCCCGAGTGTGAGCGACGCTGCCCAGGTCTGCAGGGAGCCTGAGCCCGTCGCTGGGTGGGGGGAGCTGCCCCGAGTGTGAGCGACGCCGCCCGGGTCTGCAGGGAGCCTGAGCCCGTCGCTGGGTGGGGGGAGCTGCCCCGAGTGTGAGCGACGCTGCCCGGGTCTGCAGGGAGCCTGAGCCCGTCGCTGGGGAGCTGCTCCGAGTGTGAGCGACGCCGCCCGGGTCTGCAGGGAGCCTGAGCCCGTCGCTGGGAGGGGGGAGCTGCCCCGAGTGTGAGCGACGCTGCCCGGGTCTGCAGGGAGCCTGAGCCCGTCGCTGGGTGGGGGGAGCTGCCCCGAGTGTGAGCGACGCCGCCCGGGTCTGCAGGGAGCCTGAGCCCGTCGCTGGGGAGCTGCCCCGAGTGTGAGCGACGCTGCCCGGGTCTGCAGGGAGCCTGAGCCCGTCGCTGGGTGGGGGGAGCTGCCCCGAGTGTGAGCGACGCTGCCCGGGTCTGCAGGGAGCCTGAGCCCGTCGCTGGGGAGCTGCTCCGAGTGTGAGCGACGCCGCCCGGGTCTGCAGGGAGCCTGAGCCCGTCGCTGGGAGGGGGGAGCTGCCCCGAGTGTGAGCGACGCCGCCCGGGTCTGCAGGGAGCCTGAGCCCGTCGCTGGGAGGGGGGAGCTGCCCCGAGTGTGAGCGACGCTGCCCGGGTCTGCAGGGAGCCTGAGCCCGTCGCTGGGAGGGGGGAGCTGCCCCGAGTGTGAGCGACGCTGCCCGGGTCTGCAGGGAGCCTGAGCCCGTCGCTGGGGAGCTGCCCCGAGTGTGAGCGACGCTGCCCGGGTCTGCAGGGAGCCTGAGCCCGTCGCTGGGTGGGGGGAGCTGCCCCGAGTGTGAGCGACGCTGCCCGGGTCTGCAGGGAGCCTGAGCCCGTCGCTGGGGAGCTGCTCCGAGTGTGAGCGACGCCGCCCGGGTCTGCAGGGAGCCTGAGCCCGTCGCTGGGTGGGGGGAGCTGCCCCGAGTGTGAGCGACGCTGCCCGGGTCTGCAGGGAGCCTGAGCCCGTCGCTGGGAGGGGGGAGCTGCTCCGAGTGTGAGCGACGCTGCCCGGGTCTGCAGGGAGCCTGAGCCCGTCGCTGGGGAGCTGCCCCGAGTGTGAGCGACGCTGCCCGGGTCTGCAGGGAGCCTGAGCCCGTCGCTGGGAGGGGGGAGCTGCCCCGAGTGTGAGCGACGCTGCCCGGGTCTGCAGGGAGCCTGAGCCCGTCGCTGGGAGGGGGGAGCTGCCCCGAGTGTGAGCGACGCTGCCTGGGTCTGCAGGGAGCCTGAGCCCGTCGCTGGGGAGCTGCTCCGAGTGTGAGCGACGCTGCCCGGGTCTGCAGGGAGCCTGAGCCCGTCGCTGGGTGGGGGGAGCTGCCCCGAGTGTGAGCGACGCCGCCCGGGTCTGCAGGGAGCCTGAGCCCGTCGCTGGGTGGGGGGAGCTGCCCCGAGTGTGAGCGACGCTGCCCGGGTCTGCAGGGAGCCTGAGCCCGTCGCTGGGGAGCTGCCCCGAGCGTGAGCGACGCTGCCCGGGTCTGCAGGGAGCCTGAGCCCGTCGCTGGGGAGCTGCCCCGAGTGTGAGCGACGCTGCCCGGGTCTGCAGGGAGCTTGAGCCCGTCGCTGGGTGGGGGGAGCTGCCCCGAGCGTGAGCGACGCTGCCCGGGTCTGCAGGGAGCCTGAGCCCGTCGCTGGGTGGGGGGAGCTGCCCCGAGTGTGAGCGACGCTGCCCGGGTCTGCAGGGAGCCTGAGCCCGTCGCTGGGAGGGGGGAGCTGCCCCGAGCGTGAGCGACGCCGCCCGGGTCTGCAGGGAGCCTGAGCCCGTCGCTGGGAGGGGGGAGCTGCCCCGAGTGTGAGCGACGCTGCCCGGGTCTGCAGGGAGCCTGAGCCCGTCGCTGGGGAGCTGCCCCGAGTGTGAGCGACGCTGCCCGGGTCTGCAGGGAGCCTGAGCCCGTCGCTGGGTGGGGGGAGCTGCCCCGAGTGTGAGCGACGCTGCCCGGGTCTGCAGGGAGCCTGAGCCCGTCGCTGGGAGGGGGGAGCTGCTCCGAGTGTGAGCGACGCTGCCCGGGTCTGCAGGGAGCCTGAGCCCGTCGCTGGGGAGCTGCCCCGAGTGTGAGCGACGCTGCCCAGGTCTGCAGGGAGCCTGAGCCCGTCGCTGGGAGGGGGGAGCTGCCCCGAGTGTGAGCGACGCTGCCCGGGTCTGCAGGGAGCCTGAGCCCGTCGCTGGGAGGGGGGAGCTGCCCCGAGTGTGAGCGACGCTGCCTGGGTCTGCAGGGAGCCTGAGCCCGTCGCTGGGGAGCTGCTCCGAGTGTGAGCGACGCTGCCCGGGTCTGCAGGGAGCCTGAGCCCGTCGCTGGGTGGGGGGAGCTGCCCCGAGTGTGAGCGACGCCGCCCGGGTCTGCAGGGAGCCTGAGCCCGTCGCTGGGTGGGGGGAGCTGCCCCGAGTGTGAGCGACGCTGCCCGGGTCTGCAGGGAGCCTGAGCCCGTCGCTGGGGAGCTGCCCCGAGCGTGAGCGACGCTGCCCGGGTCTGCAGGGAGCCTGAGCCCGTCGCTGGGGAGCTGCCCCGAGTGTGAGCGACGCTGCCCGGGTCTGCAGGGAGCTTGAGCCCGTCGCTGGGTGGGGGGAGCTGCCCCGAGCGTGAGCGACGCTGCCCGGGTCTGCAGGGAGCCTGAGCCCGTCGCTGGGTGGGGGGAGCTGCCCCGAGTGTGAGCGACGCTGCCCGGGTCTGCAGGGAGCCTGAGCCCGTCGCTGGGGAGCTGCTCCGGTATCTTGATGGGGTGCTAACACCCAACCCCACTGCTCTGGGGACTCTGTGTAGGGCAGTGTGGGGAGAGGGCAGCCCCCAGTGCCCATCCAAGTGGGGGGCGATGCTGTGCATGGGCCGAGCCCTGGAGGATGGACTAGCCTGACTGCAGCTCTGCCCTCCCACAGGTCTGCCCTTCTTCTCCGAGGAGCCCCAGGACCTGGAGATGGCAGCTGACACCCCCTTCAACCTGAGCTGCAGCGCCCAGGGCCCCCCCGAGCCAGTGCGGGTCATCTGGCTGCAAGACGGGGCCCCCCTCAACTCCCTGGTGGACCCCATGGCGCGGGCGCCCTCCACGCTGGCCGTGAGTGGTGAGTGCGGGGGAGGTGTCCCCTTGGGGGCAGGGGGTGGGGGGCCAGAGGGTAGAGCCCCCCCCCCCCCCAACTGCGGCTCTATAGAGCAGAGGAGTCCTTGGGAGCGGGGGATGGGGAAGGAGGCAGAGGCGGGGGTGGGGGGAGCAGCCAGCAGAGGCGTGCGCTGACCTCCAGCTCCATTCAGTGGGGGGCCCTCGCTGCCCCCCCAGCCCCACTCTCAATAGGCCGCTTGTCTCCAGCCCGCGGCCCCTTTTCTCGCCTGTCTGGAAGGTGGCATCGGTCACTGGCGGCGGCTGGGCGTGGGGAAAGCTTCTGCCAGCCCCTGGGGCGGGAGGCTCACGTGTCCCAGCAGACGCGGCTCTGTTATTGTAGGGTTGCTGCTGGGCAGAGCTGGCCGGGCGGCCGCAGGGTGTTTATTGCAGAGTCGGCCGCTCACACCTGCTGTCAGCAGGACTTGTCCCTCCTGCGGGCAGCTCTCACGGCCCTTTATACAGCGGGTCGCTCGTTACAGGGGAAACTGAGGCGCAGAGCACTGACGCAGCATCCCCATGGTCACATAGGGAGTCCATGGCAGACCCAGGAGTCCTGCTTCCCAGTTCCCCCTCCCTCAGCCAGGGAGAGAACCCAGGAGTCCTGGCTCCCAGCCCCCCTGCTCTAACCACTAGACCCCACTCCTCTCCCATAGCTGGGGAGAGAACCCAGGAGTCCTGGCTCCCAGCCCCCGCCCCACCCCGCTCTAACCGCTAGGCCGGGGGGAACCCGGTGTAGGTAGCTGAATGTTGAAAGGAAAGGCGTTTTGACCCGAAAATGGGCATTTTCCCTTGTGAACCATGTGGCCGGTTCCGGTGTCCGTGGGACCTCGGGGAGCTGGGAGCTGTCGGGGGTTTCCCCATCCACACTGGTCGATCCGCAGGGGGCAGGTCTTGTCTTGCCTGTGGGGGAGCGTCCCGTCCCCCCGGATCAGGACCAGGGAGGGCGTCCCATTGACTGTATCCAGGGCCCCGAAGCCAGAAGGAGCAGGGGTGGCAGGGCCCCTACCCGCGTCCCGGGCAGTCCCGGGCTGTGACAGCCCCCACGGCTGTGGCCAGCCGGCTCTGCTGACTCAGGCTAGGGGAACGGGCAGCAGATGCAGGAGGTGACCGGGGGGTGAGTCAGGCGCTCGCTAGCAGGGTCCATTGCATGGCGTGGGGGGCTGGGGATGATATTCCAGCCGCCTTGTTCCCCCCCCAATGGACATGGGGCCCAGCCAGGCTGAGAGGGAAGGGAGCTCGCCGCAGAACTCCCAGCAGTGCTGGGGGTCTGCCAGCTGGGGGGGGGATGGAGCACGCAGAGGGGGCTGGGAATGGAAAGGCAGCGGTGGGAGGGGCAGGGGAACAGGGGTGTGGGCAGGGGGGGCAGTTCTAGGGGTGCTGGGGGCAGGGGGACTGTAGGTGAACAGGGAAGGTGGGGACGGGGGGGTGCAGGGCAAGGGGTGCATGCAGGACTTGAGGGGGCTATGGCACGGTTGGCACAGGGGGGCCACAGTGGGTGCAAATCCCTGGAAATTGCTTTTCCCTGCTGCCCCTGCCCCCCCCCCCGCCCCCCGCCCCTGCCAGCCCCAGCCCGACCGCTGGTTCTGGGCTGGGATCCAGGCAGCGGCAGGAGTGCTGGGGTGGCAGCAAGGTTATGCTGGGGGGGCGGTGGGCAGCACAGCCCCTCACCCAGGTGTCAGGCCTCATAGCAACGGAGCAAGACCTCAGGCCTTCCACTGGCCGTGTCCCCCCTTATCAGCCAGGAGAGAACCCAGGAGTCCTGGCTCCCAACCCCCCTCAGGCCAGCCCCCAGCCCCGGTTGAGCAGGGGAGCCAGACCCGGAAATGCCGACCACATGGCAGGAGCTGGGGACGAGCCTGGGCCCCAGATGTGCGGGGGGGGGGGGGGGGCACTGCCAGGCTGGGGCATGTGGGAAGCTGGTTCCGATCGGTCTGACCCCCCCCCGGGGCAGGCGCCAGATGAGTTCATGGAGCACAGTGTGGACAGAAACACGCCTTGCTGCCCTGCCCCCGCCCCGCCCGCTCTGCCCCCTGCCAGGCCGGGGCATCCTGGGTGCGGGGGGCTGGGGACCCCCTCCCATCTGTCAGGGGGTGCCCCAGGCTAGGCAGAGGGGCAGGCAGTGGGGAGGGGCCAGGGATTTGGGGGGCGCTGTGAGTGGGGGGCACTGGGGGGCCTGGGAATTTGCACCACAGCCGCTCCCTGCCAGTCGCCCGGCCCGGCCCCCTGAGCAATCTGGCCTTGGGCTGGAGACCAGCCCCCCCCGCGCCCGCTGCCCCCCGGCCCCGGCTGCTGCTCTCCCCTGATAAGCTGGAGGCGCCATGACCTTGGGGGACGGGAGGAGGCGGCAGGAGCCGGCGCTGGGAACAGGGAGGGATGGGAACGCTTGGCACTGACGCCCCCTCGCCCTGACAGACCCGGCCAGGCAGGGGGGCGCTGCGGGGCGGGAGTGAGGGGCACTGGGGGACGGGGCTGGGATGGCAGGGGGCTGCGGGTTGGGAGTGAGGGGCACCAGGGGGCTGCGGGTTGGGGGTGAAGGACACCAGGGTGGCAGGGGGCTGCGGGTTGGGAGTGAGGGGCACCAGGGGGCTGCGGGTTGGGGGTGAAGGACACCAGGGTGGCAGGGGGCTGCGGGTTGGGAGTGAGGGGCACCAGGGGGCTGCGGGTTGGGGGTGAAGGACACCAGGGTGGCAGGGGGCTGCGGGTCGGGAGTGAGGGGCACCAGGGGGTAGTGCTGGGATGGCAGGGGGATGCGGGTCAGGGATGAGGGGCACCTGGGGCTGCGGGTCGGGGGTGAGGGGCACCAGGATGGCAGGGGGCTGTGGGTCATGGGTGAAGGGCACCAGGGTGGCAGGGGGCTGTGGGTCGGGAGTGAGGGGTACTGGGGGCAGCCTGGTCCCCTTGCCCCATGCTCTCATCCCCTCCCCCTGCTTTGCCCCTTCCAGGCCTGAACAGAAGCGCCTCGTTCTCCTGTGAAGCCCACAATGCCAAGGGCGTGGCCACCTCCCGGACCGCGGCCGTGACAGGTGAGGGGGGCCCTGCCCCGCGCTGGGGATCGGGCCCTGGGAGCCCAGGCTCAGGCCCCGCAGCTGATTGGCGGCTGCTGGGCTCCCCACTGCACCGGGGGGAGGGCGCGCCCTGGTTGCTTGGGGTGGGCAGGCCCCTGCCCCGACTCCCCCTTGAGCCCACAGAGGGTCCCTCATGATAGCACCCCCCTGCCCAGCCCCCACACCCTGGAGCACGGATGTGGGGTGACGTGGGGCACAGGCTGGGGCAGCCCCTGAGCCCTCCCCGTTTGCCCCGCAGTGGTGCCCCAGCGGCCGAGGAGCCTGCTGCTGGTGACCCGCAGCGAGAGCGCCCTGGAGGTGGGGCTGGGAGCCGGGGGCCAGCGGGGCGTCGCCCCTCAGCGTCTGCACGGTCCAGGTACGCGCGGCCGGGGCTGGGCCGTGGGATCGGGGCCCGAGGGGGCTGAGCACACAGGGGGCTGGGCCGGGGAGATCGGGGCCAAGGGGCTGAGCACACAGGGGGCTGGGCCGGGGAGATCGGGGCCCGAGGGGGCTGAGCACATGGGATGGGGGCTGAGGGCACGGGGCGGCTGGTCCGTGGGGATCGGGGCCTGAGGGGGCTGAGAACATGGGCGGCTGGTCCGTGGGGATCGGGGCCTGAGAACATGGGGGGCTGGGCCGGGGGATCGGGGCCCCGAGGGGGCTGAGCACACGGGGGGCTGGGCCGGGGGGATCAGGGCCCGAGGGGCTGAGCACATGGGGGGCTGGGCCGTGGGGATCAGGGCCCGAGGGGGCTGAGCACATGGGGGGCTGGGCCGGGGGGATTGGGGCAGTCACACAGGGGGTTAAGCAGGTGGGGCGGGGGAAGGTGACACGGGGGGGGAGCCAGCCCCCCCTTTCCTGTGACCCCCGGCTGAGAAAGGGGAAGTGCAAGTTGCTGAGTGCCGGATTTGGGGTTTATGAAAGAATCCGGCCTCCCACTTCTGCTTTCCCCGGAGCCCGGACGTCCCGTCCCCCGCTCCTGCAGCGGGCTGTGACTGCTGGCCCCCCCCCCCCGCCGCTGTGACCGCTGGGCCCCCCCCCCCCCTGTCTGCTGCCCAGCCCCACGTGCCCGGGAAAACGAAACTCCGGAGGGGAAGGGAGTTTCCATGGGGGGACCGTTGCCCTGCCGCCCTTCGGCCCCCGTGCGATGGGGATGAAGCTGAGAAACCTCCCCCACCACCCGCCCTGGGGCTGGGGGTCAGGACTGGCCCAGCAGCGAATGCAGATAGTGCCCCAGTTCTAGTGGGGGGGGCTCTGGGCCCCCCCCTGGTGCGAGAGCCTCCTCCTCTGCAGCCTGGAGCAGCCTAGCTCTGCTCCCCTGGGCGCCCCATGGCTTGCAAGGGGGATTGAAGAGGAATCCGGACTCCCCAGACTGCCCCCCCCCACTAATGCCCCCGCTGTCTCCCCCAGGCCGTGCGCACGGACCAGGACCTCAGCACCGGCCCCCCCCGCGGCCATGTACAACCAGAACCTCAACGTGCCGCCCTTCCGCCACCTCATCCAGGGGCTGGCGCCCTTCGCCTCCTACCACGTCCGCGTGGCCTGCCGCAGCGCGGCCGGCGCCTCCCGCTGGACCCACTGGGTGCCCATGGAGACCCTGGAAGGGGGTGAGCGAGGAGGGGAGTGGGGTCTGGTGGTTAGCGCAGGGGGCTGGGAGCCAGGACGCCTGGGTTCTCTTCCCAGCTCCAGGAGGGGAGTGGGGTCTGGTGGTTAGAGCTGGGAGCCAGGACGCCTGGGTTCTATCCCAGCTCCAGGAGGGGAGTGGGGTCTGGTGGTTAGAGCTGGGAGCCAGGACGCCTGGGTTCTATCCCGGCTCTGGGAGTGGGGTTTAGTGGCTAGTGCATTTTGAACCCCCCTGCCCAGTGCCGACTCCCTGGTACCAGCTGGGCATTCTCTGACTCATTACATGGCATCACCATGAGTAAGTGCCCGGTTCCCTGGGGGCCAGGGCTCCCTGTCGGGTCCCCGCTGGGGCAGAGTGGAGCGGGGGGGGGGGTGCTAGCCTGCCCCCCAAGGCCGCTCCGCGTGTCGGGGTGGAGGCAGCCTGGGCTCAGGAACATTTTGCTCCGATACGGGGCTTTGCCCGGTGCCAAGACAAACACGGGGGCAGGGCCGGGGGGCTCTGTTCCCACGGCGGGAGGGGAATCAGCATGTGCCCAGTGCCTCATGGAGGAGTTCTGCTCCAGGGCAGGCCCTGCCCCCCCCAGGGGACAGGCCGGAGAGGGGCAGCCCCCGGGTGACGTGTCTGTGCCCCCCGGCAGCGCCCCGCGCCCCCCCGGAGAACGTCACGGCCTTCCAGAACGGCAGCCGCGCCACGGTGCACTGGCTGGAGCCACGCGGGCCGCTCGGCGGGATCCTACGTGGGTACAAGCTGGCCTATCAGAGCCCCAATTCGCCCGAGGTGAGCTCGCCCCTGCCCCGGGACCCGGCCGTGGGGCGCAGGGGGGCTCCCCCAGCCCTCGGCCAGCCCGCTGGGCCACGCAGCACTGAACCCACCAGCTCGCCACCGCCCCCTAAGATAGGCCCCTACCCCAATCCCAGCCCCCTTGCCCCAGCCAGCACCCCACGCTGGGGCCAGATTGGGGGCTGGAGCCCCCTAGAGGAGACAGGCCCCATTCCCTGCCCCCCTGAGCAAGCCAGTTCCCTGCTCTGGGACTGGAGCCCCTAGAGGAGACACGCCCCATGCCCCATTCCCTGCCCCCCTGAGCCAGCCAGTTCCCTGCCCTGGTGCCAGATCGGGGCCAGCGCCCCATAGTGGGGAAAAGGCCCCTGCCCCATCCCCTGCCCCCCTGAGCCAGCCAGTTCCCTGCCCTGGGACTGGAGCCCCCTAGAGGAGACAGGCCCCATGCCCCATCCCCCTGAACCAGCCAGTCTCTTCCCTGGGGCCAGATCGGGGCCAGCGCCCCCGGGAAAAGGCCCATGCCCCATTCCCTGCCCCCCTGAGCCAGCCAGTTCCCTGCCCTGGGACTGGAGCCCCCTAGAGGGGACAGGCCCCCTGCCCCCTTGAGCCGGCCAGTCCCCAGGGCCAGCGCCCCTAGAGGGGAAAGCCGGTGTCCCAGCCCTGGCTAACCCCCGCTCCCTGGCAGGTGGTGGTGGATGTGGGGCTGACCACCGAGAAGACCCTGGAGTTGGTGTCGGAGGTGCAGAACCTGACGGTGCGGGTGGCGCCGTACACCAGCGCCGGGGACGGGCCCTGGAGCGACGCCGTCATGGTCTCCCCGTCCTGTGAGTGCAGGGGGCTGGGCCGCGGGAGGGACCGGCCGTGGGGTGGGTCTCTCCCGTCGCGCCGCTGCCCCACGGGGACCGGGCTAATCTGGGGGTGGTGCTGACGCTTGCAAACCCAGGGACGTCTCTGATCCAGGTCCTGCTCTCAGCCCATTTCCAGGGACGGCTCCAATCTGGGTCCCGTGGTTCTGAACTGGGTCCCCCGGCTCTGATCCGGATTCCATGGTTCTGAACTGGGTCCCCTGGCGCCGACCCGGGTCCCGTGGTTCTGAACTGGGTCCCCCGGCGCCGATCCAGGTCCCGTGGTTCTGAACTGGGTCCCCCGGCGCCGATCCAGGTCCCGTGGTTCTGAACTGGGTCCCTGGCACCGATCAGGTCCCGTGGTTCTGAACTGGGTCCCCTGGCACCGATCCAGGTCCCGTGGTTCTGAACTGGGTCCCCTAGCACCGATCCGGGTCCCGTGGTTCTGAACTGGGTCCCCTGGCACCGATCCAGGTCCCGTGGTTCTGAACTGGGTCCCCTAGCGCCGTCCCGGATCCCGTGGTTCTAAACTGGGTCCCCGGCTCTGATCCGGGTCCCGTGGTTCTGAACTGGGTCCCCCAGCACAGATCCGGGTCCCGTGGTTCTGAACTGGGTCCCCTGGCACCGATCCAGGTCCCGTGGTTCTGAACTGGGTCCCCTGGCGCCGTCCCGGGTCCCGTGGTTCTAAACTGAGTCCCCGGCTCTGATCCGGGTCCCGTGGTTCTGAACTGGGTCCCCGGCTCTGATCCGGGTCCCGTGGTTCTGAACTGGGTCCCCTGGCGCCGTCCCGGGTCCCGTGGTTCTAAACTGAGTCCCCGGCTCTGATCCGGGTCCCGTGGTTCTGAACTGGGTCCCCGGCTCTGATCCGGGTCCCGTGGTTCTGAACTGGTCCCCCAGCACAGATCCGGGTCCCGTGGTTCTCAACTGGGTCCCCCGGCTCTGATCCGGGTCCCGTGGTTCTGAACTGAGTCCCCCGGCGCCGATCCGGGTCCCGTGGTTCTGTGTTGGTGCAGTTTCTTGCTACCCGTAGTGGCTTTGACTTCTCACAACCCCAGAACCAAGACCGGTTCCGATCCGGGTCCCATTTCAGGCTCAAAAGCCCCTGGACCTGCTGGTTGGGTGACTTATTGCACCGGCCCCTAGACATGTGCCCCCCCCGGCCTGCCCCCCACGACTAACGGCACCTCTCTTCTCTCTCCCCTCTGCAGATCCGCTCGCCCCACAGACCCAGCAAGGTGAGGAACCCCCCGCCCTTCTGCCCGCCCCCACCCCCTCACTCTGCCCTGACCCCTAGCCCCCCACCCCTCTGCCCGCCCCCACCCCCTCACTCTGCCCTGACCCCTAGCCCCCCGCCCTTCTGCCCGCCCCCACCCCCTCACTCTGCCCTGACCCCTAGCCCCCCACCCCTCTGCCCACCCCCATCCCCTCACTCTGCCCTGACCCTTAGCCCCCCACCCCTCTGCCCGCCCCCACCCCCTCACTCTGCCCTGCCCCCTAACCCCCCGCACCTCTGCCCGCCCCCACCCCCTCACTCCGCCCTGACCCCTAGCCCCCCACCCCTCTGCCCACCCTCACCCCCTCACTCTGCCCTGACCACTAGCCCCCCACCCCTCTGCCCGCCCCCACCCCCTCACTCTGCCCTGCCCCCTAAGCCCCCGCCCTCTGCTCGCCCCCACCCCCTCACTCTGCCCTGACCACTAGCCCCCCACCCCTCTGGCCGCCCCCACCCCCTCACTCTGCCCTGACCCCTCCACCCCACTGCCCCCCAGTCCTGCAGGATGTTGGGGTCAGATCTCACAGGGATCTGTGGGGATCTAGCCCTGGGGGAGGCACCTGACAAGCCAATTCTCCCCACCTGGGGTGCAGCCCCCAAGTGACTCAGCCAGGCGGGGGGGTTGGTCTGGTGGAGCTGGGGGGTTGGGGAGCCCAGGGGGACCCTGGTTCCTGGCCGGGTCTGTGGCCGGGGCTGGCGGTGGGGGGGGCCTGGGGCAGATCCACGGGGCACCCTGCTGCCTGCCCTCCACCCAGCTAACCCTCCCCCTTGGCCCTGTAGTGAGGGAGAACGCGGCCCCCGCCTTCTCGTGGCACTGGTGGGCCGTGATCCTGGCTGTGGGGCTGGCCGTGGTCTTTGCCGTCTTCTTCGTCCTCGTCCTGGCCCGGCTGCGCAAGAAGGAGACGCGGTTCGGGTGAGCGGGGAGCAGAACGGGGGCTGGGGCAGGGGACCTTTCCCCTCTGGGGGGCGTTGGCCCCAATCCGGCCCCGGGGCGGGACAGGCTGGCTATGGGGCGCGGGGAATGGGGCAGGGGACCTTTCCCCTCTCGGGGGCGCTGGCCCCAATCCGGCCCCGTGGCAGGGACAGGCTGGCTTGGGGGTCCGGATGTTGCAGGCTGGGGGGGTCTCTCTCACCGTCTGTCGCCCCCCACGCAGGGAGGCCTTTGAGCCCCGAGTGGAGCAGGGCGAGCTGGTGGTGCATTACCGTGTCCGCAAGTCCTACAGCCGCAGGACCACGGAGGCCACGCGTGAGTACCCCACCCGCCGCGCCCCCACTCTCCAGGACCTGACAGTCAACCTGGGGCGGGCCCCCCGTCCTCCGGGCATCTCCCGAGAGAGCATGGGCCACAGCCTCGGGCGCCACGCAGCTCCACACGCCTGGGTTCCCCTCCTGGTTTTGCCACTGGGCCAGTCCCTGGCCCTCTCCGGGCCCCGTTCCCCTCCCGTCCCCTGGTATTCAGACTGAGAGCTGCTGGGGGCAGGCTCTGTCTCCGTGTCTGGGCAGCGCCTGGGGCGGGGGGGACCCGATCTCAGTCGGGGTCTGTGCAGCGCCCGGCACGACGGGGCCCTGATCTCGGTCGGGGTCCGGGCAGAACCTGGCGCGACGGGGCCCTGATCTTGGTTGGGGTCTGGGCAGCGCCCGGCGCGACGGGGCCCTGATCTCGGCCGGGGTCTGTGCAGCGCCCGGCGCGACGGGGCCCTGATCTCGGCCGGGGTCTGTGCAGCGCCCGGCGCGACGGGGCCCTGATCTCGGCCGGGGTCTGTGCAGCGCCCGGCGCGACGGGGCCCTGATCTCGGCCGGGGTCTGTGCAGCGCCCGGCGCGACGGGGCCCTGATCTCGGCCGGGGTCTGTGCAGCGCCCAGCGCGACGGGGCCCTGATCTCGGTTGGGGTCTGGGCAGCGCCCGGCGCGACGGGGCCCTGATCTCGGTTGGGGTCTGGGCAGCGCCCGGCGCGACGGGGCCCTGATCTCGGCCGGGGTCTGTGCAGCGCCCAGCGCGACGGGGCCCTGATCTCGGTCGGGGTCCGGGGAGAACCTGGCGCGACGGGGCCCTGATCTCGGTGGGGGTCCGGGCAGAACCTGGCACGATGGGGCCCTGATCTCGGCCGGGGTCTGTGCAGCGCCTGGCACGATGGGGCCCTGATCTCGGTGGGGGTCCGGGCAGAACCTGGCACGATGGGGCCCTGATCTCGGCCGGGGTCTGGGCAGCGCCCGGCGCGACGGGGCCCTGATCTCGGTGGGGGTCCGGGCAGAACCTGGCACGATGGGGCCCTGATCTCGGCCGGGGTCTGTGCAGCGCCTGGCACGATGGGGCCCTGATCTCGGTGGGGGTCCGGGCAGAACCTGGCACGATGGGGCCCTGATCTCGGCCGGGGTCTGGGCAGCGCCCGGCGCGACGGGGCCCTGATCTCGGCCGGGGTCCGGGCAGAACCTGGCGCCACGGGGCCCTGATCTCGGTCGGGGTCCGGGCAGAACCTGGCGCGACGGGGCCCTGATCTCGGTCGGGGTCTGTGCCCCGCCCTTACTGTGCCGGAGTCTGACCCCTTGTGCCCGCCCTTGCACCGCAGTGAACAGCTTGGGGATCAGTGAGGACCTGAAGGAGAAGCTGCGGGACGTGATGGTGGATCGGCACAGAGTGGCCCTGGGGAAGACCCTGGGTGAAGGTAGGTGGCCTGCACCCCATGCTGGGGGCAGCAGTGCATTGTGGGATCTGCTACTCCCTGATGGGGTTGGCGGGTTCCTCCCCATGCGGCCCAGGGAGCCAGGCAGGCGGGGGCTGGGGGGCCGCCGACGTGGCCAGGGAGCTCCGGCTTTGGAAAGTTGAGAGCCCGGCTGGAAAAGCCCCTGGCTCGCGGCTCCAGCGCTCCCGGTGTTTCCAGTCCCCGCCCCGGCCCGATTCCGCAGCCCCATCCAGCTCCCACTTTCCCCAGGCTGCGGATTTAACCCTTTCCGGGCACATTCCCCTCCTGCTGTCGGCACAGAGATGGGCCCGAGCGTCGCTGAGACCCGGGCCCCAGTCAGCAGCGTGCCGTGGTGGGACTTTAGTCACTGCCGCTGAGCCAGCAGGGGGCGCTGGGAGCTCAACAACCTGCGGGGTAACAACCCCCTATTGTGCTGAATGGGGGGTGCACTGCTGGGGGGGTGCTGTGTGCCCCAGCCCCCACACTGCCGGGGATCTCACAGCCCCTCTGCCTCCGGCTTCCCCAGGCGAGTTCGGCTCCGTCATGGAAGGGCAGCTCAACCAGGACGACAGTGTCCTCAAGGTGGCCGTCAAGACCATGAAGAGTAAGTGTCCGGCAGGCGCCTAGGGGGCTGGCGAGACCCTGGGACCCCTCCCCTAGGATCCCCTCCCCCCAGAACCCTCCCTCCTCTTTCACCCCTAATGGGCCCCCTCCTGCCCCCGCCACCTCCCCAGGGTCCCCTCCTCTGCCCCCTCCCCTCCCCTGCGGCTCTGGCATCACACACACACTCCGTGTCCCCCGCAGTCGCCATCTGCACCCGCAGCGAAATGGAGGATTTCCTGAGCGAGGCCGTCTGCATGAAGGAGTTCGACCACCCCAACGTCATGAAGCTCCTGGGTGAGAGCCCCCGGCCTGGGCGCGGCACCCACAGGGTTAACGGGGCAGGGCTTCCCGAGGGAGCGGGAGGCGTGAGGTGCCCGACACCGAGCTGGGATGGCGAGTGGCTGCAGCCTGGCCCTGGCGGGACAGATGGCCGGGGAAAGCGGAGAGGAAGTTGGGGGGCTGGGGCTGGGGGCGGGAGGTTTCCCTGGGAAAGCAGATGTGGGAGGGAGAGACGGGAATTCGGGGCAGCTGCCAGGGTAATTGGCACAGGCTGTGCTGGGCCAGCGCCCACTCCCTGCGCCAGGCTGGATTCCCTCCCTCGCCGCGTCACGCCTCCGCTGCACAGGGCGCGGGGTTCATGTCCCACCTCTGCCACTGCCCCCCGGGTGACCTAGGCCGGTCCCCCATCTCCCTAGGCCACCGGGCCCAGCCACAGAGCAGAGCCTGCGCTTGCGGGAGCTCGTCCCGGGGGCACGTGCGGTGCCCGGCTCGACAGGGCCATGAGCGCGGCCGGGGCTCCAGGTGCTACCCACACTGCACCCCCTCTGGCCACACGGACAAACTGACCACCAAACCGGGGGAGGGGCTCACCACCACCCGGAACCCAGGAGTCCTGGCTCCCAGCCCCCTGCTCCAACCCCCTACACCCCACTCCCTTCCCCTCCCCTCCCCGAGCTGGGGACAGAACCCAGGAGTCCTGGCTCCCAGCCCCCTGCTCTAACTCCCTACACCCCACTCCCCTCCCCGAGCTGGGGACAGAACCCAGGCGTCCTGGCTCACAGCCCCCTCCCCTGCTCTAACCACTAGACCAAGCTCCTTCATTCTGGATTGGTATCTAACCCTGTCTCGGTAGCCCTGTTCCATCTGAAGAGCTGGGATCCAGGGGGAGTCTGGAGTCTGGGGGGGGGGGGGGGTCCAAGGGGTCTGAGATCCCAGGGGGGCTGGGATCTGGATGGGCGGGTATTTGAGGGATTGGTGGGATGGGATCTGGGGGGGGCTGGGACCCCAGGGGGTGGGTCTCACGGCCGCTCCGCTCCCTCTTGGCAGGGGTGTGTCTGCAGAGCACGGAGAGTGAGGGCTACCCCTCGCCCGTGGTCATCCTGCCCTTCATGAAACACGGCGACCTGCACAGCTTCCTGCTCTACTCCCGGCTGGGGGAGAGCCCCGTGGTGAGTGTGCGCCTCCCCGGCCTCAGCCGCCTCCCCGGCCCCAGCCGCCTCCCCGGCCCCAGCCGCCTCCCCGGCCTCAGCCGCCTCCCCGGCCCCAGCCGCCTCCCCGGCCCCAGCCGCCTCCCCGGCCTCAGCCGCCTCCCCGGCCTCAGCGCCTCCCCGGCCCCAGCTGCCTCCCCGGCCCCAGCCGCCTCCCCGGCCTCAGCGCCTCCCCGGCCTCAGCCGCCTCCCCGGCCCCAGCCGCCTCCCCGGCCTCAGCCGCCTCCCCGGCCCCAGCCGCCTCCCCGGCCTCAGCCGCCTCCCCGGCCTCAGCGCCTCCCCGGCCTCAGCCGCCTCCCCGGCCTCAGCGCCTCCCCGGCCTCAGCCGCCTCCCCGGCCTCAGCGCCTCCCCGGCCTCAGCCGCCTCCCCGGCCCCAGCCGCCTCCCCAGCCTCAGCGCCTCCCCGGCCTCAGCGCCTCCCCGGCCTCAGCCGCCTCCCCGGCCCCAGCCGCCTCCCCAGCCTCAGCGCCTCCCCGGCCTCAGCGCCTCCCCGGCCTCAGCGCCTCCCCGGCCTCAGCCGCCTCCCCGGCCCCAGCCGCCTCCCCGGCCCCAGCCCCAGCCGCCTCCCCGGCCTCAGCGCCTCCCCGGCCTCAGCGCCTCCCCGGCCTCAGCCGCCTCCCCGGCCCCAGCCGCCTCCCCGGCCCCAGCCCCAGCCGCCTCCCCGGCCTCAGCGCCTCCCCGGCCTCAGCCGCCTCCCCAGCCTCAGCCGCCTCCCCGGCCTCAGCGCCTCCCCGGCCCCAGCTGCCTCCCCGGCCTCAGCCGCCTCCCCGGCCCCAGCCGCCTCCCCGGCCTCAGCCGCCTCCCCGGCCTCAGCCGCCTCCCCGGCCCCAGCTGCCTCGCTGGCCTCAGCCGCCTCCCCGGTCTCAGCCGCCTCCCCGGCCCCAGCCGCCTCGCCGGCCCCAGCTGCCTCGCCGGCCTCAGCTGCCTCCCCGGCCTCAGCCGCCTCCCCGACCCCAGCCGCCTCCCCGGCCCCAGCCGCCTCCCCGGCCTCAGCGCCTCCCCGGCCCCAGCCGCCTCCCCGGCCTCAGCGCCTCCCCGGCCTCAGCGCCTCCCCGGCCTCAGCCGCCTCCCCGGCCCCAGCCCCAGCCGCCTCGCCGGCCTCAGCGCCTCCCCAGCCTCAGCCGCCTCCCCGGCCTCAGCGCCTCCCCGGCCCCAGCTGCCTCCCCGGCCTCAGCCGCCTCCCCGGCCTCAGCGCCTCCCCGGCCCCAGCCGCCACCCCGGCCTCAGCGCCTCCCCGGCCTCAGCCGCCTCCCCGGCCCCAGCCGCCTCCCCGGCCTCAGCGCCTCCCCGGCCTCAGCCGCCTCCCCGGCCCCAGCCGCCTCCCCGGCCTCAGCCGCCTCCCCGGCCTCAGCCGCCTCCCCGGCCCCAGCCGCCTCCCCGGCCTCAGCGCCTCCCCAGCCTCAGCCGCCTCCCCGGCCTCAGCCGCCTCCCCGGCCTCAGCCGCCTCCCCGGCCCCAGCTGCCTCGCCGGCCTCAGCGCCTCCCCGGCCTCAGCCGCCTCCCCGGCCTCAGCGCCTCCCCGGCCTCAGCCGCCTCCCCGGCCCCAGCCGCCTCCCCGGCCCCAGCCGCCTCCCCGGCCTCAGCGCCTCCCCGGCCTCAGCCGCCTCCCCGGCCCCAGCCGCCTCCCCGGCCTCAGCGCCTCCCCGGCCTCAGCGCCTCCCCGGCCTCAGCCGCCTCCCCGGCCCCAGCCGCCTCCCCGGCCTCAGCCGCCTCCCCGGCCCCAGCCGCCTCCCCGGCCTCAGCGCCTCCCCAGCCTCAGCCGCCTCCCCGGCCTCAGCGCCTCCCCGGCCCCAGCTGCCTCCCCGGCCTCAGCCGCCTCCCCGGCCCCAGCCGCCTCCCCGGCCTCAGCGCCTCCCCGGCCTCAGCCGCCTCCCCGGCCCCAGCCGCCTCGCCGGCCTCAGCCGCCTCCCCAGCCTCAGCCGCCTCCCCGGCCTCAGCCGCCTCCCCGGCCTCAGCCGCCTCGCCGGCCTCAGCGCCTCGCCGGCCTCAGCGCCTCCCCGGCCTCAGCCGCCTCCCCGGCCTCAGCCGCCTCCCCAGCCTCAGCCGCCTCCCCGGCCTCAGCGCCTCGCCGGCCTCAGCGCCTCCCCAGCCTCAGCCGCCTCCCCGGCCTCAGCCGCCTCCCCGGCCTCAGCCGCCTCGCCGGCCCCAGCTGCCTCGCCGGCCTCAGCCGCCTCCCCGACCCCAGCCGCCTCCCCGGCCCCAGCCGCCTCCCCGGCCTCAGCGCCTCCCCGGCCTCAGCGCCTCCCCGGCCTCAGCGCCTCCCCGGCCTCAGCCGCCTCCCCGGCCCCAGCCCCAGCCGCCTCGCCGGCCTCAGCGCCTCCCCAGCCTCAGCCGCCTCCCCGGCCTCAGCGCCTCCCCGGCCCCAGCTGCCTCCCCGGCCTCAGCCGCCTCCCCGGCCTCAGCACCTCCCCGGCCCCAGCCGCCTCCCCGGCCTCAGCGCCTCCCCGGCCTCAGCCGCCTCCCCGGCCCCAGCCGCCTCCCCGGCCTCAGCGCCTCCCCGGCCTCAGCCGCCTCCCCGGCCCCAGCCGCCTCCCCGGCCTCAGCGCCTCCCCAGCCTCAGCCGCCTCCCCGGCCTCAGCCGCCTCCCCGGCCTCAGCCGCCTCCCCGGCCCCAGCTGCCTCGCCGGCCTCAGCGCCTCCCCGGCCTCAGCCGCCTCCCCGGCCCCAGCTGCCTCGCCGGCCTCAGCGCCTCCCCGGCCTCAGCCGCCTCCCCGGCCCCAGCTGCCTCACCGGCCTCAGCGCCTCCCCGGCCTCAGCCGCCTCCCCGGCCTCAGCGCCTCCCCGGCCTCAGCCGCCTCCCCGGCCCCAGCCGCCTCCCCGGCCCCAGCCGCCTCCCCGGCCTCAGCGCCTCCCCGGCCTCAGCCGCCTCCCTGGCCCCAGCCGCCTCCCCGGCCTCAGCGCCTCCCCGGCCTCAGCCGCCTCCCCGGCCCCAGCCGCCTCCCCGGCCTCAGCGCCTCCCCGGCCTCAGCCGCCTCCCCGGCCCCAGCCGCCTCCCCGGCCTCAGCCGCCTCCCCGGCCCCAGCCCCAGCCGCCTCGCCGGCCTCAGCGCCTCCCCAGCCTCAGCCGCCTCCCCGGCCTCAGCGCCTCCCCGGCCCCAGCTGCCTCCCCGGCCTCAGCCGCCTCCCCGGCCCCAGCCGCCTCCCCGGCCTCAGCGCCTCCCCGGCCTCAGCCGCCTCCCCGGCCCCAGCTGCCTCGCCGGCCTCAGCGCCTCGCCGGCCTCAGCGCCTCCCCAGCCTCAGCCGCCTCCCCGGCCTCAGCCGCCTCCCCAGCCTCAGCCGCCTCCCCGGCCTCAGCGCCTCGCCGGCCTCAGCGCCTCCCCAGCCTCAGCCGCCTCCCCAGCCTCAGCCGCCTCCCCGGCCTCAGCCGCCTCCCCGGCCCCAGCCGCCTCGCCGGCCCCAGCTGCCTCGCTGGCCTCAGCTGCCTCCCCGGCCTCAGCCGCCTCCCCGACCCCAGCCGCCTCCCCGGCCCCAGCCGCCTCCCCGGCCTCAGCGCCTCCCCGGCCCCAGCCGCCTCCCCGGCCTCAGCGCCTCCCCGGCCTCAGCGCCTCCCCGGCCTCAGCCGCCTCCCCGGCCCCAGCCCCAGCCGCCTCGCCGGCCTCAGCGCCTCCCCAGCCTCAGCCGCCTCCCCGGCCTCAGCGCCTCCCCGGCCCCAGCTGCCTCCCCGGCCTCAGCCGCCTCCCCGGCCTCAGCGCCTCCCCGGCCCCAGCCGCCTCCCCGGCCTCAGCGCCTCCCCGGCCTCAGCCGCCTCCCCGGCCCCAGCCGCCTCCCCGGCCTCAGCGCCTCCCCGGCCTCAGCCGCCTCCCCGGCCTCAGCGCCTCCCTGGCCTCAGCCGCCTCCCCGGCCCCAGCCGCCTCCCCGGCCTCAGCCGCCTCCCCGGCCTCAGCCGCCTCCCCGGCCCCAGCCGCCTCCCCGGCCTCAGCGCCTCCCCAGCCTCAGCCGCCTCCCCGGCCTCAGCCGCCTCCCCAGCCCCAGCCGCCTCGCCGGCCTCAGCGCCTCCCCGGCCTCAGCCGCCTCCCCGGCCCCAGCTGCCTCGCCGGCCTCAGCGCCTCCCCGGCCTCAGCGCCTCCCCGGCCTCAGCCGCCTCCCCGGCCTCAGCGCCTCCCCGGCCTCAGCCGCCTCCCCGGCCCCAGCCGCCTCCCCGGCCTCAGCGCCTCCCCGGCCTCAGCCGCCTCCCCGGCCCCAGCCGCCTCCCCGGCCTCAGCGCCTCCCCGGCCTCAGCCGCCTCCCCGGCCCCAGCCGCCTCCCCGGCCTCAGCGCCTCCCCGGCCTCAGCCGCCTCCCCGGCCCCAGCCGCCTCCCCGGCCTCAGCCGCCTCCCCGGCCCCAGCCCCAGCCGCCTCGCCGGCCTCAGCGCCTCCCCAGCCTCAGCCGCCTCCCCGGCCTCAGCGCCTCCCCGGCCCCAGCTGCCTCCCCGGCCTCAGCCGCCTCCCCGGCCCCAGCCGCCTCCCCGGCCTCAGCGCCTCCCCGGCCTCAGCCGCCTCCCCGGCCCCAGCCGCCTCGCCGGCCTCAGCCGCCTCCCCAGCCTCAGCCGCCTCCCCGGCCTCAGCCGCCTCCCCGGCCCCAGCTGCCTCGCCGGCCTCAGCGCCTCGCCGGCCTCAGCGCCTCCCCAGCCTCAGCCGCCTCCCCGGCCTCAGCCGCCTCCCCAGCCTCAGCCGCCTCCCCGGCCTCAGCGCCTCGCCGGCCTCAGCGCCTCCCCAGCCTCAGCCGCCTCCCCGGCCTCAGCGCCTCCCCGGCCCCAGCTGCCTCGCCGGCCTCAGCGCCTCCCCAGCCCCAGCCGCCTCGCCGGCCTCAGCCCCAGCCGCCTCCCCGGCCCCAGCTGCCTCCCCAGCCTCAGCCGCCTCCCCGGCCTCAGCGCCTCCCCGGCCCCAGCTGCCTCCCCAGCCTCAGCCGCCTCCCCGGCCTCAGCGCCTCCCCGGCCTCAGCGCCTCCCCGGCCCCAGCTGCCTCCCCGGCCTCAGCGCCTCCCCGGCCCCAGCCCCAGCCGCCTCCCCGGCCCCAGCTGCCTCGCCGGCCTCAGCCGCCTCCTGTCACGGAGTATAGGGGAGTCCGGCCCTGCACCCCTCTTCCCCGGATTCACTGGGAGTCTCAGCAGCCAGTAGAACAGAAGGTTTATTAGAGATGCCAGGAACACAGTCCAACCAGAGCTTGTCAGTACATCCAGGACCCCTCAGTCGGGTCCTTCCGGGGGGCAGGGAGCTTAGACCCCAGCTCGGGGCTCCCTGCATTTCACCCCACAGCTCCAAACGGGGCAGGGAGGCCAGACCCTGTCTGCCTCCCTCCCCTCCTCTCCGGCCAGCTCCAAACTGGAACTCACCAGCCCCTCCTCCGCCTTTGTCTGCTTCCCGGGCCAGGAGGTCACCTGATCCCTTTGTTCGAACACCTTCAGCTCGCACCTTTGCCGGGGAGGGGCCGGGGCCATCAGTTGCCAGGAGACCGAGTGTCGGCCATTCTCTGTGTCCAGGCCCCTGCCCTGGGGCTCTGTAACAATCATGCACCCTCGTCCCACCACCTAGATACTCCAGCACCGCATAGGGGAAACCGAGGCACCCACACAGTACTCAGGGAAACCTTAACAACAGTCCTAGTTCGTCACATCTCCCCTCCCCAGCCGCCTCCCCGGCCTCAGCCGCCTCCCCGGCCCCAGCCGCCTCGCCAGCCGCTGCGAGCCGCGTGGGGGGATGTGGCGGGGCCCAGCTCGGGGACCCCCCCGGCCAGGGCACTGACCGGCTGTTCTCCCCCAGTACCTGCCCACCCAGACGCTGGTGCGGTTCATGGCCGACATCGCCAGCGGGATGGACTATCTCAGCAGCCGGAACTTCATCCACCGGGACCTGGCCGCCCGCAACTGCATGTGAGAGACGCGGCTGGCGCCCCCGTGCCTGCACTCGGGGCACCCCATGGGGAGCCTGTCCAGCCCCCCCCCACACCGCTCAGTGCTGCTGGCTCCTCCTCCCCCGGCCCCCCCAGGGTCCCAGCCCCCCCTACTGCCCCCCACCTCGGCCCCCCCAGGGTCCCATTCACCCCCTCCTACTCCCCTGACCTGCCCCTCCTCCCCCAGGGTCCCATTCCTCACCCCACCCCCCTGACCTGCCCCTCCTCCCCCGGCCCCCCCAGGGTCCCATTCCCCACCCCCCTGACCTGCCCCTCCTCCCCTGGCCTCCCCAGAGTCCCATTCTCCCCCTCTTATCCCCCCAGGCCTGCCCCTCATCCCCCGGCCCCCTCAGGGTCCCATCCCCCTTCCGGCCCCTCCTCCTCCATTCCCCCCAGGGTCCCATTCCCCCTCCTGCCCCCACAGGCCTGCCCCTCATCCTCCAGCCCCACACGACGCCCCCTCACCGGGCCCTGTGCTCCCGCAGGCTGAACGAGAACATGAACGTCTGTGTGGCCGACTTCGGCCTGTCCAAGAAGATCTACAACGGCGACTATTACCGCCAGGGCCGCATCGCCAAGATGCCCGTCAAGTGGATCGCCATCGAGAGCCTGGCTGACCGCGTCTACACCACCAAGAGCGACGTGGTGAGCCGAGGGGCGGGCGCGGCTACTGGGCCCTGCTGCCCGGCTACTGAGCCCTGCTGGCCGGCTACTGGGCCCTCCTGGCCGGTAACCGACCCCTCCTGCCCGGCTACTGAGCCTTCCTGGCCGGCTACTGGGCCCTCCTGGCCGGTAACCGACTCCTCCTGCCCGGCCACCGACCCCTCCTGCCCAGCTACCGACCCCTCCTGCCCGGCTACTGAGCCTTCCTGGCCAGTAACTGACTCCTCCTGCCCAGCTACCGACCCCTCCTGCCCGGCTACTGAGCCTTCCTGGCCGGCTACTGGGCCCTTCTGGCCAGCTACCGACCCCTCCTGCCCAGCTACTGAGCCTTCCTGGCCGGCTATTGGACCCTCCTGGCCGGTAACCGACTCCTCCTGCCCGGCCACCGACCCCTCCTGCCCGGCCACCGACCCCTCCTGCCCAGCTACCGACCCCTCCTGCCCGGCTACTGAGCCTTCCTGGCCGGCTACTGGGCCCTCCTGGCCAGCTACCGACCCCTCCTGCCCAGCTACTGAGCCTTCCTGGCCGGCTATTGGACCCTCCTGGCCGGTAACCGACTCCTCCTGCCCGGCTACTGAGCCTTCCTGGCCGGCTACTGGACCCTCCTGGCCGGTAACCGACTCCTCCTGCCCGGCCACCGACCCCTCCTGCCCAGCTACCGACCCCTCCTGCCCAGCTACTGAGCCTTCCTGGCCGGCTACTGGGCCCTCCTGCCCGGTAACCGAGCTCTGCTGCCCCGGCCCACGCCGGCTCTCACGCTCTCCTCCTGCAGTGGTCGTTCGGGGTCACCATGTGGGAGATCGCCACGCGGGGGCAGACGCCGTACCCGGGCGTGGAGAACAGCGAGATCTACGACTACCTGCGCCAGGGACACCGCCTCAAGCAGCCCCTCGACTGCCTGGACGGACTGTAAGAGCCCCGCCCCCTGGGGACCCCCTGGCTTCCCCCGAGACCTCCCAGCATGCAGCGGGGCCACCCCCGACCCCCAGCACCTCCCAGCACCTCCCAGCACCTCCCAGCATGCAGCGGGGCCACCCCCCGACCCCCAGCACCTCCCAGCACCTCCCAGCATGCAGCGGGGCCACCCCCCCCAACCCCAGCACCTCCCAGCATGCAGCGGGGCCACCCCCCGACCCCCAGCACCTCCCAGCACCTCCCAGCATGCAGCGGGGCCACCCCCCGACCCCCAGCACCTCCCAGCATGCAGCGGGGCCACCCCCCGACCCCCAGCACCTCCCAGCATGCAGCGGGGCCACCCCCCCGACCCCCAGCACCTCCCAGCATGCAGCGGGGCCACCCCCCGACCCCCAGCACCTCCCAGCGTGCAGCGGGGCCACCCCCCGACCCCCAGCACCTCCCAGCACCTCCCAGCATGCAGCGTGGCCACCCCCCGACCCCCAGCACCTCCCAGCACCTCCCAGCATGCAGCGTGGCCACCCCCCGACCCCCAGCACCTGCAGCGGGGCCACCCCCCCGGACCCCCAGCACCTCCCAGCATGCAGCGGGGCCACCCCCCCCGACCCCCAGCACCTCCCAGCATGCAGCGGGGCCACCCCCCCGACCCCCAGCACCTCCCAGCGTGCAGCGGGGCCACCCCCCCCGACCCCCAGCACCTCCCAGCACCTCCCAGCATGCAGCGGGGCCACCCCCCCAGACCCCCAGCACCTCCCAGCGTGCAGCGGGGCCACCCCCCCGACCCCCAGCACCTCCCAGCACCTCCCAGCATGCAGCGGGGCCACCCCCCCGGACCCCCAGCACCTCCCAGCATGCAGCGGGGCCACCCCCCGACCCCCAGCACCTCCCAGCATGCAGCGGGGCCACCCCCCGACCCCCAGCACCTCCCAGCACCTCCCAGCATGCAGCGGGGCCACCCCCCGACCCCCAGCACCTCCCAGCATGCAGCGGGGCCACCCCCCCGACCCCCAGCACCTCCCAGCATGCAGCGGGGCCACCCCCCCGACCCCCAGCACCTCCCAGCATGCAGCGGGGCCACCCCCCCCCAAACCCCCAGCACCTCCCAGCACCTCCCAGCATGCAGCGGGGCCACCCCCCCGACCCCCAGCACCTCCCAGCATGCAGCGGGGACACACACCCCAGGGACCTGGCTCCAGCATGCCATGTCCCCCCCCGGCATTCCCAGCATGCTGCGTCTCAGCCCCCACCGAGGGATCGCTGTATAGTCGTCTCCTCCAACGCCCCACCCCAGAGGCGGCTGCATCTCTGCGCCGGGCGAGGGGTCCCCGTATAACCAGCCCCCCGTGCCCCGCCCCAGAGGGGCCGCATCCCTGTAGCCTGTGGGGCAGAGGTGGCCCCCGATCATCGCTGCCCCTCTCCCCAGGTACCAGCTGATGACCAGCTGCTGGGCCTTGCACCCCAAGGAGCGCCCCAGCTTCGAGGTGCTGCACGGGGAGCTGGAGAAGACCCTGCGGAGTCTCCCGCCCGCCCAGGGCCCCGACGAGATCCTCTACGTCAACATGGAGGACGGGGGGGCGGAGCGGGGCGCCGTGGGGGGGGCGGGCCCCCCGCAGCCGGCCAAGGAGCAGCTGCTCTCAAAGGGGGCCGTGGCAGCCCAGGTGCACCGGGCCGAGGGGGCGGGACGGTACGTGCTGTGCCCTGCCCCCCCCGAGAGCGGCCGGCGGCCGGGCGACCCCCCCGCCTCCCCCGCGCCCTGCGCCGCCTCCGAGGAGGGGGCCTGAGGGGGGGCTGATCCCCAGGGGGCCCCGATTCCCGTCTCGCTGGCAGGGCTGGGCAGCCTGCTGGGGTGGGCCGGAGACCCTCCCTCTACCAGCTGCCCCCCTCTCCTGTCTGACCCCCCCACTGACCCTGGGACCTGCCCCCCCTCCTGTCTGACCCCCCCACTGACCCTGGGACCTGCCCCCCCTCCTGTCTGACCCCCCCACTGACCCTAGGCCCCCAACCCCCTCTCCTGTCTGACCCTCCCGGTCCTGGGCCCTGCCCCCCATATCCTGTCTGACCCCCCCCTGATCCTGGGCCCTGCCCCCCATATCCTGTCTGACCCCCCCCCCGATCCTGGGCCCTGCCCCCCATCTCCTGTCTGACCCCCCCCCCCGATCCTGGGCCCCACCCCCATCTCCTGTCTGACCTCCCCCCGATCCTGGGCCCCCGCTCCCCCACCCAACTCCATTCCCCAACAATTCCTCCCCCCACATCGCCTGTCCCACTGCCCCTTCCACCCCGAACAGGGGAACCCGGCCCCCAAAACCATCCTTCCTGAATCCCTCCCACCCCTCCCTACCTGCACCCGGCCCCCCACTCCCCAACTCCAGTCCCCCAGCTCCCCCCCCCCCCCAGCGAGACCTTCCCTCCCAGCCCCCTTTGCCATGTGGTGGGGCTGGGGCGTGGCCGGTCTCCCTGCTGAGCTCAGGCCTGGCTGCCCCCCCATGGGACGTGCCCCCCCCCGCTGGGGCAGAGACACTCAGGGTGAGCAGGGGGGCGGCAAGGCCTGGGCAGGGCAGGAAAAGGGACTGGGCGGGCCGCTGCCCCCCCACCCCTGCCCCAGCCCCCCCATTTCCCCTCCAGCTGTTTCACTGCCATAGGGTGGGGCATGGACCCTGCCCCTCGCCGGGACGGGATGATCAGGAAGGGGGCGACGCCGGGACTGGACCAGGCCCTCGCCCCGCGCCAGGGAATGGAGCAGGGGGTGACCCACGGCGCCGGCCGCCCCAGCGGGAGCCACCAGGAACCCGGCCAGCGACTGGCCGGACTGGTACGACGGAGGCCGGGCCGCGTGCAGAGCGTTACGGGAAGAGAGTCACGGCGCGGGGCCGGCTCCCAACGCCCCTGGGTCTGGAGCCGCTGCGTCTGGTGCCCGGCTCCCCTCCGTTCTGCCGGGCGGGGCCTCACACCGGGTCCGGCCCTGAACCGCTCCGTAGGATCGAACCCGGCCGGCTACTGCAGACACAACGAAACCCGCCGGTGAACTCCGGCAAAGGGCCGCGGGGCCAGGGCTGGGGACTGGCCAAAGCCCCCCTGGGCGAGGCCAAGTGACCCCAGCGCGGCCCAGGGACACGGGGCTGATTCCCCCCCGAGCCCGGGTGAGAGACGAAGCCACTTTTGCACTATTGTCCGTGTGGGGCCGGCCGGCTCCGGGTTCGAATCCCTCCTGCCCTGTGAGCTCTGTCCGGCTGGATGGCCTCCAGGGGCTCAGGTCTGCATGTGCTGTGGGGCACCCCACAGAAAGGGGGCGCGGCGCGGACGGGGCAGATACCGGGCCCCGGCCTGCTCCCACCATCAGTGTGAAACCCACCGAGGCCAAGAGGTACCGGGGCCGTGCCGGGCGCCCCGTGGGAGCTGACGGCGCCCGGCTCCGGGGAGAAAGACGAGGGGCCCCCAGCTTGGGGGCTGCAGGGAATTCAGCCTTCGTGTGCCGGCCCCACGCCCATCCGGCCGGCGCGCCAGGGCGTTACGATGCCCCAGCGCGGCCCGGCCCCCGAACGCCCGGCAGCAACCCAGCCCGAACGGGGTCCGGGGCGAGGCCGCGGCGCGTCTGCCGAGCGGAGCCGTTTCCTGGCCACGCGGCCGACGGGACGTTTACGGGATTGTACAGACTTTGTTTACACGCTGTATATGGACCGGCTGCTCCCGGTTTTAACGCACCTGCCCCCATCAGGGCGCGAGCCGGGCGAGAGCGTTCGGCCGCAGCCCGGCTTATAAATAAACGCTTCCTTTCCAGAGCCAGCCGAGCTGGGACCGGTGAGCGGCTTTCATTTCCACCGTGCGGGAGTGAGTGCTTAGAGCGGGGGGCGGGCTGGGGGGCTGGGAGCCAGGACTCCTGGGTTCTGTCCCAGCCCTGGGAGCCAGGACTCCTGGGTTCTGTCCCAGCCCTGGGAGCCAGGACTCCTGGGTTCTGTCCCAGCACAGGACAGGGGAAGAGGCGGGGCTGGGAGCCAGGACTCCTGGGTTCTATCCCAGCGTGGGACAGGGGAAGAAGGGGGTTGGGAGCCAGGACTCCTGGGTTCTATCCCAGCGTGGGACAGGGGAAGAAGGGGGTTGGGAGCCAGGACTCCTGGGTTCTATCCCAGCGTGGGACAGGGGAAGAAGGGGGTTGGGAGCCAGGACTCCTGGGTTCTATCCCAGCGTGGGACAGGGGAAGAAGGGGGTTGGGAGCCAGGACTCCTGGGTTCTATCCCAGCGTGGGACAGGGGAAGAAGGGGGCTGGGAACCAGGACTCCTGGGTTCTGTCCCAGCGTGGGACAGGGGATCTGGTGGGGTTCGTGGGGACCTGGCTCTATCACTGACTTGCCACCTGTAGCCAGGCAGGTCCCGTCTCTCTGCCCCATATCAGGGGCCGCCCCAGCCTGGCACACTGCCCGGGGGACTGACGGGCCCGGTCCCCAGGGCAAAGAGCCCAGAACGGGGGTGGGGCTGGTCCCCAGGCTGAGCGGGGGAGGGGCGAGGTGTGTCCGTCCGGGGTGGGGGGGGGGCCCCCTTGGCTGTGAGTAGCCTCGTAGCAAAGCATGCTGGGAGTGGGAGGAGTTTCTGGGGCTATAAAGCATAGGCCCCTCCAACCCCTGCCTAGAGCCAGGGCAAGGGGAGCTGCTGAGGGGGGGGCACTTGGGGGCTCCGTGGTGTCTGGTGCCAGCAGCCCCCCCATGGGCCGAGCGCTGACCCAGCCCCACAAGAGCAGAGGGGGAGGGGCTCAGCACAGCTGGCTCAGTTCTGCCAGCATGGGTCAGGCCCCAGCTGCTGCAAAGTGGGGTGGTTCCGATGTCAATGGAGTGATGCTCCTCACTCCCGACCCGCAGCCCCCCTGCTTCCCCAGCTCTGCCGGTGCCCCTCACTCCCGACCCGCAGCCCCCCTGCTTCCCCAGCTCTGCCGGTGCCCCTCACTCCCGACCCGCAGCCCCCCTGCTTCCCCAGCTCTGCCGGTGCTCCTCACTCCCGACCCGCAGCCCCCCTGCTTCCCCAGCTCTGCCGGTGCCCCTCACTCCCGACCCGCAGCCCCCCTGCTTCCCCAGCTCTGCCGGTGCCCCTCACTCCCGACCCGCAGCCCCCCTGCTTACCCAGCTCTGCCGGTGCCCCTCACTCCCGACCCGCAGCCCCCCTGCTTCCCCAGCTCTGCCGGTGCCCCTCACTCCCGACCCGCAGCCCCCCTGCTTACCCAGCTCTGCCGGTGCCCCTCACTCCCGACCCGCAGCCCCCCTGCTTCCCCAGCTCTGCCGGTGCCCCTCACTCCCGACCCGCAGCCCCCTGCTCGCCCAGTCCTGCCGGTGCCCCTCACTCCCGACCCGCAGCCCCCTGCTCGCCCAGTCCTGCCGGTGCCCCTCACTCCCAACCCGCAGCCCCCTGCTCGCCCAGTCCTGCCGGTGCCCCTCACTCCCGACCTGCAGCCCCCTGCTCGCCCAGTCCTGCCGGTGCCCCTCACTCCCGACCCGCAGCCCCCTGCTCGCCCAGTCCTGCCGGTGCCCCTCACTCCCGACCCGCAGCCCCCTGCTCTGCCGGTGCCCCTCACTCCCGACCCACAGCCCCCTGCTAAACCTCTGCCTCCAAGCGCCAGATCTCTCTGAGCCGGGGAGTCGTGGCCTGTCTTGCTCCATGGAGCTGAGCCCCCGGCTCTGGAGTCCTGATATGGTGGGAGCTGGTTTCCGCAGGGCCCAGCCGAGAACAAAGGCTCCCCAGTGCCTCACTGCCACGTCCCCCTTATCAGGGGGGATTAAGCTGATTTGCAATTGGGGGGGTGGGGGCCCATCAGAGTAGGACAAACCCCCCCTTGGTCCGGGGCCTTTTCCGCAAACTGATATGGGGGGTGGGGGGGGGGAACGTGCCAAGTTCCTGCTGGGATTCCGGCACGAGGCCCCTAATCAGGGCCCGGTTACACAACGGGATTTACAGCAATTCCCCCCCCCCCCCCCGCATCATCAGCGCTGGGTTCTGTGCTCCTCACTCCTGACCCGCAGCCCCTGCGAGCCCAGCCCTGGGCTCCCCCCGTCCCAGCTCTGCCGGTGCCCCTCACTCCCGACCCGCAGCCCCTGCTAGCCCGCTCCAGCCTTGGCTCCTTAGCACCCCCTCCAGCGTCCCCCCGGTTCCCATCAGGTCACACCCAGGGCTCAGGCCCCTCTTGCCTAGGCATGAAACCCCCACGTTAATCCCCCGGCCCCGCTATCTCCCTGACGGAGGCAGCCTGTCAATCACCGGGCTGAACAAGCGAACCTGAAACCGGCCAATTTAGGGATCAGCGTCACGGCACCCGGCCAGCGAGCGGCTCTTATCAGCCCGTCCCCCCGTCCCGCGCCGGCCCGCGGCACCTCCCGCTGCCTATATAACGCGCCTAGGGGCGCCGGGGGCTGACACAGACGGGCCATGGCCACCAGCGCGCTAGCCCTGTTCCTGGTGGGCTGCCCGCTCCTGCGCTGGACAGCTGCCTCCGTGAGTATCTCGGCCTACGCGCCGCTTTGCCGGGGCCGGCGTGGCCCGGAGGGGAACGGCCGCAGGGTTGAAATCACCTGCCCACCCCGGACACGGGTGAAATCCTGCCGGGGCGACGGGCGATTCCGGGCCTGTCCGTGCTGCGTGGCCATGAAACGTCCCCTGGGTTTCCCCTCCGCCCGCCCCGATCCCCTCGGCCGCTGCGCCCTCTGACGCGCTCCTCCCCAGAGGTGGCCGCATCCCCCTGGCGCTTTGGGGAGGGGCCGTGAGACGTGACGCTTCGGTAACGGGTCCCGCCTGCTCCCCGCTTCCAGGCCGCCCAGAATCTGAGCAGCGTGATGGACGCCAGCGGTCACTGCGTCTGCACCGTCATCCTGCCCGACGACACCTTCCCCCTGCGGCGGCTGGAGCTGCTGGAGACATCCGCCCGCAACCTGACCCTCCGCGTGCAGCGGGAGATGGAGACGGTGAGGCCGGGGAGGAGACGGGACGGGGGGGGAACGAGGGTGCTGGGGGGGTCAGGGGACCGCGAATTCCTTCCCCTCCCTGGGCCAGGCTGGAGCCCGCAGGCTGCGTGGGGCACGGCTGCCCTCTGCTGGCCTGGCTCTCGGCACCGTCGGGGGGAAATGCCCCCCGGCCCTGGCCCCCAAGGGCCAATTGTAGCCCATTTTTTTGCCACTAGCGAATCACTCGCAAAACGAGGCCGATGCTCCTCGAGCGTCCCCTGCCCCCGCTCTGCCCCCTCCCCGGGGCTCTCGGCGCCCAGGGGAACAAGGAACGACGTCGTCCCGGGACTCCCGCAATGGGCACAACTCAGTGCTGGCGCCACCGAAGCGAGCCCTCCCCCCCCCCCGGCCCCCTCAGTCTCAGGCCCCCCACCCCCAGCTCCAGGGCGGGGGAGGCGGAAAGCCCAGGGCACCCCCTATTCCGGAGCTGGGGGGAAGCCGGGCAGCTGGACGGTTCTCGTCAATGTGGCTAGTGAAACTGACCCGGGCGCGGGAACGGAACCTTTCCCCCAAATGCCCCCCCCGTGCCCCCCCACCCCCCCGGGGACACTCGCCTCCGACTCCGTCCCAGCTCCAGAGGAATTTGGGGTTTGTTTCTTTGTTCCCCAAACTGTGACATGTTCAGGGGAAGGGATTTCTGCTGCCCAGCCGGTGGGTGTGACCGAGGGGGGCGGGGAGCTCCCCCCACATCCAGCCTGAGGGGGCAGGGTCTGGCTTCTGGGCTGAGTAACATGGGTGTGAAGCCAGGTTCCGATCTCGGCTGCCCCAGCGTTAATCCGGAGTCACCCCTGACTGCAGTGGGGTCGGGGCTGGTTCTGACCCAGGGGAGCACCGTGGGTTTGCACCAGATGAGGTCTGACACCCTCTCCCCTCTTCGGGGTCTTTGCTTCCTCCCCCGGCAGCTCCAGGACTACGGGCAGCGCCTGGCGCGGTACGAGGCCAAGCTGCACAATGCCAGCCGCCGGCTGCAGGGGCTGGAGACGGGCGACCTGACCCCCGCGGAGCTGGACTTCCAAGAGCTGCGGAAGGAGATTGACGAGATGGAGCACGTCGTGGGCCACCTCCGCTCCTCCCTCAACGGGAGCGACACCACGGTGGAGGTGGTGCACCGGGAGGTGAGCATCCCGCGGTGCCGGGGTCTGACCCCGGGGGCCCGGCGGGGCTGGGCTCAGATCCCGTGTGGATCAGACACGGGCTGGCCCGGGTCAAGATGGGACGGACGCTATGAAGTGCCCTCACCCTCCTCGGGGCTGGCACGGGGCCCGCTGCCAGGTCGGCTTTCCCTGGGCTTCAGCTGGGTTCGGGACTCAGCCCCTGCCTGTCCCTCCATGTGTGGGGCCCCCACAGAGCCATGCGGTCCTCTGCACACACACGGGTCAACACCTGCTCCCAGCGACGGGCTCAGGCTCTCAGCAAACCCAGGCAGTGTCGCTGCCTCAGTCCTAGCAACGGGCTCAGGCTCTCAGCAGACCCAGGCAGCGTCGCTCCGTTGGTTCTGCTCAAGTCAGTTTCAAGCTTTTCCTCGCAAGCGCAAGGGCTAGAAATGTAACTCTTGCCCCCCCCCCCCCCACACACACACACTTTTTAGTCAGGCAACTGGTTAACCTCCAGCGTAGCCGATTCATCCCTCATTCGGGCTCAAGTCCCTGTTCAAAGAGCCTGGCTGAGGATTCGGGTTTGCCGGCTGGGAAGCCCAGACAGGGCGACCCCATTTCCAATCCCCTGTCTGCTTGGTGGTGAGTCTCTCGTGTTCGGGCGCGGTCGCGGTCTTTGCCGGGACCAGGATGGGCCGTCGTTCGCTACCCGGCGGTTGGAAGGAGAAGCCCCGTGTCTCCGGTGACGGGCCACACCGAGTCTTGCTGCTAACGAGAACGAGAACCACATCCGCGGTGCCGTTTGCCGGAGCAGTGAGTCCCCAGGGCCGGGGACCGGCCGGAGCCGGCAGGATTCTCTCAAACAATTCCCGCCCTCTCGACGGCCTCCCCGGCTCTGGCTCTTGGCCACAGACTCCTCCGGGGCCCGATGGGGCCGACGCTGCTTTGACCCAGCTCTGCCCCCGACCCGCAGACGTCTCTAGTAACCGCAGCCCGGCCAGATGCCCTTCACCCCCCTCGCCGGGAGGCTCCGGGGCCCCGGGCGCCCTTGACTCCTGCCCAATATCTTGGTCTTTCAGCTGTTTGTGACTTTCTGCCGCCCCATCAACTACATCCTGCCCTTCGTCAACGTCCGGGGCAAGTCCCTCATCGACCGGCGCTGGAACTGCCCCCTCATCTACCTCCTGCGCAGCACCCAGAAGGCCCGGGCGTGCGAGCTCCTGGCGGCCCCGCGGTGGCGGGGCGAGCCCAAGGAGGACTACGTCATCCTGGCGCCCCGGCGCTGGGACCGGAGGTCCCACCGGAGATCCTTCGCCTGCTGGAAGCCGTAGCGAGCCGCCGGCCGGTTCCCGGGCCGGAAGGGTGAGGCTGGGACAGGGGGACGGGGATCCTCACCCGCCCGGAGCCCATCGGCCGCCCGCACGAGGGCTTGGACGCCCCAGGAATCTGCTGCCGCTCTCGTCCTGCTGAGCTTCCTCGTTGCCTGCTCTCCCCGTCTGGCTCTGTGCCGTCCGCTCCGGAAGTCCATCAAGGGTTAATCGGTGCCAGTGATTGACAGTGGCCTCTCCCTTTGCCCCGCCCCCAGCGGCCGTGGCCTAGCTGTTGGCCACGCCCCAAGGCGTGGCAGGCTCTGGGGACTCCCAGACGGTCACGAAGTCGTTCCAGGGCCTGGCTAGATGTGCACTTTTTCCCCTTGCACGCCCAGTGTGACTGCAGCCATCGGGCACACAAGCCGGGCGGAGAGCGGGGAAACGGGCCCCCGAAATCCTAAACTCGCCCAGGAGTCCCACGCGAGACCTGTGATGGGCTACACCCAGCCGGGGCCTGGTCCCCTTCCGCCAAGGATACACGCGGCCCCAAGCCGCCTTTCCCAGTGAAACCACCCCTGCTCCCTTGTATTTCCCCGCATGCCCTCCCACCCCGCCCCGCTGCCTGCATTTCCCCTGGCGCCGTCCCAGGGTCCCGTTATTCGCTGCTAAGAAACAATAACTGCAATAAAAACGTTTCTATTTAACCATCCTCCGTGGTCTCGCTGGACGAGTTCATTTCCCAGGCTCGGGCGGGAAATAGGCCAGCTGCCGCGGCAGGATCCCAACGGGGTCGGGTACGAAAAACGGGGACTGTCCGGAGCCCGTCACACCGGCCAGCGTGGGCTCAGCACCCTGACACATTTCCCGGGACAGCGACCTCCGAAAAGGCCCTGTCCTGGGAACGCCTGGCCAGGTGGGAACGCCAGCCAGCACAGCCCCAGGGACGTCACCGGGGGCCGAGCTGGGCAAATAACGGATATTTTGGTTCGCTGAAGAACAATCGTTTTGCGTCGAACCGAAAACAAATGGGGTTTGCGCTGTTGGGTGCATCGAAAAGTTGCGTGTGAGGGGGGGTTATAAACATTTGGTCTGAAAACCTTTCGTTTTGATGTGGAGCCTTTTTAACCCTTTGCCGTGGGGCGTGTGGGACGTTCGGTCGAAGGATGTTTCGAAACAAAGAGTCCCGTTGAAACCCCCAAACTAGCACCATTCCGGGGTCTCGGAATTGTTTCGGGGTTGGGGTTTTTTTTTCCGACCGTAACAATTTGGCGAAAACGATGCAAATTCACGAAACGTTTTGGTGTTTTGCCAAATCTGCATTTCTTTCCCTAGGGGAAAAAAGTTTTGGACACAATTTCCCCCCAGCTCTAGTGGGGATGTGGGTCATGGGCGGGGGCTTACCCCGGCTGGGGGTCTTGGCCCAGGAGATGCTTTACCACCTATTCTCCAGGCTGGGTTTCTCTGTTCCCTCTGCTTCGGAGGTGGGGGAAGACGTGGCCACACGGCCCCGAGAGCAAATATCTGATATCTAGAGCGAGTCCCAGAGCACGACCTGAAGTTATTGGCTAATCGACGGTGCTCGGGACGTGACGTTTTTGCTGAAATTTGGCTGGGTGGAAAACTGCTCCGAGCTCGGCCGCGGTCAGGGGACGTTGCTCTTGGCCAAGGGCGCCCCACAGAGCTGGGTGCAGAGTCAGCAACGGGCAGGGCCGGGGGTTGGGCCCTGGGGGGATCCAGCGAGGGGCCCGGAGTCCTGCCTCGGCCGGGAAGGGGCGGCCAGGCCCCGTGGGGCAGCACTGACACTTGCCCTGTTCCTTGCAGCTCCAGAACATGTCGGTCACCGTGAGCGCCCTGGAGTCCTACGACAAGGGCCACGTGGTGGCCATGAGGCGGGAGCTGACCATGCTCAAGCAGCGCTTGGAGGACTGTCAGAAGGACAAGCCCCTGGTGGGGCGGCAGCCGCCAATCGGTGAGTCCTGCGGGGGGGTTCTCGCTGGGCTGGCGAACCAGGGCCCCTCGAGGGGAAGCATCGCCCCGCGGTTAGGGCTGTAACGGGAGACTTCGCTCCGGTCCCGACGCTGCCCCAGCGTCCCCCCCGTGTGACCTACAAGTCACCGCGTCGCTCCACGCCTCCGTTTCCCATCTGGGAAGTGGGGCTAGCAGCCCTGGCCGGCCCCCCGGGGGGAGGAGGTCCAGGGAAGGCTGGGAGGGGCTCAGACGCTGTGGGGCAGGAGGCCGGACCGGAAGAGGAGGCCAAGGAGGATGGAGATGAAGGGAGGCAGGGAAAATGTCCGTGAATCCAGGGCTTTCAGACACAGCTCGGGGCCAGCGTGGGAGGTTGGTTTCCTCTGAATCATTTCACCCCCTGGTTGGCCTGAATCCCACCCCTGTCAGAGCCGGGGAGAGAACCCAGGAGTCCTGGCTCCCAACCCCCTGCTCTACCCACTAGACCCCACTCCCCTCCCAGAGCTGGGGAGAGAACCCAGGAGTCCTGGCTCCCAACCCCCTGCTCTACCCACTAGACCCCACTCCCCTCCCAGAGCTGGGGAGAGAACCCAGGAGTCCTGGTTCCCAGCCCCCTGCTCTACCCACTAGACCCCACTCCCCTCCCAGAGCTGGGGAGAGAACCCAGGAGTCCTGGTTCCCAGCTCCCCCGTCTCTCACCACTGGACCCCACTCCCCTCATCTAACCCTTGTGACTCCCCCCCCCACAGGCACGTGCGACCACCGGGGGATCTGGCGCATCGGCAAGCCCTCGGTGGTGCAGCTGAACTGGAGGGGGGCGAGCTACAAGGCCGGGGCCTGGGGCAAGGAGTCGTCCCTGCGCGCCGGGCGGAAGGAGCGCTACTGGGTGGCCCCCCTGAACCTGGACGGCCGGCGGCTGGACTCGGTGCGTCTCTACGGCTCCTACCAGGACCTGCTGCTCTCCCGGAACCCCACGGACCAGCTGATCACGGGCTCCGGGCAGGGGGCCGGGCCGGCGCTCTACAACGGCTCCTTCTACTACAACTGCTACAACGCGCGGGACCTGTGCCGGCTCAACCTGGAGAGCGGGGCCGTGGACCGCAAGCCGGTGCCCAACGCCACCTTCAACAACCGCTTCTCCTACGCGGGCACCAGCTGGCAAGGCCTGGACCTGGCCGCGGACGAGAGCGGGCTCTGGGTGCTGTTCGCCACCGAGCGCAGCGAGGGCGACATCGTCATCGGCCGCCTCGGCCCCGGCTCGCTGGCCCTGGAGAAGACCTGGCAGACCTCCCAGTACAAGCCGGCGGCCACCAACGCCTTCATGGCGTGCGGGGTGATGTACGCCACCCGGGCGGTCAGCACCCGCCGCGAGGAGATCTTCTACGCCTACGACACCCGCACCGGCCAGGAGCGACGCCTCAGCCTGCCGCTGGACAAGGTGACCGACGTCGTGCGGTCGCTGAGCTACAACCCGAGCGACCGTAAGCTCTATGTGTACAGCGACGGCTTCCTCCTTAGCCACGACGTCCTCTTCCGGTCCTAGCGCCCGGCTGCACGGCCGGCGCCTAGCACGGGGGGGCGGCTCCCACCATCTCCGTTCCTCCGTCCCCTTCCCGCCATCTCCATTCCTCCGTCCCCCTCCGTCTGCTCCGTTCCTCCATCCCCCTCCCGCTGTCTCCGTTCCTCCGTCCCCCTCCGTCTGCTCCGTTCCTCCATCCCGCCGTCTCCGTTCCTCCGTCCCCTTCCCGCCGTCTCCGTTCCTCCGTCTCCGTTCCTCCATCCGCCTCCGTCTGCTCCGTTCCTCCATCCGCCTCCGTCTGCTCCGTTCCTCCATCCCCCTCCCGCTGTCTCCGTTCCTCCGTCCCCCTCCGTCTGCTCCGTTCCTCCGTCCCCTTCCCGCCGTCTCCGTTCCTCCGTCCCCCTCCGTCTGCTCCGTTCCTCCATCCCCCTCCCGCTGTCTCCGTTCCTCCATCCGCCTCCATCTGCTCCGTTCCTCCGTCTCCATCCCGCCGTCTCCATTCCTCTGTCTTCTTCCCGCCGTCTCCGTTCCTCCGTCCCCCTCCGTCTGCTCCGTTCCTCCATCCCCCTCCGTCTGCTCCGGTCCTCCATCTCCATCCCGCCGTCTCCGTTCCTCCGTCCCCTTCCCGCCGTCTCCGTTCCTCCATCCCCCTCCGTCTGCTCCGTTCCTCCGTCCCCCTCCGTCTGCTCCGGTCCTCCATCTCCATCCCGCCGTCTCCGTTCCTCCATCCCCCTCCGTCTGCTCCGTTCCTCCGTCCCCCCGCCCTTCTCCAGCCCACCCTGCTCCGTTCCTCCATCCCCCTCCCGCCGTCTCCGTTCCTCCATCCCCCTCCGTCTGCTCCGGTCCTCCATCTCTATCCCGCCGTCTCCGTTCCTCCGTCCCCCTCCCACCATCTTCTCTGTGGCTCCATCCCCCTCCGTCTGCTCCGTTCCTCCATCCCACTCCCACCTTCTCCAGCCCACCCTGCTCCGTTCCCTCCATCCCCCCTCCATCCTCTCTCCGCCTCCTTCCCCCCCCTGTTCCATTCGCCCGCAAGCTCCCCTTCACCCCTTCCCATTTCCCCCACTACCTCCTTCCCCCTCTTCCCTGCCTCTTGCTCCCTGGATCCTTTTCTCTCCTTCCTGCCCTCTTCCCAAGCCGCTGCCCCGCTTCCTCCTCTCCCACCTCCAGCTGCGGCACTAAAGCCAACCGATGTGATTTTTTCTCTCTTAAATCTCTTGGCTATAACTAAGTTTGCTCAAGGGCCGAGAGGGAGATTCCCCCTCCCAGCTCCTGGGTTCTGCCTCCTTCCCCGATCGGGTTTCTGCCACCCCACGCAATGCAAGCATGGGTGGGGTTGCGATCTCGGCTCCCGATTCCCCTTTACCCTAACTCTCCAGCCCGTGACTGGTAAAGGGACCAGAACGGACTATCAGACCTTTGGGGTTTCCGGGTGATTTGTTCTCTAGGGTTTTACATTCATCCCGTTGCCTCGCCGGCGTTACAGCCAGGACCAGTCCGGCTCCCGGGATTGGGGGCTTAGTGATTCCGCTTCTCTTGAGTTTTCTGAGGTCCCATCGGAGCCTGATTTTTTCCCGGTAGCGAATAAACGTGATCATCTGCCTGCAGCCCCCGTGTCTGTCGCCGCGTTTGTTGGTGTAACTCAGACAGTAACTGACCGACACGCCCAGGGCCGGGGAGGGGGGTCCCTGCGTCTCGCTCACAGCGCGGGCTAGAGCCCCTCGCCTGCCCAGTGCTAAAGCCACGGGCCGTCCTGCCACGGGGCGACGTGACACATTGATTCATGCAGGGCTGCATTGCCTGAGCAAATGCAAACACCCCCGAGATCGGCCAATGGGAAATGCTCCAACAACAAATCCCCTGGGGCTCAGCCAATGGGAAATGCTCCAGCAACAAATCCCCCGGGGCTCAGCCAATGGGAAATGCTCCAGCAACAAATCCCCCGGGGCTCAGCCAATGGGAAATGCTCCAGCAACAAATCCCCCGGGGCTCAGCCAATGGGAAATGCTCCAGCAACAAATCCCCCGGGGCTCAGCCAATGGGAAATGCTCCAGCAACAAATCCCCCGGGGCTCAGCCAATGGGAAATGCTCCAACAACAAATCCCCCAGGGCTCAGCCAATGGGAAAATGCACCTACAATCCCCCTCCCCAGGGCCCAGCCAATTGGAAATGTACTAACAATAAATCCCCCAGGGCTCAGCCAATGGGAAATACACTAACAATAAATCCCCCAGGGCTCAGCCAATGGGAAATACACTAACAATAAATCCCCCAGGGCTCAGCCAATGGGAAATGCACTAACAATAAATCCCCCAGGGCTCAGCCAATGGGAAATGCACTAACAATAAATCCCCCAGGGCTCAGCCAATGGGAAAATGCACCTACAAATTCCCCCTCCCCAGGGCCCAGCCAATTGGAAATGTACTAGGCTCAGCCAATGGGAAATGCACTAACAAAATAATCCCTTCCAGAAGTAAACAAAATATCCCCCGGCCTCAGCCAATGGCAGACAAGCTCACGCCCTCTCTCTCAGGCTCAGCCAATGGGAAACGCACAGAAAACAAACAAACCCAGGGCTCAGCCAATGAGAGACTCAACAGGAAATTATGGGGGGCCGCTGTGATTGGTCCATCGGCGGTCTGTCTCCCACCCCTTCAGATGTCCATCAAGCCCATCCCTCACGCCCTCGAGGGAAGCGGCCTCCCGCCAATGGCAAGGCCCGTTACAACGCCGTCCTTCCCCTTGGCCAATGGGCGCTGCCCTCACAAACTAAGCGTGCGCGGGAGACGGGCGGCGAGAGGCGCGGGGAGGCGGCCCCCCAATCAGAAGCGGCCGCCCCTCCGGGCGCGGGGCGCCCGGCCAATCAGCGCGCCCGTGGCGCGGCGGCGCGGCGCGGGGCCGGGAGGTAGGGCGATGGCGGCCATTTTGAGCGGGGGCGGCCGCGGCCCAGCGCGGGGAGCGGAGCGCGAGCGGGGCCGGGGCCCGGGCGGCGCCATGGACGTGCGGCGGCTGCGGGTGAACGAGCTGAAGGAGGAGCTGGGCCGCCGCGGCCTGGACACGCGCGGGCTGAAGGCCGAGCTGGCCGAGCGGCTGCAGGCGGCGCTGGAGGCCGAGGAGGCCCGGCGCGGGCCCGGGGCCGGCGGCGCGGAGCAGGCGCCCGACGGACACTGTGAGGGGCGGGGCCCCGGGGGGGGCGGGTCCCGTGGGGGGGGGCGCCCCTCACCCCTCACCCCCGTGTCGCGCCTCTTCAGCCCCCCCAGCCCCCCCCTCGCTGCCCGGCCCGGCTGTGGGGAGCCGGGCAGGGGCGGGCACCGCTCCCCGGGGGGAAAGGGGGTAACGTGGGGATGCTGGGGGGAAAGGGGATAATGTGGGGGTCGGGGGTAATGTGGGGGGTCAGGGGGTAATGTGGGGCGCCAGGGGGGTAACGTGGGGGGTCAGGGGGGGAAAGGGGGTGATGTGGGGGGCCAGGGGGGTAATGCAGGGGGGTAACGTGGGGATGCTGGGGGGAAAGGGGATAATTTGGGGGTCGGGGGTAACGTGGGGGGTCAGGGGGTAATGTGGGGCGCCAGGGGGGTAACGTGGGGGGTCAGGGGGGAAAGGGGCTAATGTGGGGGGCCAGGGGGGTAATGCAGGGGGGTAACGTGGGGACGCTGGGGGGAAAGGGGCTAATGTGGGGGGCCAGGGGGGTAACGTGGGGGGTCAGGGGGGGAAAGGGGGTGATGTGGGGGGCCAGGGGGGTAATGCAGGGGGGTAACGTGGGGATGCTGGGGGGAAAGGGGGTGATGTGGGGGGCCAGGGGGGTAACGTGGGGGGTCAGGGGGGGGAAGGGGGTGATGTGGGGGGCCAGGGGGGTAATGCAGGGGGGTAACGTGGGGGGTCAGGGGGCAAAGGGGGTAATGTGGGGGGCCAGGGGGGTAACGTGGGGGGCCAGGGGGGTAATGCAGGGGGGTAACGTGGGGATGCTGGGGGGAAAGGGGCTAATGTGGGGGGCCAGGGGGATCAGGGGGAAAGGGGGTGATGTGGGGGGCCAGGGGGGTAATGCAGGGGGGTAACGTGGGGATGCTGGGGGGAAAGGGGGTAATGTGGGGGTCAGGGGTAATGTGGGGGTCAGGGGGTAATGTGGGGGGCCAGGGGGTAACGTGGGGGGTCAGGGGGGAAAGGGGCTAATGTGGGGGGCCAGGGGGTAATGCAGGGGGGTAACGTGGGGACGCTGGGGGGAAAGGGGTAACGTGGGGGCCAGTGGGAAAAGGGGGGTAATGCAGGGGCCAAGCGGGGTAACGGGCACCCCGAGTCCAGGGCCTGGCCCGCACTGCTGGCGTCGCTCTGCTGGGCGCGGGCGACCGAAGCCCCAGGGGACCTTACCGGGGGCACGTCACCATCGCCGTCCCCAGGCCCGTGGTGAGCCTGGCGGGAGCTCCGCCCGCCGGTGCCATCGGAGGTCACGGCCCGGAGAGCTGCCCGGGCCTGGTTCGGGCTCCGCAATGGGCTGGGCATCTCCACCAGCGGCTGTTGGGAACACGCAGGTTCTCCCGGGCTCCCCTTGTCGTGAGGGGGCGGGTGTGATGCGCCAGCCCAGCCGAGGGCGTGTGAGCCTAGTGGTTAGAGCAGGGGCCACGGCAACAGCGAATCGGGACTCCTGGGTTCTGGTCCCAACTCTGACACAACTAACACATCCCTGTCCCGTCCCCCCCCTTGTACTGAGGTGGAGGCGTAGAAAGCGTGTGTGACCCCCCCACCCCCCAATGAGGAAACGTTGCATCCTTCTGCCGGCTGCGGATGCTTATTTGTTGCACCACGTGGTTGGTTTGATTTGGGTCCAGAGCGGGGTCAGCTCCTTGCCAGAGTAGTTCCTCATTTTGTTTTCTTGTTGATGGATTTTGGCAGATGGGAATCCTGCCAGCCCGTTCTGAGAGACCCTGATGACACATCCTCTAGACTTCTGTCAGCGTCCCCCCCTTCACCAGGTGGCTAGGGTCTGCTTTGGTCGTAGAATTGCTGTTGGCAGGTGCTGTGGAACAACATCTAGTCTGTTCTCCACTGCCTTTTTGCTGGCCTAATATTCCTACATGGTGCGAATGTACGGCTGGAGGAGCTACATGTGTGGAGATGTCTGGGTAATATATTTGATCAGTTCTGGTTTATACAACGGACTGAGTTTAAAAGACAGAAACTGAACTGCCCCTTGTGGATTCTGCATTGGGAGTATGTATGGGTCTGGACTTGTTAGTCGTCTTGCGTGTGGGAATGCTCCCTAAATCTCTGGTGGTTGGAAGCATGTCTTCCTGGGCAGCTTGTTTGCTTGCTAACGTCCCTTTGAGGCATACTGTTATCCTTAATAATGGTGCATCTTGTCCAGGTTCTGTGCTTCTCTGGCAGGCGGTATTTCCATGTAACTTGCTAAGATACCTCATCGTGCTGTGATAGGGAATGAGCCCCCAGGCAATATTTCACTAGAGGACACTAGTTTGCTTAGGTTCTGCACTGAGATGCTCTTGCTATATCATTGCTGAATTTGTTTGACGACCTCTGAGCAGATCCCCAGAATTAGCTGATTTGCATTTCCCCTGGAAGGGGGTGTTCCCTTCCTTGCCACTTTCACTTTCGTGTTGTGTGGATCTTGGAAAGTAAATCGCAAGTTATTAGTTCTGCTCCTTACGTCACTAGACATGACGGTCGCAGGTCCGTCATGTGGGGAGTGGTGTGTCTGTCATTGTTTGCTGGAGTGTTGGTTAGGAGACTCGCTTTACTCTGGGATTTCAGGGGGTTGTTGTTTTTAGTGCAAACTGGGTTGTTTCCACTGGAAAAGTTTTGTGACTGAAACACACGACTTTTATGCAGCAAATGGTTGGTTTCTTTGCCTTCATGCTAGCTTTCTGAGAGTGCTGGGTGCCAGACCTGTTAGCCTTCTGTGCGTAGGTCCCCAAAGTTGCAGGGACCAATTCCCTGTTGATAAAATGCTGAAGCTCAGTTTTCCTCTGCACATTCTAGTTACAGTCCATTGTAAGGAACGGCCTTAATGCATGCCCCTTTCTATTTGAAGATGGTGTCGACAACAATACTCATCAGAATGATCCCCAGGGTTATCAGTCCTTTGAGCACTGCAATATTAAACAGGAGAACGAATCCAAGTACGAGAGGAGATCTCTTGATCACGAGCGTCCGGTCTTACACTCAGGTAACGTTCATTTTAAAGTCGGCCTTATCAGCAAAACTCTTTGAAAAGTAAGATTATAACGAATGGGCATGTAATTACTGCCTTAAGTCACTGTGGTGCCTGGAGCTCTCCTTTGCTGGTGGATCTGTCCCTACCGGAAGAAGGAAGCTTTCTTTGGTCCTCTTCCCCTCCCCTCCCCATGCTATGTAAGACTTTGATATGGGTTTGCAGTTGTATTACCCCATTGTGTGGTGTGACCAAAGAACTGGTTTCAGTCTGACAAGCACTAAAAAGGCAGCGTAGAGGGACGGAAGCTACACTGATCTGATGTCTGAGACTTGAACTAGCCTGTTCTTAGACTGCTCTCCGAAACCCTCAGCTATAGATCAGTGGTGCATTTATGGTCCAACATTTTGTGGTTGTTCAAGGCTAGAAACAATTTCTGCATCCCCTGGGAAAGCTGTGATTTTGATTCCCACTGGGGTACAACAGCTGAATGTATTGCTGCCAAAAAGATCACACGACATCAGACCTTAAAATGACACCTCTCTGATCCCCAGCTTGCTGGCTGTCATCCCCCCAAGGTTGCAGTATTTTGCAGCCTAATAGGGCTAGAAATAATTTGGGACCAGTATACTGCCAAGGACTGGTCTTGAACATGCGAGTAGGAATAGGGGGGAAATGGAGCTCTGTAAACTAATCCCTTTTAATCACACTGGGGGAAAAGGATGAATTATCATAGCAAAAATAGCCTGGGGAGTGGTGGGGGGGGTTGTTAACATTGAGCTGCTCTCAGTAAAGGCAGAAGAATCCCTGTCTTGTCATGGGTGACTGGACTATTTTAATCTCACTGCCTGTTTTGAATGCAGAGATGAAGTCAGAAGTAAAGCAAGAAGAACCGGCTCCTGGCTATAACATGCCGGCTCCTGGCTATAACATACCGGCTTCTGGCTACACCGCCCCTAGCTACAATGCACCCTCCTCTGGCTACAACACCTCCAGTTACAGTGCCCCCAGCTCTGGCTACAACGCCCCCACTCCTGGCTACAATGCGCCTGATCCATCTCAGCCCAGACAGCAGCAGCAGCAGCCACAGGGCCGCAAGAGACCTTATGAAGAGCAGCGCGGGCGAGGGTATTACGAACACCGGGAAGATAAGAGGTGAGCTTGCGAAGGGAAACCGGCTTATTGCGGCTAAAGACGTTTATTCCTGGGCCAGGGGCTGAGGAGAGTCCTAGAAGCTGAGTTTAGAAAGAGCTGGGAGAGTAACTTGTTGGATCTGTTGAGGATTTTGCCAAAGGCCAGCCATTCACTTTCACTTTTTTCACGGTTGAACATTTTTGGTCATTGGGGAAGCAGTGTGACCTAGTGGGTAGAGCACTGGACTAGGACTCGGGGGACCTGGGTTCTATTCCCAGCTCTGCCACTGGATGTCTGGGTGAGTCATGCCTCCCCGTGCCTCAGTTTCCTCATTTGTACAATGGGGATAATGCTAGTGAGATCTAAGGCTTGCTGCAGTAGGGTTTGGGCTTTATTGCTTATGAACACGCCAGCGACCTGGCGTGGCTGCTGTTACAAAGACTGCGGGTCTCGTGGTCCAATTGCCTTTTTTTAAATGTTGCTTTTAATCTTGCTCAGTAGCAGAGAGGAAGGAATTGCCTCATGTTTAAATCTCAGACCTGGGAGTCAGGACCCTTCCACTGACTTCCTGTATAACCAAGGGCAAGTCACTTAACTTGGTTTCCCCTGCATAAAACTGGAATCACACATAGCTTCATGCGGGTGTTATGGAGCTTCATTAATCCTTAACAGGGAAACCTTTCAAAAGTGCCAGAGACGTAGGCACCCAGCTCCCCATGCCTTTCAGTGGGGCTTGTGTTCCTAAATCCCTTAGGAACTTTTCAGAAATCACCTCCCTTAAAGAGCTTTGAGATCATCCTCAAAGGAAGTGCTAGAGGGGGAAAATAACACATGCTACATGTGAGTGAGTGTTCACCTAACTGGAAATTAGAATTATAAAGTGGTATCTCCTGTTAGAACTTTTGGCATTTCCTGTTTATGGCTGGTTCTCCCTTGTATTTAGGCTTGGAAGGATTAGATTTTTTATCAGTAAAAGTTGGTAAAGATCGATTTCATCGAACACACACAAACAGGCAAAAAAAAGGTCCATTGATAATCAAGATGGACAAAGTGAAAAAAACACTGCTTGAGAACTTACTCATTTGATTTCAGGTTGTTTATTTGGTATATTTTGACAATAAAGGTATAACTTCATAAAGCTTTAACTTTTTGCATCTCAGTGTCTGCTGTTATTAAATAATCATTGTCTGATGCCCCTGTTTCTAACCCTCCAGAATTTCCCTCAACTGTGGAAATTTAAATACATCAAAAAGTTAAAGGCAACTATATTATCCATCAAAATGATAAACAATAAAAATCCAGTTCTGCCAAGCCTGCTTGTATTTAAGAAAGTGATTGTCCGTATGAAATTTTTTCCATCCAGTCTTAGTCAGAGTTCATGTGTGTTTTAAGATCAGGTCTGGTTCTGTGTTCCCCACACCTTGTGCGGTTATTGACAATGGTGTGTCAGTTTCACCATTCTGATCTGGTGGTGTGTCACAAGCAGTTTGTACAGGGCCAGTAACTCTACCAGATGCAGGGCCTAATGTAACATCCCGTGATGAAAACCTGGAAGCTTTCAGTGGTGGGCAGAAGGGTCACTGTCAAACGTTCCTGGAGAGCCTCTTCACCTTTGCTTTTCTAGTAGGAGTCTCTGGTTGCAAATCCATACGTAATCTGTCCCAGTGGAAGCCTGACAGTCCTAAATCCCTCCAGGCTTTCTTCACACCTTACTTGCTGCTCTTTGTCCCCAAAGCTCTGCCTTGCCGGTTGACACATGAATCACGTGTGTGCCTTGGTGTTTTTGCTCTAGGGGCCGATCGCCTCAGCCTCCTGCAGAAGACGATGAAGAAGAGTTTGATGAGACGCTAGTGGCCATTGATACATGTGAGTGCAGGGGGCAGAGAATGCTGGCATCCCGCACCCCAAATACCTTTACCTGGTGGTCTCCTTCCTGCCTCTTCTCAACTTGAAAATTATCCAGGATAGCAAGAGTAGACTTCTCTGGTTTGACTGGAGGACTCTTAGGGGGTCCCAGAGATATACTGGCAGCTTTCTCTCCCCATAACAGCGGGGCAGTTGTGCCTTTAACACAGACTCCCTTTCTCTCTAGTGCGAACGCATTGGAATTGATAGAGTCCAAGGCCAGAAGGGACAACCGTGATCATGTAGTCTGAGGACTTCCCTGTATTCCTTCCTGTTTTAATTAAGAAGTGTTAATGAACACAGGTTTTACATCTGACTAAAGATCTTTCCTGCTCCCTTGTTTGTTTTTTCAGACCCCTGAGATGTCGTCATCTCTCCTGTCCTTATCTAGCCCCTATCACGGTGGTACCTGAGCACGTCCCGTTCTGCAATGTGTTGATCCCCCCCACCACTCCAGTGAGGCAGGGGGTGCAAGACAGGGATAGGCCCTTCCATTATCCCCGTCTTATGGACGGGGTCTGTGGTGGAGAGACAATTTCTAACCCAAGCTCCTTCTTGTGTTAAGACAAGGTGTAACAGGTGGATGAGATAGACAAGCAGGTCAGGGTGGGGGAGCGGGGGAACGCCCAGAATAGGGCTTTTACTGTATTATGGTAACGTCTATAACCTCATTGGGCGAGGGACTGTAGGCATAGAAGCTGGTGTGTGGTTCTTAGCCAGTCCAGTGCACTGATCACCTCCAGAGTGTTCCAGTTAACAGCCAGACCTCCTTGTCCTCTAGATAATTGCGACCTGCATTTCAAAGTAGCCAGGGACCGATACAGCGGCTACCCGCTGACCATAGAAGGCTTTGCTTATTTGTGGTCAGGTGCCCGAGCTACCTACGGAGTGAGGCAAGGGCGAGTCTGCTACGAGATGAAGGTAAGAGCAGCGTGCTGCCGCTAGCAACGTGTAAGTCACCATGAATAGTAACGTCAAATGTCATGTGCTAGAGATCGTCCAGTGGGGAAAGAGAGCTGGACGTGGGAGCATTTCCAGCAGGAAACAGGGCTTAGCCATGAATAGGGCTAACAGCAAATAGGATCCTAACGACTCGTCTGAATATCCGGTTTCACCAAGGGGAAAGATGAAATCGTAATCTCCACGTGTACACTTCATGCCTGTTTTCAGTGCAGCCTACGTAGTAGACAGGGAACGTGGCTTCCCTCTGAGCAGAGATCGGGACTGTGGAGTAACAACGCACATTTAATTCAGCTCCTTCCGGTTAGAGAGGAATGTCTGTCCTTTAACCCAGGTCTCCTTTTCCCATGGAGGTGCCCAATTAACTGATGGGGACCATTACATCCTCCTTTTTTCTCATCTGAAGCAGCAAGGCCTCTTTTTTCCCTGCAAGTGGCATAGTCAGCAAAGTTGGCTTCCTTTTTAAGATGGTCAGACTGAAATCCCTCCATTCCTGTGGTGGGGCTAGTGACTTCAGTCCAGCCTTCTCTCTCAGGCAGAGGTCAGTTGGGTCAGCTTGCAATGGCTTGGTGACCTTGGATTCTTTCCCTGGTGGCTGTATCTCGTCCTCCTGAATCTATCGCTTCATTTTTCTAAAGTTTCTAAACAAAAGTTAAAGTGTAAGTTGCTTAGCACTTACCCTGACTAAAATGTAAATCGGTGCAGGGCAGTCTTCGGGCTTGGGTAGAGAGCCTGAAATAGTAGCTTTAAAGAGATGACTGTCTTCGTTCGTTCCGGTTTGGTGTTCACTCTGGCGCCTACTGATGACGCATTGAATGTCAGGACTGACATAGGGAGGGATGGCTGGCTGAGGACCTGTCCAGTCTGGCCTCTTGGTTTGGGTCATAAGTGGACAGCCTTTGGATTGTGGATGTAACATGGGCAAGCTTTGGCGCTCTTTCCAGTCTGACCCCTGGTTGATTGGTCTACCAGACCACTTCTGTAGCGGAGCTCTCTGTTCTCTTCCGGGCTCTGCGTAATTCCACTCCACTCAGCTGGAAGCAAAAACCTTTAAAACTGGTTGGAGCAGGAAACAGGAATCGTCCCCAGAAGAGCTGGGAGTGCACCCGTATTCCCCACACTCACTCGGGACTGTCGTGTGCGATCTGTCAGACCAGACCGTCTGCACTGGGACTCGTGAATTGAAACAGTAGGAAAACAGCTTGCCCAGTTACCTACAGGGAGGTCTCATTTCCTGTCACCCTCGGTAGCTGATTTCATGAGCCCTTAGCAGTAACACACAGCACGGTCCCCCCGTTTGTGTCTCAGTCTGGAGCTGGGCAGAAAACTTCCAATTAGTAAACTGGAAACTTACAAACGTCAGCTTAACTCAAGTCATGCCTTTAGCCAGTTCCTTAGTGCTGCTTCATGTAACACAGAGAATTCTTTCCAGTAATCCGGGCTGCTGGCCTCTCTCAGCTGTGGTCTGTTAAAGCTTCTTAACAGAAATCTGGGGAAGAGATCATAGTACAAGGAGCTAGGACACCTGGGTTCTAATCTCAACCCTGCCACTGACAGCACTGAGCGTTACTTCACCTGTTTGTGCGTCCTTTTGCTCATCTTACAGATGAGGCTAATAGGAACCTATCTCCCAGAGCTGAGAGGGTTATAAAGCTTTTTTAGTACAGTCCTACACAATTGCAAAATGTTACTTACTGCATCACTACGGTGGGTTCAGATTTCCTGGCCAATGTTATGTAACAAACCATGGTTTTTAAAAAGGTTCCAGCATTTCATCTTGTGCGTCTCTCAGCTTGGGCTGTGAAAATAGCCCAGTCAGTTTCTCGTTCATTTCCATTTTACTATTAGACTCTGGTGGACTTGTACCTTGTTTTTCAGCCTTTTCACATCCACAACCCTTTATTCTAAGTCAGTTTTCGCACACACCCACCCTTACATTTACCATAAAAGCGTCCGTGACAACGATTCTAATCATACTGGCGTGGGGCTGGACTAGATGTCCTCTGGAGGTCCCTTTCAGCCCCACGTTTTAGTGTGTTTCGAGGGGTTGACCCAGAACACATTACCTTGAAAAGTCAGTGTGGGGCGTGGGTGAGATTTTCTTTGCTTTGGATTGTAATAAAACATTGGGTGCCTGGGGGGTCTCAGCCCATGGGTGGAAAAACAGCGTACCAGCACAATGGTTCAGTGACCCCATTGCAGATGCTCCGGGGCAACCAGTGCTTAAAAGTTGTTACCCTGAGAAGTTTTTAAAACTTGGTGGAAACACTGATTTTTACAGACCCTGAATTTGGGGGCAGGTTTTACTGCATGTCTCTCTGCTTTCATGGCTCCAGATGAGACCGGGTTGTTAGGCTGGTCATTTACTTCTCTGAAGGGTCCGTCCCTGGTTCTTGAACAGACCGCTCCAGGCGCTGACTTTAAAATGTAAAAGGTTTTTTGTGAACCCTCCAGTTGTCCCGGGCGTGAAGGTCATTTCAACCTTGTTTTCTGTCCCCAGATCAATGAAGAAATCTCTGTAAAACACCTTCCTTCCACAGAACCCGATCCTCACGTCGTGCGCATTGGCTGGTCCCTGGATTCTTGCAGCACTCAGTTAGGTAAGAGCTGCCGTGGCTTTCACGTGCGATGCCAGATAGACACGTTACTTCTGTGATGCACTGAAATGTTTGTAAAGTCTTTGCTGTCACTAATCAGCTGGGCACCCGTCACCATGGCACCCAGGTGCCTGTGTCCCTGTATGGGATGGGAGGATTATACTCTGCCAGCACCTCACTAACTGCTTACGAGGGTATTTTCTTCAGCTCTTGGGTTACTCCAGATGGAGCCGGGTCATTCAGCCGCTGCCACTGTTAGGGGGTGGCTTGCTCAGAGATAGGGTTTGCCTAGCCCTTTATCAAGAGGGCCGTCCATTGAAAATGCCCTAGCCCCAGAGATTCTTCTCTCTCCTCTGAAACAGGGCTGTGAAGCTGGGAACGTTGTAGCCAGGGCAGGGCAGGGCCTGTAGCCTTTCTGTTAGCCTTCGGTTAAGGAAGTGGCGTGTGCAATCCTATGTTTGAGTTGGCCGTGACCAAGCGAGCCCCTTGGACTCTCTCTCCAGGGGAAGAGCCCTTTTCCTACGGTTATGGAGGCACCGGGAAGAAATCCAGCAGCTGCAAATTCGAGAACTACGGCGAAACGTTCACGGAGAACGACGTCATCGCCTGCCTTGTTGTGAGTATCGGCTCTCGCTGCTTCGAGGGGACGCCCCCTTCTGCTGCCAGTGCTCCCCATCCACCCCACGCATCCTGGCATGGAAACTGACCTGCTGGCCAAGCATTCCACCAGCCGCAGCCCCCGGGTGACCTGTCGGAGCTGCGGCGTTATCGGTGCTGCTCTTTAAAGTGTGTTCAGTCACTTTATTTCCATAGTCTGTGTATTCTCCCAGCACCTCACTAACTGCTCACAAGGATAATTTCTTCAGCTCTTGGTTTACTCCAGACGTAGCTGGGTCATTCAGCCGCTGCCACTGTTAGAGGGTGGCTCCCTGACCGTGTCTGTGTAACCATGGCTGTGGCCGGGTTGAATCCGCACCCTCGGGATCTAGAACCAGTGAGCAGGAGATGAAGACTGGGTCTCTAGGAGTTTGCTACTGCACGGCTGCTCGAATCCAGACCCTAGAGGGAGCGAGAGCCGCGCTGCCAGTGTGGGTTACATGTAGACAAGGAACCCGTCCTCTCGGTGCCATGCCGTTTTCCGATGCCGCCCAGTCTGCTGGTTTGTTCTGTGGGCTCAAAGGGGCACCCCCAACTTAAACCATCACTTCTGTCTGCTGCGTTTTGCCCGCTGCTCTCACTTGTGGCGCCTGAGATGTAACTGAGCGTTTCGGGAGGAGCTTCACGTCCTGCTTCCAGGCTGTTTGCTTTGTGCGTTTGGCTGCGCTCTGTGTCTAGTCATTTTCACTGTGAAGTCAGCCTGCTTCCTCTGTCCCCTCTGCAAGGTCCCCATGGGAAGAGCAGCTTAAAACCCCGAGATACTGACAGGGGGCAGGTATGACACTGAGCTAGGTGCTGCGTTCGCCCCCAGGTGTGTTAACGTCGGTGGTGATAGGGGAGAGCCCCCGGCTATAGGTCGGGGTTTCCTTGCAAAGTAGTGCTGGGAATCCGCATCTCCGCTCGCCTGCCTTCCTCCCCTCCTGGGTGTCCAGTCACACGCTAGTTCAGTTAGGGGCGGAGTCAGCGGTAACCACCTCCCTCGGGGCACTGGGCTTCCACGCTGGAGCTGGCTCTGGGCTGGCTGACCTCGGAGCGGGGCCTCCAGAGAATCACCTTGCCAGAGCTGTGCTTGCAAACGGCTCAGAGCTGGGGCGAGGGGCTGCTTCGGTGGAGCCAGCAGCGGCAGGATCTTCCCCGTGACGCTGGGGATGCTGTGACGTTAACACTCGTTTGCATAGTGCCCCTAATGTGTGTGGCTCAGACAGTAACGAGCTCTCTTTGCCCCTCTCCCTGGCCCTGCGTTCACACTGACTCTCCCCCTGGAACCAGGACTTTGAGTGTGGGGAGGAGGTGGAAATGTCCTTCATGAAGAACGGGAAGTGGCTGGGCGTGGCCTACCGGGCACGAAAGGAGGCGCTGGGCGGCCAGGCGCTCTTCCCCCACGTCCTGGTGAAGAACTGCGCCATCGAGTTCAACTTCGGGCAGCGGGAAGACACCTACTTCCCCGTCCCCCCGGGCTTCACCTTCATTCAGCACGTCCCGCTGGCCGAGCGCATCCGCGGGACCATAGGACCAAAATGTAAAGCAGAGTGTGAGGTGGGTGCTTTGCGTTGCGCTCGGTGCTGTATGGATGTATAATCCACACGCTTCCTGCCGTGAGGCGCTTACAATCCGAGTACACGGCTAGAGGCACAGTGAAAGTGGCACCAAACAGCACGTCAGCTGCCTAACCATCGAGTGGCTCGTAGGCAGCGGGGCAGAGGGGAAGATTAGGGCGTGTTTGAAGGAGAGCAGCGTGCGGTGGCTTTTTACTGCCTGTAGTTCCCGTGACCAAAGATCTGAGCTGGGGTCCATCTCCCCCAATATCCTGCCTCCAGGGGCTAGTATCTGCTGCGTCAGAACTTGGGGCAGGAAACTCTGCCAGTATGGAATAACTTGCCCCTAGCAGGGGGCTTTAGATCCTTCTACCAGTCTTGTTTAAATTGCTGTTCTCATCCTCCATAGCAATCTCCCGTCCTGCTCTCAATTCTGCTAAGCCCTTGGACTCAGCGACCCCTTGCGGCAATGAGTTCCTCGGGCTAGCGTGCGTCTTGTCCAGGAGTAACTCTCTGGCGCCGCTAGAAGGGAGAGAAGCAGATGTATTGGCTTTTGGGAAACGTTGCCTTCTTTTAAAGGCACCGCAGCTCTGGAGGCATGACGATTCTCCAGCGTGGTGTCGCTGTTTGAGCACGCGGCTGGGAATCAGGAGCGCCGGGGTGCTAATCCAGACTCAGACCAGCTCTCTTGGGGTGTGGCGGCTGCGGCACCTCTGTGTGGGCTTCCCTAGCCGTGAAGTGGGGATGAGCTCAGATACCATGGGGATGGGCACGCACTAAATACCTGGATGGACAGATAGGAGGATAAAGTAGTGCAGCCTTGTGATTATGCTGCCAAACTGGGGATCAGCAGTCTGGTTCGGCTCCCTGCATGACTTTGAGTAAAGTCACTCCCCTGCCTCTGTTTGCCCTGTGTCAGAGGGAGTGTCTGTCTACGTCAGAGGAGGTCTTGGAATTAGTGCGTGTCAAAGACAAAGCGCTCGGTGTTGCAATAGCTGACGCTGTGTGCGTGTGTGTGTTTCAGATTCTCATGATGGTGGGGTTACCGGCTGCTGGCAAGACCACGTGGGCCATAAAACACGCAGTTGCAAATCCAGCAAAGAAATACAACATTCTGGGAACAAACGCCATCATGGATAAGATGAGGGTAAGAGATGAGCCCCCGTCAATAGCTAACAGTCTCCCACGTCTGCGGATTGCTCCTCTTTCGACGATTAGAGGGGGTCGCTGAGTTGGGGAGCAGTCACTCTTGTATTAGCCATGAGAGGGGAGCTCAACTGCTTTCTTACGCCTGGTCCCGACTCGGCCTTTTCTTAGAGCAAATCGTTCGCTCCTCTCATTCAAGTGCCTTTAAGTGGTTCATACATGGGAATTGACCTCATACGCCCTGCACAGTGAAATGGGTATTGTTCTCGTTATGTAAATGAGGGAAAGGATATACAGAAGGTCATTGGCTTTCCTGGGGTCGTTGCCACAACTCAGAAAATAATCCCAAGAAATCCTGACTCCCAGCTCCCTGCTTCAACCGCTAGACCCAATTCCCCTCCCAGAGCAGAGAATGGAACCCAGGAGTCCTGACGTCCAGTCCTGGTCTGTAACCACTAGACCCCATGCCCAGTACTACCCCATGAGGTGCTGAGGATCCCACACCTGCAGCCGCTCGCAGACCCCACACTGTAATCCATACCGTATTTTCCTTCAAGGTGATGGGACTTCGCCGCCAGCGTAACTATGCGGGCCGCTGGGATGTCCTCATCCAGCAAGCGACGCAGTGCCTGAACCGCCTGATCCAGATCGCCGCCCGGAAGAAACGCAACTACATCCTGGATCAGGTACAGAGTCCTTCGCCCAGCCTCCTCCCTGGCGTCCGCCTGTGTGCGTGACCCGTCGGAGGCGGCCCTTGTAAACGGGCGGCGCAGCGCGCTCAGGCTTACCCGGCGCGCTGCAGAAGTGTTAACCGTGTGCACATACATCTGCCCCTGTTGTATGGCTGGGACCGAAGGAAAACTCCCCCTGTAAAGAGCATACTAGAGAAAGGAGGTTTCAGACGTTCCGTGGTGAGGAACAGGAAGACCCCCCTTAGCTTAACCGCGCACAGCTCTAAATATTGAGAGCGCTTTCGGAACTGCATTGTTCTGTTTAAAGTGTATCCGGGTAAGTGGCCGTGTGGCTAAATGCTGGCTTTCCAGGTCTGGGGAGATAGGCTAAGGTAAGTGCTGGTCTCTGGACGTTTCCTAGAGTGCCCTAGGGATCCGTAAGTACCACCGGTGAGTAGTTTGTTGTCTTTTGTTGGGATGGGTGTCCTGAGAAGAACAGGTAAGCCCAGGTGAGTCGCAGCCAGGCTTGTAGGAAACCAGACTTCCCTCCTGTTACACGTGCACACTAAATCTCCTGGCTGCCTTTCAAAGCCCATTAACTTTCATGGGAATTGAGCATCTCATTCCCCTAGGAGGCTTTGAAAAAACTCCCGAAAGAACCCCGTTCTGAGGAGCCTGGCAGCTCTGGGTCTTTATCATCTAGCTGGTAGCTTTCCCAGCGATCCATAACATTCATGATGTGCCCATCTGGGGTTCCCTGTCAGCACACTTCATGCAAACCCTTGCTTTGGGTTAAGGCTTAAAGGCAGGGCGGCCGTAGGAAGACACTGTTCTCTAATCCTACTGCTGATGCGGTTGTCTCGGAGATCAGAGATGTGCTCAGCATTTAGCGTCATCGTTTTATTGAGACACATCGCCGCTAGCCGTATTTGATGGCAACGCTCGGTTTAGTCTATCCCTGTTAACTAGGGCATGTGTGTCACTGACCCGCACGCGTCTGCCAATTCTGTATATTGAACCCTGAACAATAACCCAGAAATGTAGGATAAGTGTCTGAGGATTTAAAAAAACTAACGAAAACCCAATTTGGCCTAAAAGGTGCACAAATGAGATCTTTCTTTGCTTCATCCGTCTAAAATGCCGAACCCTGGTCATCTTTCCTTGTACAGTATTGATTACATTTGCCTTGAGCCTGGGTGCCAAGCAAACTGTAGATTGTATGTGGAGTGAGGAAGTGTCTTCTGCGCTTGGGGCTGGAGAGTTGAGCGTGTGGGTGTCTGGAAGGTTTGGATTTAGCTCCTGCTGGTTTTAGGATGAGATTTCAGTTCTACGTGATAGAGAGGTGAATGCAGCGGGAGGTTGATGTCGTGTTAGAGGTTTAAGCGTGTTTCCAATACCGCTGGCTGCTTTCTTGGTGAAGAGAGAGAATATTTTTCCTCAGCTGCTATTGATTCTAAAATGTTTAGGCAGTTCAGCATGGAGTTTAGACTACAGCAGCGTAGTTTGTGAACTCCGATATGGACTGAGGCCTTTAACTCTTTAGGCAACTCTGCGTTTGGCATATGCGTCTCGGGCTTTGTCCGTCTGTTTTCTCATGGGTTTTCGGGAGTTGTAGCTTTTTGCAAGGTTTAAATAAGATGAAGTGTTAGTGACTGTTTTATTTTAACTGTAAAACTGCCAAGAGGTGGTTTCTGCCCTTGTATCTGAAGAACAAAGCCAAAAAGATTGTCCATGTAAACGTCTTTCAGTACGCTGCTGTGTGTTTGTGCGGACGCTATGATTTTGTGTAAGCTGCTACGCTTGAAGGCAAACTCCTTTGCAGAAGTACGTTTACAAATAGACTATGTATCTATCATGTAGATGAGAGTTTAATATTTTTGTAAAACCTGTAATGACAGAGGATTCAGGAAGGCAGTCCTGATCTCTCTCTGTGTTCTCTCTGTAAAACTTCCGGGATGATGTCTTGCAGTAGCTGAGAAGCCTTGGCTGTTAACTTTTGAAGGTGCCATACTTGCTAAATGGCTGTGAGTTGCATCAGTTCGCCATATACAACAACCGCAATGATTTGAAACTGGTGACGGTCCCCCCACAAAATTGCACTGTTGTTTTGGGTCATTTTGTGCTTTTCAGTCCCAACGGGCGTTCTGTATTTTGCTGAAAGTGTCGTGGGCTCCTCACTGCATATATATGGCTGGAGCCTCTGGGGTTGGCTCCTTGCCTTGGTTAGCACAGTTGCACCGTGGTTCCAGACAGGCTCTGAGAAAATAGCGTGGCCCATTGAATGATCGCGCTTCTTGCGGAAGTGAGGGGAGACGTCCCGCTATGTGCCGACTTAGGAGAGCCGGTGGAAGCACAGTGCAAGTTGCAGCCGGCCAAAAGATTGCCAGAAATCTGGCTGGCCAAGCCGACAGGCTGATTTATGCAAGCCACGTTTTTGCTTTGGGTCTGACGGAGCTCTGCTGATTTACACTAAGTGAGGATCTGGCCCAAATCATTGATATCCGAGTTCCATGGCTCGATCTGGTGCATTGTGGGAAGAATAGGATTCCCAGACCGTTTGGAAAACCCCACTCCAAAAGCATGAGTAAGACCCGAAGCCCTGGGCCCTGCAAGGTAACCAGTTAATGGGACAGAGCTGAGTCCTCAGGGAGCTGAGATTCTTGGCTGCATTGCTCGTGTTTAAGGGCAAACAGGTCTCTGTGATTGGCTTGAAAAGGGTCTCCGCACCCGTGCTTGTGACTGACCTCGGGCCATTCCCAGCTCTCACCTTGCCCTCCTGCAAGGTAATCGGCAGAACATGGGGCGGCGGGGGCAAATCCCCAGGTAGGAAGTGAAGCCAGGTATCTGGGTTCTCAGGTGTTCACACTGAGCAGCAGCAAAAGTAGCTTAATAAGAACCCGCCCCGTATCCCTTTGCGGTGTTCTCCCGGCTGTGCCGGGGCTCAGGGATTTACCGGCTCAGTATTGTACCTGCCCGTGTTGTGTTCGAGGGAAGTGCTGCCGGCGTCGGCCCGGGGACTGGGGAGAGCAGCAGGGAAGCTTTGTGCTGGGTCAGTCCCTCACACCTTGCTGAGCCGTGGGCTCAGGGTCCCCTTTTGAGCCTCGGACCTCACGCCTTCCCCTTTTTTCCTTTGTTGATCCCCAGTTCTGTGGCCCCTCCCTCGATCGAGGGGGTGGGCTTTGCCCTTTCTGCTGGGCCATCAATTAGGCCGAAAGCTCTTGCTGCAATGAACCTCCTCTGGAGTGCTGAGGAGTAGCCTAGTGCCTGTAAGTGAGAGCTTAGCTTTAGGTGCTGCTCTGCCTTGAAAGGAGGCCAAGAACTGGTCCTTGTTTAATACATGCAGACTAGGCTGCTGCTGGGTCCAGTCCTGTTAGTCTGTGCGAAGCCTGAGCGGCTGACTGAGCACTGGCTTGCTAGATTCTCGGCTTTGGCAGTGATTACTGTGGAGGGCCTGGTCTGGCAGTGAGCTGACACCTTTTTGCAGCAGTGTTCTGTGTCCGTACCTTGTCTCTCTGCTGTAGCAGTAGCTATGGAGGTTTGTCCAGCTGTGGATATTCTCTCCTGCTTTGGGAGCAGTTTGGCCCGGTCTGGGACCCGCACTTGCGTGAAATTTTATATCCAGCTCATCACCACCGTTGAGCACGTACCATAGATGCTGAAGGAAGCCAAAGCAACGCACGTATCTCTGGGTTTAACTGGCCTGTCGTGAAGATCTCTATAATCTGAGGAATTGTAACTGACTAGATACTTGTATTACAGCAATCAAGACTGGCGTCTGTGTGTTGAAAACCATTGTATACCTCAGCCAGGGTGTTCATGTAGCGTGTGAAATCCCCAAGGAGGAGACGGTTAATCCCGTTTTATATTAGAACTAAAACTCGGGCTCAAAGCAAATCCAGATGTTGTGGCGGGAAATGTGCTTCGTGACAAACATGTAAGGAATAGTCTCGTTAAACAAAATCATTTCTCCCTCTTTGGGCTTAACAAAGCCAGAGGTTGAAGTCCACCGAAAAGTCAGTTTTTAATAGGAATAAAGTTAAAACATGAGGCTTCAGTTTTGCTGTTTATTATTAGATCCCATCTTTGACTCCAAGATGCCTGTATATTGAGTGGCACCCCCGCTGTCATGGCCGTCCTCCCAGTGAAGAGAGCATCAGTTAGGATCCTTCCTTAAAATAGCATATGTGAGAGAAAGTATTTGATGAATCTACCCCCCTGCAGCACGAGACAGCGGTAACATCTGAGCTCATCCGGGAGACCCTCATGCAGTTGGAAGAATCCTAGCAGCTGGGCGGTCTAGCTCTGAGTGCTAGGTTAGATGGTTCAAAGCTCCCTCCATCACCAGCCTCGGATTCCTGTGGGACGCGCCTGCTTCTGTTCTCCCCTTAGCTTTCTCTGTCATTCTTAAAACACCAGCCTGGGGGAGCTTGAGTCTTTATCACTCCCCGGCAGTCATTATGAGAATACAGTTGGTGAAAACAAGCCGGGGGAAGGGGTGTCTCTAGCATCTCATCTGCGCTGTTAGGGATTAGAATCAAAGAAACACGGGGCTGGAAGGGATCTCAAGGGTCCATCCACCACCCCTGGCTGATGTAGGATTAAGCAAACCTAGGCCATCCTTGACACATGTTTTTCTAACCACTTCTTTAAAACACCTCCAGTGACAGGGATTCCACAGCCTCTCTGGGTCACCTGTTCCGGGCCTAAACTATCCTTCGAGGTCGAAAGTTCTCCCTAATATCGAACCTGAAACTCCCGTGCTACAAATTAGGGCAATTACACTTCTTGTCCCATCCTCGATGGGCATGGTGTGTGATTGATCGCTGACGTCATCTTTATAACAACCTGTGACCTGTTTGAACACTGTCATGTCTCGTTCCCCCTCTGCCTCTCCCCCCCGCCGTCTCTTTAGACAAAACATGCCCAATTCTTAAACTTCTTATTTTTGTTCTCTGGACTTTCTCCGGATTGTCCACGTCTTTCTTAAAGCATGATGCTCAAAAGTACTGGCCAGTCCCCCAGCGGAGGCCTTGCCAGGGTCCAGTGAAATGGATTGGCTCCTTCTGCCCCCTAAATAACATTTTTAATCTCTAGAAAGATTTAAAATCAGTCGAATACTGAAACTGAGGCACACAAAAGACACGACCTGCATAATGTGTTGATATCAGTCATACCTAGATCTCAGACGCAGTGCGAGCAACCATGCCTCTCAGGTGCCTAAACATTAACACTGAATTCCCATTAGTCACACACACACCTTCCTTTCAGTTCTCAGGTTTGCATCTAACCTGTCCAGCTTCCCATTTAAAATGTAAATCACTCGCTTATTTCTAAAGAAACAAAGCACATACCCTCGTCTTCATGGGTCTATCTTGGGGGGAGCAAAGCAATGAAAGATCTCATTTCAACTGCAAAAAGTACCAAATATGGGCGTTCTAGGTCCCCCTCCCCCTATGGCTTCTGCGCTTTAAAAGGTAGGTTAGCTGTCCAGGGTACTTCACAACCATCTAAACGCGCGGGGGCACCATGTCTTCTTTCACCATTGCAGGCCACAATGCTCTGTTGAAAAAGAGAACGCCAAATAATGAACGGTTTTTGCCTCTTCTTTGTCACCATTGCTAGACAAATGTTTATGGATCTGCCCAGAGACGAAAAATGCGTCCTTTTGAAGGTTTTCAACGCAAGGCTATTGTAATTTGCCCCACGGATGAGGATTTAAAAGATCGAACAATAAAGCGCACTGATGAGGAGGGGAAGGATGTGCCAGATCATGCAGTGTTAGAAATGAAAGGTAGGATCCTAGAAACAAACCAAACCGATCCACAAACCACACGCGGCCAAAAAACCTGTTGTGTTGTTTAAGAGCTGGAAAGAGATTTATTTTTGGTTTCAAAGGCTGACCCTGAGATTGATCTTTTGTCCTCCCTTCCTTTCGTCTCACTTGTCTTCCATCTGTCCTTCCCCCGTGCTTCTCCTCTGTCCTTAACAAGAGATGCTATAAACCCACGCTGACTTTTTTCCAGTGGTGAAAATGTTGTGTATCTTTCGCGTTATCCTCCTGGAAACCAATAATCAGAGCGAGGCTGGGGGGTTGTTTCTTTCCTCTCCCCCACAATAATAGGGAAAAAACCCTTCCCCTCTGCATTGTTGGCTGCTTTTTCACAGCGAGATCATGATTCTGTCCAGATGAAAGTGACCGTCTGGTTCCCCTGTGGCTGCATTTCTCGCAGCTGGGCACAGGGGGGCAGGAGAGGTGACTGGTACTTGGATGCCGTGGAGACGGGAGTGTCTCCCCCCCCCACCCCCATTGGCTGGGGAGGGGATAACATCATGCATACATCATTTTTGTGGTTTATGGTGTCTCTCCCCTTCCTGTTCACTTTTGCCTTCCGATCTCTTGCCTCCTTTCTGGTGGTCCGACGCCGTGGCGCAAGGCCGGCCTCCCGTGTGCGGCAGCCTTTGTCCCCCTGCCAGGCTGCTGCCAGCTAGCTCACCTCTCTTGTTTTCTCCCCTCTCGCCGGGCCCGCAATCCAGCCAACTTCACGCTGCCGGAGGCTGCCGATTTCCTGGACGCGGTGATCTACATCGAGCTGCAGCGGGACGAGGCGGAGACGCTGGTGAAGCAGTACAACGAGGAGGGCAAGAAAGCCGGGCCCCCGCCGGAGAAACGCTTCGACAACCGGGGGGGCGGTGGCTTCCGGGGCCGCGGGGGCGGCTTCCAGCGCTTCGACAGCCGTGGGGGCGGCCCACAAGGAGGCAGTCGCGGCGGCTTCCAGAACCGAGGGGGCAGCGGAGGCGGCTTCCGGGGCAGCGGGGGAGGGGGCAGCGGAGGAGGAGGCAGCGGAGGAGGAGGCAGCGGCGGAGGAGGAGGTAGAGTCTCAGCTGTGCCCCGCCCGCGTTTCAGAGCCCGGGGGCGGGCTGAGCACAGAGCTGGGCGGACACTGAGGCTGGAGAGCTGCATGTGGTTCCCACCTCTGCCGCAGAGCGCCTGTGCCCCCCCAGGCAGCGCTCGGAGGGTGGGGTCTCCGAGGTGCCTGTAGGGCTTAGGGGCTCACGTCCCATCTGTGCAGCGAGGGGTTGCTGATCTTATCAACCCCCCCCCCCTTGTCTAATGAGACTGTAAACTCCTTGGGGCAGGGCCTGTCTGTCTGTGCAGCCCCATCCCCGTGGAGGGGGAGGCAGGCTCGGAGGGATCTGTGCAACCCCCCCAGAACAATGCAGGGGGAACAGGCTCGGAGGGATCTGTGCAACCCCCCCAGAACAATGCAGGGGGAACAGGCTCGGTGGGGATCTGTGCAACCCCCCCAGAACAATGCAGGGGGAACAGGCTCGGAGGGATCTGTGCAACCCCCCCAGAACAATGCAGGGGGAACAGGCTCGGAGGGATCTGTGCAACCCCCCCAGAACAATGCAGGGGGAACAGGCTCGGAGGGATCTGTGCAACCCCCCCAGAACAATGCAGGGGGAACAGGCTCGGAGGGGATCTGTGCAACCCCCCCCAGAACAATGCAGGGGGAACAGGCTCGGAGGGATCTGTGCAACCCCCCCAGAACAATGCAGGGGGAACAGGCTCGGTGGGGATCTGTGCAACCCCCCCAGAACAATGCAGGGGGAACAGGCTCGGAGGGATCTGTGCAACCCCCCCAGAACAATGCAGGGGGAACAGGCTCAGAGGGATCTGTGCAACCCCCCCAGAACAATGCAGGGGGAACAGGCTCGGTGGGGATCTGTGCAACCCCCCCAGAACAATGCAGGGGGAACAGGCTCGGAGGGATCTGTGCAACCCCCCCAGAACAATGCAGGGGGAACAGGCTCGGAGGGATCTGTGCAACCCCCCCAGAACAATGCAGGGGGAACAGGCTCGGTGGGGATCTGTGCAACCCCCCCAGAACAATGCAGGGGGAACAGGCTCGGAGGGATCTGTGCAACCCCCCCAGAACAATGCAGGGGGAACAGGCTCGGTGGGGATCTGTGCAACCCCCCCCAGAACAATGCAGGGGGAACAGGCTCGGAGGGATCTGTGCAACCCCCCCAGAACAATGCAGGGGGAACAGGCTCGGAGGGATCTGTGCAACCCCCCCAGAACAATGCAGGGGGAACAGGCTCGGAGGGGATCTGTGCAACCCCCCCAGAACAATGCAGGGGGAACAGGCTCGGAGGGGATCTGTGCTGAGCCCGGGGGGAGGAGAGACAGTCTCGGCGAGTGTCTGTGCGGCCCCCAGCCCAATGGCAGGGGTCCTCATCAAAGCCTTCAGTTGCGGGGGGGCTAATGGTCACTCCTCAGGGAGAGTGGGCTGCGCTCTTTGAAGAGCCGCCGTGCGGGGTGGTTTTCGGGTGCTGGGCCCAGTCGCCTTGTTCCTCTTGGGCGTAGGGGTGTCTCCCGTTGACAGCCTGCTTTCCCTGCCAGGCTTCAACCGGGGCAGCTACACCCAGAACCGCTGGACAAGCGACACCAGAGACAACTCCTCCAGCCCCCGGGGCAGCTACAGCCGGAACACCCAGCCGCAGAGCAGCTACAGCCCTGCTCGCAACCAAAGTAGCTACAAGCCTCCCAGCAGCACGCCCCCCGCCCCCAGCAGCACCCCCAGCACCTACAGTCAGCAGCAGCAGCAGCAGCAGGTCAGAGAACCTGGCGAGGTGTATCCGACCCCACCCTCGGTCCCAGGGGCTCTGGTCACCTTCCCCACCCGCCTGACTGACGCCGGTCATGGCTGGCTCGTTCTGTCTCTCGGCCTCTCCCCAGGAAGGATCATGCCCGTGGCGGAGCGAGCTTCCGGAGGGTTTTGCTTGGAAATGGATGTGCCGCTCTGGGGTTGGCTGGCCAGAGTCATGAAGGGTCACTGAGCTGGAGTTCTTCCAGATGGCGCATCCCAGGAGCGGGAATGTGCACAGGCTGTCCTGGAGAACCTGCATCCCTCCCCCTTGCCATAGAGCTTCCAAAGCAAACGTTTCCATCTTGTCCCCCCTGAAAACAGCTTTGGGAATAGCTTGGAGCAGTCGGGTTTTCCCCCACGTTTTTCTAGTTGCTGAAAGCAGCATGTGACGTGCTCCCCTCCTTTCGCTTGTTTTTACCACTTCCCCCTTTTTCCAGAGGGGCTAAAAAGGAAGGGATTTTTTTCAATGGGGGGAAGACCCCAAAAAGGTGAAAACTCTTTTCATTTTGAAATGTCAAAAGTCAGCCAAGTTGTGGGGGTGGGGCGGCCTCTCTGGGGGATTGGCTGGCCTGTGTGAATCCTGGAATTGTCGGGCTGGACGGGAAGGCATGGGACTGCAGGAGGTCAGACTCGGTTATCAGGGCGGCCCCTTCTGGAGTTCATCTGAATTTTTCACTTTTCCCCCTGGAGTGAAATTGACATTTTTCCTTTCTTGGCTGGTTCTGCTCTCCCTTCCCCGGCTTCTCCAGCGGGCGGCCGTGAACGCCGAGCCCCGTGAACGCACAGACCCTACAAAGAGAGTGAGCGTTTCTCTGATCCTAACTGGCACACTCGGGTCACCCTGAGCCTGCCCGGGGGGAATGGTTCATGGCAGTTCACCCCAGGGCAGCTCAGCCGTTGAGCCAGTCCCTGTAGGATGCTGGTGCTGGACAGTGGAGAGCGCTGTCAGTGACCCATGCAACACAGTAACAATCCTGTCCCTGTCGTTTACAGCCAAGTTACCCCCAGCCCTACACCCAGGCAAGCTACACCCAAGGAGGAGGGTACACTCCCAACTACAACTATGGAAGCTACAGTGGTTATAGCCAAAGCTACACCCAGCCTCCACCACCGACAGCACCGACCTACAATCAGCAGAACTACAACCAATACCAACAGGTAGGTGGGAGCCGGGCTCTCGGGCAAGCGATCACCTGGCCGGAGGGTAAGCTAAGGGTGTGTCTGGCCATAGGACGAATTGATGCTTGTAGGGATGGAGGAGTGGCCCAGACATAGGACTGGGGGAAGGAAGTTTCCATGCTTCACCCTGGCTCTGGCTGATTTGCTGTGAGCTTGGGCCCTTTGCCTCCTTGCTGTTGGCGGAGAGGTTGGGGATCAGTGAAATGTTTGCGGTGTCCCTGGGAGAGCTCAGGCAGGTGACTTCCGGCTGCAGTTGTCCTAGGCCACAATTCAGTCTCTAATGCTGATTATAGAAATCAGCTTCAGTACGGATCTGTTGGCTTCCCAAACTCCTTCCTGGTGCCTGAGGATCCCTGCGACGTGCCCTGATGCTCTGGCTGGACACTGTGCGTGCTAATGGTACCTTACAGAGGATAATCCAAACCCAAGGGTCTCTGCCCCAGAGGGCTTAGTCCCGAGGCCTTGGCTTCACTTGTACCACGGCTGATGCCTGTAGCTCCAGGATGAACAGGGTTGGTCAGCGAGGCCCCCCCCCCTCGGGCGCAGTGCGGGGCTCTGCCATCAGGGTGAGCCCTTCAGTGCAGAAGACCGAGCGTCCTTGGTGCATTCCCAGCCTGGGGAACAAACGCCCCCAGGACTAAGGATCAACCCTTCCACTCCCAGTGCCAGGCAGCAACTCAGATATGTAGAAAGTTCCCATCAAAACGCCCCACTACCCGCTTCCCCCTGTGGAGTGGGGGAGAGGCCGACAGGCAACACAAGTTAGTCACGTCGCATAGTGCGCACAGCAGGAGAGTAAGGACGGCTCTTCTCTAGCACGGAGCCGATCTCAAAGCACTGGCCGAAGGAAGTCAGTCTGGCTGTCCCCATGGCTAGCAGAGCAAGGTCACGCAGCAACCCAGTGGCAAGTCTCCTGAATCGCAGTCAGTGCTCTGACCCTGGCTAGGTAGAGTCGTGAAAACCCTGGTCTGGCGGGTTTGCGTGGGTGTCTGAAATGGGTAAATCCCCAGTACAAACGCAGCCTGATGCCTGGCGTTAAAGGGGCCTGGTGGTGCCGGGGACTGCCCACCTCGCCGGCTCACTGCCCAGCGCTAACTCTGCCATCTCCCCACAGTACGCCCAGCAGTGGAGCCAGTACTATCAGAACCAGAGCCAGTGGCCTCCGTATTACGGCAGCTATGACTACGGGAGCTATTCGGGCAGCTCCCAGGGAGGCTCCAGCGCTCAGTGAAGGCCAGCAGGAGCTAAGGAGATCACACCCCCGCGTCTGTCGGTGGGAGCGGCCTGCAGCCCCTCGGGAAACCTCCGCGTTTCACTCAGCGGCTCCGTCAGAGCGGTTCCTGATCATCTTTGGAAACAGGCAAGGGAAGTGGACCCTCCGCCCCTTGTTTTCTCTCTGTAGTTTTGACGATGAATGCGTTTCCTTGTACACTCTCGACAGACAATGGCATGCTCCCTTCTTCCTACCCTATAAGAAAGTTGCATTATTTCTCTCCATGTGTTTAAAACCATCTCCTTTCTATTTTTGAATACTCTGAAAATGGTAGGATCTTAACCAACTCCCCTGTTCTAGGTACTGGACTCCCAGGCCAGGACTCTCCTTGTCTAAAAGCTACAGTAGCGAAGGGCCAGTTGGGCCCCTGATAGCCTTCTCCCTTCTCCCCTACGCTACACAATTGTGCTAGTGAGAACTTCCAAGCTTTCAAGACTTTACTGCAGTTCCGTGTCAGTCTTTCCTGGAGGTGTTTTATTCATCTATTCTGCAAAACGTTTTTAAAATAAAAAAAAAACGAGGGAGGGGAGATGGCTGTTTTATGGTAATTATGCTTTTTTTTTAGATTTTATGTAACTTTTTACCGTGGGTCAGCAGCTGTTAATATTTCATCAAGATAACAATTTCTTTGCTCAATCCAGGTGAGAAATAAAAGGAACCATCTTAAGCGTGTAACTTTTTATACAATGTCTAAGTTTCTGTAACTTTGCACATGCTTTGTTTTGAGTTGAATTGTAACAGCTTTTTGTATTTGGAGAAAGAGTGAATATTGAACTTTAATGTCTTGGTGTTTTTCTTTTCTCCCTTTCATAAATCCTGTGGGGGTTTAAAAAAAAAAATCTGATTGTTAACATGTCCCATCCTAAGCCTCCACTTCATGGAAAATAGCAGGTAGAATATAACTAATGGATCCCATTATCTGTCTGCCACAGCTTTTGTGTACGAGCTGCTGCCTAAACCATCTAAACTTCAATCCGAGGAACACTTCTGCTGATTTATGCATGAAAAGTGTCTTTTCAAAACAGCTTTTTACAAAACCTTAATGTCGCTCAGAGATATCCAGGGAGGGTTTCGGAAAAAGCTTTTTCAAAGAAAGCTTTTTTTGTTTTTCAAGAAGGCACCTTCCCTGGCTGTGTTTCCCAAAGAGAGAGAAATTGATTAGCTCCATCTCCTTGGCTTGTTTAGTTCACATTTATAAACTAATGTGAAATTGACGCATCTGTTCATTACCCAGGCTGAGTGAAATGCAAACTAAGTGGCATAAACAGTGGAAAGTTAACTAGATTTTTAAATGTCCTTGTTTTTAATAGGCAAGGATCTCGCTCTTTTAAAATAAGGGGCCGGATCCCCAGTTGGTGTGGCCCATGAATTTTAAATGGACTTACCTCCCTTTTCAAATCCTTCAGGTTTTTTTAAAAAGGGCTGGGGCCTTTTTAGTTGGTTGCTTTTGGGGGTTAGTTTTCTTTTGGGTTTGTTTGTTCTGCCTCTGGACACTAGAGGCTCAATTCACCACCACCCTCCTTGTTTCATCATTCACCAGTGCAGTGTCCCCATTTTCCCTTGGCCCTCTTGCCACTGGGGTAAATGACCACCCAAGCTGCGCAGCTCAGCAGTGAAGTGAGGCCCAGGTGTATTGCACATCTGCTCGGCCAAGAGCTTGTGAGCAGCCCCACCGCCATCAGACAGATTCAGACCTCGAGCCTGGCATCTTGCATAAAACCCCTACTGGCTTGTAACCCTGCTGGGGTCTGGGATGGGGCCCTGTACAGAATCTCACTCTTAGAACGGTGAAGAAGCCTTATTACTTCCTTAAACGTATGATAGTCCAAGACAAGGCAGAGATCACGGATTGGACAAGAGGTACCTTAAAGCACAAAGCGCATATATAGGCTTGGCAGAATTGGATTTTCTTTACAATTTCAACAGACGTCCGTTTATTTTAAAGCATTTTTTCTGTTTTTAGTGATGTAGATTTTCACTGTTTGGGGAAATTAGGGGGCGGGGGTCAGAGTGTTATTGAATGAGAGCGGTGGAGGTTCAGAAAGTTAGCGCTTTCTAACCATTAAAGCAAATTGCCAAAATATACAAAGTAAATTCCTTGAATCAGATTCTAAGAAGTTCTCAAGCAGCGTGTTTCTTTCTTTGCCTAGCTGTACGTTTTTATTGATGGAAATATTTTTTGGGAGTTGGTATGTGTGCAGTGAAATTGACCTTTATCAGTGATCTACTCCTTCCAAGCCTACACCAATAGGCAGCAATTATAGTCCCTCTTTGTTATAGATCACTTGCTCTCCTGTTATTAAAACAGCTCCCTTCGTGGGGGTGGGAGTTGAGGGAGACAGACCAAGCTGCATTGAGCCCCACACTTGCTAAATGAGTTAAGTTTATAAACATGGGGAGGACAAAGTCTTCTGAGAAGGTTCCTTGTGTGCACAGCTGGACCTGACCCCATGGGATCATTCCAACCAGCATAGTATGTTGTGATGCAGGTGCTAGCCAGAGCTGAGCTGGAGAAGATGCCCTGGGTGTGAAAATCTCCCCTGCCCCTCTCGCAAGGCACTCTCCGGTTCAGAATGGAGGTGTGTTTTGACACTCACCTCCCTGGTAAAGCACTGAGAGCTACTGATGTGAAAAGAAAAGCATGATAGAGCTCGGAAGTAGCTTGTGTAACCTTTAAGGGGAATAAAACACGCATCTCCAGGGAAGCCTGCTCACTCAGGAAAGCCTTTTGTGGGTAACCTGTCCACCAAAAAGTATAGATCCCCTTGCTCTCTTCCCTCTGACAACCAGAGGGACCAACCGCTCACTTCCCTGGGCGGCAGGATCTTCCGACAACATAATGGCCAGTCTGGGTCAGACCCGTGGTCCATCTAGCCCAGGGTCCTGTCTTCTGACAGTGGCCAGAGTCAGATGCTCCAGAGGCAATGAACAGAGCAGGGCCACTGAGTGATCCATCCCCTGTTGTCCACTCCTAGCTTCTGGTGGTCAGAGGTTTAGAAACAGCCAGGGCATGGGGTTGTGTCCCTGACCATCTTGGCTAATAGACCCTCCCAGTCGACTCTAAATGGATTTTCAGCAGGTTTCTCCTGCAGTCTGTACCGTCACCTCCTCCCCGCAGGTGTATGTTCCCTGGGATTTCACAGGTTATAAAACCCGAGGAGCTGTACAGCAAGCCAGAGAACTTCCTGGCATTCATTCCTGTTTGAACGTGAGCAGATCTTTGCGGGGGGACCAATCCCGGCTTGATGTAAAAGCCACGACCCCTGGGTAAGTTGTTCCAGGGGTTAATTTACCCTTTGTTTGCCAGGCTTTCAGCCAGTGGCAGGTGTTAGTGAGGGGGGGCTGTGAGCTGGGGGAGCCCCTCTCCCCCCATCAAATATCTGATCCCTACATTGCCTGGGGCCAAGTCCCCCTGCAGTGGGATTTGCCTCTGTATCTGTGGGGAGTCCCCTGGCTGCTGCAGCGGCCCCTGGGGGGCATGATGAGCGGGTGGGGGGCTGCCCCCCAGTCTCCCCCCTTTGAATGAACGACAAGCACAAACAATGTCCTCCCCCCCTCCCTCCCCGCGGAACGGACATGTCCCGGAACTAACGTGCCCGGGTCGCGTTTTCCCCTCCCGCGGGGAGCCCTTTGGCCGAGGGACCTGCGGGGGGACCCGGAAGTTCCGGCCTGGCCTGGCGCGGCGCGCGGGATGGAGGCGGAAGCGGGGGTCCGGGCGCGGCCGCCCCCGCCGGGTGAGCAGCGGGGCGGGGGTGTCACACCCAAAGGGGTCCCCCGGGGCCCTGTCAGGCCTGGGGGCGGCGCGGGGTCGCTGCCCCCCCCGGAGGAGACTGGGGGGGTTGGGGCCCCCCGATCTGCCGTGACCCCCCCCCATAGGGACCCCCCCGTTACTCTGGGGCAGGGATCGATGTGGGGTCTCTGCCCCCCCCCCACCGAGTGACCCCTGGGGCTGGAAGTGGGGTCCCCAATTCCCCCCCCCCCCCGCCTGGGAAATCTGCCCTGAGCCCCCCCCCCATGGGCTGCCCCCCAGTTACTCCAAGGGGCAGCGCTGGCTGTGGGGCCCACTTGCCCCCCCATATGGAGCCCCCCCTTTCCCTTAGAGGGCGGAGCTGGCGCTTGGGGCCTTATCACCTCCCCCCCCCCCCCCCGGTCAGCCCTGAGCCCCCCTTGGGGAGCCCGGCCGGCCCAGTGTTAATTCCAGGTCTCATTAGCAGGTAGCGCCGGGGCCAGGAAGAGCCGGGAGCAGCAGGAGCCGGAGGCTGCGTCTTCCCCGTCGTTGGCAGAGAGCCCAGCCCCAGGGGACCGGCCCCCCAATACCAGCGGGGTCACCGATCCGACCCGGCACACGTCGCACCGGGGGGAAGCGATGCTGGAAAGACCAGCCCCGGGGGATGTTCCCCCCAAGAGCAATGGGGTCACTGAACCCCCTCGGCAGACGTCGCACCGGGGGGAAGCGATGCTGGAAAGACCAGCCCCGGGGGATGTTCCCCCCAAGAGCAATGGGGTCACTGAACCTCCTCGGCAGACGTCGCACCGGGGGGAAGCGATGCTGGAAAGACCAGCCACGGGGGATGTTCCCCCCAAGAGCAACAGAGTCACTGAACCCCCTCGGCAGACGTGGCACTGGGGGGAGGACATGCTGGAAAGACCAGCCCCGGGGGATGTTCCTCGCGAGAGCAACAGAGTCACTGAACCCCCTCGGCAGACGTCGCACCAGGGGGAAGAGATGCTGGAAAGACCAGCCCCGGGGGATGTTCCCCCCAAGAGCAACAGAGTCACTGAACCCCCTCGGCAGACATGGCACTGGGGGGAGGAGATGCTGGAAAGACCAGCCCCGGGGGATGTTCCCCCCAAGAGCAACAGGGTCACTGAACCCCCTCGGCAGACGTGGCACTGGGGGGAGGAGATGCTGGAAAGACCAGCCCCGGGGGATGTTCCCCCCAAGAGCAACAGAGTCACTGAACCCCCTCGGCAGACATGGCACTGGGGGGAGGACATGCTGGAAAGACCAGCCCCGGGGGATGTTCCCCCCAAGAGCAACAGGGTCACTGAACCCCCTCGGCAGACGTGGCACTGGGGGGAGGAGATGCTGGAAAGACCAGCCCCGGGGGATGTTCCCCCCAAGAGCAACAGGGTCACTGAACCCCCTCGGCACTGGAGGGAGGAGATGCTGGAGAGCCCAGCCCCACAGGACCGGCCCCCAAAGAACACTGGGGTCAGCACCCCACCCCGGCCCCCATCGCACTGGGGGGCAGGGATGCAGGCGACGCCAGCCCTAGGTGCCCATTCACCCGACGGCAGTGGGCTCGGTGAACCGCTGCCATGCCCGTCCCAGCCCCGCCACGCTGCTCACAAGGAGCCCGGGCCCCAGGATTCGGTGGGGCCCCCCCAGGCGGGTGAGCCGGCCCTGCTGGCCATGCTGACGGCCGTCGCCAGCAGCCCGCTGCCCGTGCGCAGCCAGCAGAAGGACGAGCCGGATCTGACGGCAGCGGAGAAGCTGGCCATCCTGCGGGCGCTGTACCGGGACAAGCCCGTGGTCTTCCTGGAGCGCTTCCGGCGGGCCCTGCGGGTCGAGCACCTGGGCTGCTTCGCCCACCTGGCCGCCCGCTACGAAGTGCGCTTCTACTGCGAGGAGGTGCGCCGGGCCGCCCGCGGCAAGGCCGGCCACACCCGGGTGCGCAACAAGAGGTACGCCGCCCTGCAGCAGCTCATCAAAGGTACGGGGACCGCCGGGGTCTGCCCCATCCCGCGCCGCCCTCGGGCATTTCGCCCCACGGACGTGGGTCACAAGCGGGGCGGGGGGAGCTCGACCCTCACAGTCTGGCACCCCGGTCCTGATGCTGCGGGGCACGGACCAGCAGGGGACGCTCTCCCCTAGTGGTCAGAGCTGGCCCCGATGCCCCAGGGCAGCACTAGGGGGCGCTGTGCTGCAGGGAGGGGAGGGTGGTGCCCCGGCTGGAGGGTGCCAGGTGCCCCCCACAGAGGCTAAGGACACAGTAGGTCAGAGACAGCAGCCCTGCCTGTGGGGGATCGCTGCAGGCCGAGCAGTGGGGGCTGGTGGTTAGAGCAGGGGGCTGGAAGCCAGGACTCCTGGGTTCTCTCCCCGGCTCTGGGAGGGGCGTGGGGGCTGGTGGTCAGAGCAGGGGGCTGGGGGCCAGGACTCCTGGGTTCTCTCCCCGGCTCTGGGAGGGGAGTGGGGGCTGGTGGTCAGAGCAGGGGGCTGGGAGCCAGGACTCCTGGGTTCCATCGCGGCTCTGGGAGGGGCGTGGGGTCTGGTGGTTAGAGCAGGGGGGCTGGGAGCCAGGACTCCTGGGTTCTGTCCCTGGCTCTGGGAGGGGAGTGGTGTCTAGTGGTCAGAGCAGGGGGCTGGGGGCCAGGACTCCTGGGTTCCATGGCGGCTCTGGGAGGGGAGTGGGGGCTGGTGGTCAGAGCAGGGGGCTGGGAGCCAGGACTCCTGGGTTCCATCGCGGCTCTGGGAGGGGCGTGGGGTCTGGTGGTTAGAGCAGGGGGCTGGGAGCCAGGACTCCTGGGTTCTGTCCCCGGCTCTGGGAGGGGAGTGGTGTCTGGTGGTCAGAGCAGGGGGCTGGGAGCCAGGACTCCTGGGTTCCATGGCGGCTCTGGGAGGGGAGTGGTGTCTAGTGGTCAGAGCAGGGGGCTGGGGGCCAGGACTCCTGGGTTCTCTCCCCGGCTCTGGGAGGGGAGTGGTGTCTAGTGGTCAGAGCAGGGGGCTGGGGGCCAGGACTCCTGGGTTCCATGGCGGCTCTGGGAGGGGCGTGGGAGCTGGATCTGCCCTGGAGAGCCCCAGAAGCCTCCCTGCCCGGTGCCCCGGCTCTGTGCCTTGCAGGGGGGGAGTATTTCAGCGACGAGCAGATGCGGGCGCGGGAGCCCCTGCTGTATGAGCAGTACGTCGGGCAGTACCTGAGCGACGAGGAGCTGCTGGCCCTGGGCAGCCGGGCACTGGCCGGCCCCTGCCCCCTCTCCGGCGTCCTGCTCCGCTCCTACCAGGAGCAGGTGCTGCAGCTGCGGCTGCACATCCAGCAGGAGCAGGAGGACGCCTGCATGGAGGAGGAGGAGGATGACGAAGGTCAGTATGCAGTCCGGCTGGGGGAGGGGAGGGGGGACTGGTGGGTGAGAGCAGGGGGGCTGGGAGCCAGGACTCCTGGGTTCTCCCCCCAGCGAGGGGAGGGGAGTGGGGGCTGGTGGGTGAGAGCAGGGGGCTGGGAGCCAGGACTCCTGGGTTCTCCCCCCAGCGAGGGGAGGGGAGTGGGGGCTGGTGGGTGAGAGCAGGGGGCTGGGAGCCAGGACTCCTGGGTTCTCCCCCCAGCGAGGGGCGGGGAGTGGGGGCTGGTGGGTGAGAGCAGGGGGGGCTGGGAGCCAGGACTCCTGGGTTCTCCCCAGCGAGGGGAGGGGAGGGGGGTCTGGTGGGTGAGAGCAGGGGGCTGGGAGCCAGGACTCCTGGGTTCTCCCCCCAGCGAGGGGAGGGGAGTGGGGGCTGGTGGGTGAGAGCAGGGGGCTGGGAGCCAGGACTCCTGGGTTCTCCCCCCAGCGAGGGGCGGGGAGTGGGGGCTGGTGGGTGAGAGCAGGGGGCTGGGAGCCAGGACTCCTGGGTTCTCCCCCAGCGAGGGGAGGGGAGTGGGGGCTGGTGGGTGAGAGCAGGGGGCTGGGAGCCAGGACTCCTGGGTTCTCCCCCCAGCGAGGGGAGGGGAGTGGGGGCTGGTGGGTGAGAGCAGGGGGCTGGGAGCCAGGACTCCTGGGTTCTCCCCCCAGCGAGGGGAGGGGAGTGGGGGCTGGTGGGTGAGAGCAGGGGGCTGGGAGCCAGGACTCCTGGGTTCTCCCCCCAGCGAGGGGAGGGGAGTGGGGGCTGGTGGGTGAGAGCAGGGGGCTGGGAGCCAGGACTCCTGGGTTCTCCCCCCAGCGAGGGGCGGGGAGTGGGGGCTGGTGGGTGAGAGCAGGGGGCTGGGAGCCAGGACTCCTGGGTTCTCCCCCCAGCGAGGGGAGGGGAGTGGGGGCTGGTGGGTGAGAGCAGGGGGGCTGGGAGCCAGGACTCCTGGGTTCTCCCCCCAGCGAGGGGAGGGGAGTGGGGGCTGGTGGGTGAGAGCAGGGGGCTGGGAGCCAGGACTCCTGGGTTCTCCCCCCAGCGAGGGGAGGGGAGTGGGGGCTGGTGGGTCAGAGCAGGGGGCTGGGAGCTAGGACTCCTGGGTTCTCCCCCCAGCGAGGGGAGGGGAGCGGGTCTGACGTCCTGTTCCTGGCTTTGTAGCTGGTGTCCCTGCCCTGCTTGCTGATCGTGCCCTTCCCCTCCCCCTGCTAGGCGAAGAGTCCAGCTGTGCCTCGGACGCCTGGGTCCCCGACGCGGAGGAGAAGGCCTTCCTGCGTGAGGAGTTCACCAGCCGCATGCACCAGCGCTTCCTGGATGGCAAGGACGGTGACTTCGATTACAGGTGAGGGGGGCGGGCAGAAGTGGGGCTGGCAGGGCTGGGGCAATCTGGGTCTGTCCCAGCTCTGGGAGGGAGAGAGCGGGCAGGTGGGGCGCTGGGAGCCAGGACACCAGGGTTCTGTCTCCGGCTCTGGGAGGGGAGTGGGGCCTAGGGGTCAGAGCAGGGGGGGCTGGGAGCCAGGACTCCTGGGTTCTGGCTCTGGGAGGGGAGTGGGGTCAGAGCAGGGGGGGCTGGGAGCCAGGACTCCTGGGTTCTGGCTCTGGGAGGGGAGTGGGGTCAGAGCAGGGGGGCTGGGAGCCAGGACACCTGGGTTCTGGCTCTGGGAGGGGAGTGGGGTCAGAGCAGGGGGGCTGGGAGCCAGGACACCTGGGTTCTGGCTCTGGGAGGGCAGTGGGGTCAGAGCAGGGGGGCTGGGAGCCAGGACACCTGGGTTCTGGCTCTGGGAGGGCAGTGGGGTCAGAGCAGTGGGGGCTGGGAGCCAGGACACCTGGGTTCTGTCCCCGAGGTCACAGCTCTGGGCTCGTTTTCTCCCAGCGAGGTGGACGAGAATCCGGAGTTCGACAACCTGGACATCGTGTCGCGGGACGAGGAGGAACGTTACTTCGACGGCGAGGAGGAGGAGGAGGAGATGGAGGCGGAGTAGGGGGCCCCCCAGACCCCCCCCAAGCCCTAGCACCCTGATGTGGGGGGGCCAGGACTCAACTCGTGTGCAGTAACCCCGACTCCTAGTCTGTGACCTGGGATCCTTCCCCCGCCGACTGGGCCCTGCCCCCGTACGCTCTCCCCAAGTCGCTCCCGGCCTCTGATCCAGTCCAGGTACCTTTGTGTAACGGGATCCCTGCCCCCCTTCTCTCCAGGCCTGGGCCCCCACCCCCCATGGGCTGCGTTAGCCCCACGTCCCTGGCAGCCCAGAGCCAGGAGAGGCGCCGGGGAGCAGCCGGGCTGGGGGCGGGGCTGCTGGAGCAGGGGGGGCGCAGGGGGGGGGGGGGGGGACGCTGTCACAATTAAAGCTCTTCCAGAACGGGTTTTGCACCAGCAGCAGTTTGGTCCTTTCGGCCTGAAAATCCAGGGGCCAGTGTCTGCGGCTTGAGCTGGGGCAACAGGGAATGGGGGGGCTGGGAGCCAGGACTCCTGGGTTCTCTTCCCGGCTCTGGGAAGGGAGTGGGGCCTGGTGGGTTAGAGCAGGGGGGGCTGGGAGCCAGGACTCCTGGGTTCTCTCCCCGGCTCTGGGAAGGGAGTGGGGCCTGGTGGTTAGAGCAGGGGCCTGGGAGCCAGGACTCCTGGGTTCTCTCCCCGGCTCTAGGAGGAGAGCAGGGGCTGGTGGGTTAGAGCAGGGGGCTGGGAGCCAGGACTCCTGGGTTCTCTCCTGGCTCTAGAAGGGGAGCGGGGGCTGGTGGGTTAGAGCAGGGTGGGCTGGGAGCCAGGACTCCTGGGTTCTCTCCTGGCTCTAGAAGGGGAGTGGGGCCTGGTGGTTAGAGCAGGGGGCTGGGAGCCAGGACTCCTGGGTTCTCTCCTGGCTCTGGGAGGGGAGTGGGGGCTGGTGGTTAGAGCGGGAGGGGGCTGGGAGCCCGGACTCCTGGGTTCTCTCCCCGGCTCTGGGAGGGGGGTGGGGTCTGATGCACTGTTCCCTCTAAGCTGTGCGCATGTGCGCACACACAGACCCTAAACCCCGCGCACACGGCGAAACCGCGCCCACAATTTGCACAGAAACATGTTTTTGCACACACGGCCTGTCAAAAATTGGAGGGAACATTGGTCTGGTGGTTAGAGCAGGGGGCTGGGAGCCTGGACTCCGGGGTTCTATCCTCGCTTTGGGACAGGAGTGGGGTCTAGTGGTTAGAGTGGGGGGGACTGGGAGCCAGGACTCCTGGGTTCTGTCCCAGCTCTGGGAGGGGAGGGGGTCTGGTGCTTGGAGGGGAGGAGTGCTGCATCCCAATCCACTGACTCGGTAGGTCAGTGCCACCCTCTGCGCCTCAGTTTCCCTGTTGTACTTGTCTCCTGAGTCAGCCCAGCCCTCATGGTCTGGTGGGTAGAGCAGGGGGCTGGGAGCCAGGACTCCTAGTCCAGGGCAGTGGGGTCTAGTGGGTAGAGCAGGGGGGACGGTTCTGTTCCTGGCTGTGCCAGGGGAGCACTGTCTGAACGTCACAGCTGGGTTTGCTGGAACCGGGGTTTGCTCCCAGCCCCTCTCTCTGGGATGAGTTACTTGGCCTCTCCGTGCCTCGGTTTACCTTCCCCCAGGAGTTAGTCCGTGTCTGTTGGGTGCTCAGGAAGCTCAGAGCCTTATCGCCCTGCCGAGCTCCTTCCTGCCGGCCAATCGTCCCGGCCAGCCCCGGGCCCTGGTTAGTTCCAGCCCCTGCTGTGTTCAGGGGAGGGTGGCCGGCAGGGACCTTCCGTCGGGGTTTTGCCGTCGGGCCCCGTGTCGCTAGCCGGGCGAGGCGAGCTGGGGACCCTGATCCCTGCAGGTGACTCTCCCTCGCCGGTTTCACTTCCTTTCCCTGTCGCTCGCGGGGATCCCGTCCCAGCTTCCCCATGGGAAATTCCGCCAGCAGGTGGGGGCGCGGCCGCTCAGCTGACTGCCTGGGGCCGTCGCCCAGGGGTGCTCGGGCCGGGCAGGAAATACCTGCTCCCAGCCAGGTTCCTCTTCGGTAAGGGAAGCCTGTTCCTCTGGGGCAGCCCCAGCGAGGTCCCTGCCCGGGCTTCCTTGTCTGGGGCCTGGGTCACGGGCCTGGCCCCGGGGTCAGTTACAGCAGCCTCAGGGCTGCTCTCAGTCCTACTTACACCCCTGGGGGGCAGAGAATAGCCCCTGTGCAGGGCACCCCAGCCGCCTGTGGGCCCTGGGGAGCAGAGAATCGCCACAGTGCTATGCCCATGCCCCGGATCTGCCCCCTAGCCGGGGTGACCCAGGGCCTGACTCCTCCCCCCAAGGGGCCTGGGCGTGACTGAGAATTCCCGGTTGTCCCGTGGAACTCACCGCCGCTAGATCGGCGCCGGCAGCAGGGAGAGGTGGGGTCCCCGGGGGATCTGCCTGTGGAGCAGCAAGCTGGGCTTGCCGGCGCTAGCGACCCCGCGGTGGGCGAAGGAACGTGGCAGGCGATTCTCACCGCCCGTCCCCGCGGGCACTCGGGGGGGGGGGGGGCGGAATCAGCCTCCACTGCTTGGAGTGAGCGGCAGCCGGGGACGTGAGGGGGGCTGATCTCCCCCCGCCCCGTGTGTGTCATCCCCCCCACACACACACACACACCCGTCTCTGGTCCCGCTTGGCTCCGGGGGGTGACCCCAGGGTCAAAGCAGAGGCCGTGGGGGGGGAGGATGCAGCAGGGCACAGGGGTCGCTTGGCCTCTGGGCCGCGGCTGCTGACGGGTGTCTAGGGCTGAGCCCTTGGGAATGGCTGAGACCCTTACGCCCCAGGGCCGGGCCGGGCCAGCGTCCCCGTCGGGAGAGGCGAGGCCCCTGCGGGTGGCGGTTCGCTGGCCTGGATCCCGCCCCCAGGGGCCCAGCCCAAGGCCCGTGTTTGTGGTGCCCGGTTGCTAGGAGCCCTGAGGTCAGCGCTCGGCAGGGCGCCCCGCAGCTCTCCAGGGATCCCCCCGCCCGGACCCAGCTGCAGGGGGCCGGAGGGGGGGTGGGGGGGGGCACGTGCTCGGGAGGCCACTGATCCCGCTGGCCCTGGGGGGCTCAGCCCCGGGGCAGCCAAGCGGCCTCCTGCCTGCAACGAGTTTGCCGGGGCTCAGCTGGGCCTGGAGCCGCGGGCAGGAGCTGGAGGGCCAGGGTTGGCACAGGAGGGACCGGGGGGCGGGTCCCGACTCGGCTGTGGGGACCCTGCCCCTGATCCCAGGCCCGGCCCAGCAACGGTGCTGGCTCCTGCCAGGATTGGGCCCTGCCCCCCCCACACACACACACACACAGCGTCTCGGCTCCAGCCGCCCACACACCACCACTGCAACCTCTCCCACCAACCGCTGGGAGGGGCGGGGGGCTAGTGGTTAGAGCAGGGGGGGCTGGGAGCCAGAACTCCTGAGTTCTCTCCCGGCTCTGGGAGGGGAGTGGGGTTACTGGTTAGAGTGGGGGGGCTGGGACCCCGGACTCCTGAGTTCTCTCCCGGCTCTGGGAGGGGCGGGGGGCTAGTGGTTAGAGCAGGGGGGGCTGGGAGCCAGAACTCCTGAGTTCTCTCCCGGCTCTGGGAGGGGAGTGGGGTTACTGGTTAGAGTGGGGGGGCTGGGACCCCGGACTCCTGCGTTCTCTCCCGGTGTGTCAGTGCAGTGGGGCTGGGGAACCCCCCTGCCTCTGTCTGTGCAGCGCCCGGCGCGGCGGGGCCCTGATCTCCCCCTGCCGGGGGCGGAGGCGCTGGGAGAGTCCCGAGCTCTCCGGGGTGGGGACTGGCGGCCACAGCGGGGCCGTTCTGAGGGGAGCGGTGGGGGGCGCAGGGGGCGGGCGCGGGGGGTGAGCAGGGTGGGGGAGCCCGGGGCTGGGCTAGCAGGGGCTGCAGGTCGGGAGTGAGGGGCACCGGCAGGGCTGCGGGAGACCCCAGGGCTGGGCTAGCAGGGGGCTGCGGGTCGGGAGTGAGGGGCACCGGCAGGGCTGCGGGAGACCCCAGGGCTGGGCTAGCAGGGGGCTGCGGGTCGGGAGTGAGGGGCACCGGCAGGGCTGGGGGGGACCCCAGGGCTGGGCTAGCAGGGGGCTGCGGGTCGGGAGTGAGGGGCACCGGCAGGGCTGGGGGGGACCCCAGGGCTGGGCTAGCAGGGGGCTGCGGGTCGGGAGTGAGGGGCACCGGCAGGGCTGGGGGGGACCCCAGGGCTGGGCTAGCAGGGGGCTGCGGGTCGGGAGTGAGGGGCAACCGATGAGGGGGGCGGGGAACTAGCCCAGTTTCTATCTGTCTCCTCCCAGGGCTGCCAGCCCCCCCAGTCCCTCTGCCCCAGGCCGCGCTGCGGGGGGGGGGAGGGAGGTGAGTTGGCAGCGGGGCCCTGGCCGTGACTCAGCCCCCGACACCCCCCGGGGGGGGGTTTCCATGGAAATTCCGGCTGCTCGTGGGGGCTATTTTTGGAAACTTTTCTAAACATCCCGGCCCGCCTCAGCCTTTGCTTCGGCCCCAGCTCCTGCCGCGGGGCCCCAGGCCTGGGGGGCTGGGCGGGGGGGTCCCCCTGGGGCTGGTGCCCCCAGACAGACCCTGTGGTCCACCTGGTGGCCCCAAACTGCAACTCCCACAATGACCACAAGGGGGCTCCACTCACCCCGCTCCCTGCCCCACAGCGCCCCCTAGCGCCGCCCCGGGGCCAGCCCCGACCGCCAGGGGAGAGCGCCCCCTGCTGCCCCCACCCCACTCCCTGCCCCACAGCGCCCCCTAGCGCCGCCCCGGGGCCAGCCCCGACTGTCAGGGGAGAGCACCCCCTGCTGCCCCCACCCCACTCCCTGCCCCACAGCGCCCCCTAGCGCCGCCCTGGGGAGAGCGCCCCCTGCTGAGCCCCCTGCCCTGCCCCATAGCGCGGGGTCACCCCCGACTGCCAGGGGAGAGCGCCCCCTGCTGAGACCCCCGCCCCTCTCCCTGCCCCACAGCGCCCCCCTCCCTGCCCCACAGCGCCCCCTAGCGCCGCCCCGGGGCCAGCCCCGACTGCCAGGGGAGAGCGCCCCCTGCTGAGCCCCCCGCCCCGCTCCCTGCCCCACAGCGCCCCCTAGCGCCGCCCCGGGGCCAGCCCCGACTGCCAGGGGAGAGCGCCCCCTGCTGACCCCCCCGCCCCAATCCCTGCCCCACAGCGCCCCCTAGCGCCGCCCTGGGGAGAGCGCCCCCTGCTGAGCCCCCTGCCCTGCCCCATAGCGCGGGGCCAGCCCTGCCTGCCAGGGGAGAGCACCCCCTGCTGAGCCCTCGCCCTGCCCCCTGCCCCACAGCGCCCCCTAGCGCTGCCCTGGGGCCCCAACTCCCCTTACTGTGATGTTCGCTCCAGCAGCAGCTGCTGTTATTGGTCCCGAGGGTGACGTGGCCGGGGCTTGGCCCAGACGAGTGGGGCCGAGTCCGGGGAAGCCCCCGGGCCTGTGGCTACGAGCCCAGCTGCTTTCTACAGGCCCCCTTGACCTCCGAGCCGCTCTGCTGAGACGGGGCTGCCCCACCCCAGAGGTGGCTGCATCTCGGCGCCGGGCGAGGGACACCTGGATAACCACCACCCCGCCCCACCCCAGAGGTGGCTGCATCTCCGAGGTGGTGGCAGCCGATTTCACGTTTCGTTTATGGGGGCAGAGAAGGAAACTGAGCGATGCCTCCCGCCCCCCGTTCTCGTCTCGGCCACTAGGGGGCGCTGAGAGGCTGGGACGGGACCCCATCACCCCCAGATCCACCCCCCGACCAGGCCCCTGGCCCCCGTCACCCCCAGATCCCCCCCTGACCCGGGCCCTCAGCCCCCGTCACCCCCAGATCCACCCCCGACCAGGCCCCTGGCCCCCGTCACCCCCAGATCCCCCCCGACCCGGGCCCTCAGCCCCCGTCACCCCCAGATCCACCCCCGACCAGGCCCATGGCCCCCGTCACCCCCAGATCCCCCCCTGACCCGGGCCCTCAGCCCCCGTCACCCCCAGATCCACCCCCGACCAGGCCCATGGCCCCCGTCACCCCCAGATCCACCCCCCTCGACCTGGGGCCACAGTTTCTCTTGCCCCCACCCAGATCCCCCCTCAATCCAGGGCTAGGGCCCCCCCAGTGCACAACCCGCCCCCACCCTCCGGGCCGCTGCACTTCCAGGCCTGCCATGTGCTTGGCCTAGTGCTCGGGGGGGGGGGGTGCGGGGTTCCCTCACTGACCCACGGCCACTTGCCCCCAACGGCAGGGATTGAACTTGGCTCACACACACCCTGGCTTCCCGAGCTAATGGGGACTCCCCGTTAGTGACGTGCAGCGCGGGGCCTAAGACACACACAGGGGAGCAGTTTTGATTCCAGCCAGCAGGGGGTGGTAGCGCACCCCCAATCCACACACACAGAGCTCACGTGCAGGCGGCGTGGGGCGGGGGGGGGGGGGGTCCCGTGTTTGTTCTGGTGTCGCCAGCGGCCGCTTCCCAGGAGCCTGTGGGAGGGGGCTTGGCTCTGTGTGTGTGTGTGTGTGTGTGTGTGTGTGTGTATTTGTGTGTGTGTCCGTTTGTGTGTGTGTATGTGTATGTGTGTGAGTGTCTCTATGTGTTTGTGCGTGTGTATGTGTGTGACTGTGTGTATTTGTGTGTATGTGTATGTGTGTGAGTGTCTGTGTGTGTGTGTGTGAGTGTATTTGTGTGTCTGTGTGTCTGTGTATTTGTGTGTATGTGTGTGTGTGTATGTGTGTGAGTGTCCGTGCGTGTGTGTGTGTGTGTATTTGTGTGTATGTGTGTGTGTGTGTGTGTGTGTGTGTGTGTGTGTGAGTGGCCGTGTGTGTATTTGTGTGTATGTGTATGTGTGTGTGTGTGTATGTGTGTGAGTGTCCGTGCGTGTGTGTGTGTGTGTGTGTATTTGTGTGTGTGTGTGTGTGTGAGTGGCCGTGTGTGTGTATTTGTGTGTGTGTGTGTGTGAGTGGCCGTGTGTGTGTGTATTTGTGTGTATGTGTATGTGTGTGAGTGTCCGTGTGTGTATTTGTATGTGTGTGTGTGTGTCCATGTGTGTGTGCAGCCCCCTTTCTGCCCCCCCCCCGAGCATTTCAAAGACCGATTAAGGGGGGGGTGAGTTTTCCTGATCCCCTTGGTGGGGGTCCCGCCTCCCAGGGCTTTCCCCCCTTTTCTCGCTGCGCCCCACCCCCCAGCCCAGCCCAGCCCAGCCCCTCCGGCGCCCCCGGCAGCTCCTGGAGCTCACGCCAGCCTGGCCGGTGCCCTCCCCTGCCACGCTGGGATCCGGTCGTGCCGCCGGGGGGCGGGGGGAGCGGGGGGCTCGATTCTCTGGCAGCATCAGACTCCGAATGGCGTCAGAACCCCCGGAGGGGCTGGGCTCTGGGGCCTGTTTGCAGCGTGATCTAGGGCCCAGCCCCTGCGGGGCATGAGGCGGAAGTGCAGTAGTGGCCCAGCAAGAGCTGACTCTGGCCCCACACTGAGCCCCCAGCAGGGTTTGGTGGGGCCCGCAGAGCCACGGGGCTGGGAGTTAACACCCCCTTGAGATGCCTGGAAAAAGGGCTCAAGCTCCCTGCAGACCCGGGCAGCGTCGCTCACACTCGGGGCAGCTCCCCAGCGACGGGCTCAGGCTCCCTGCAGACCCGGGCAGCGTCGCTCACACTCGGGGCAGCTCCCCAGCGACGGGCTCAGGCTCCCTGCAGACCCGGGCAGCGTCGCTCACACTCGGGGCAGCTCCCCAGCGACGGGCTCAGGCTCCCTGCAGACCCGGGCAGCGTCGCTCACACTCGGGGCAGCTCCCCAGCGACGGGCTCAGGCTCCCTGCAGACCTGGGCAGCGTCGCTCACACTCGGAGCAGCTCCCCAGCGACGGGCTCAGGCTCCCTGCAGACCCGGGCAGCGTCGCTCACACTCGGGGCAGCTCCCCCCACCCAGCGATGGGCTCAGGCTCCCTGCAGACCCGGGCAGCGTCGCTCACACTCGGGGCAGCTCCCCCCACCCAGCGACGGGCTCAGGCTCCCTGCAGACCCGGGCAGCGTCGCTCACACTCGGGGCAGCTCCCCAGCGACGGGCTCAGGCTCCCTGCAGCCGCCTGGCGTCACAATTTTGAGCTTTTTTGCCCGGGAGCCGGGAGCTGCCAGAGCCGAGCCCCGGGCCACAGGCCCGGCCGGCCGCTGGGGAAAGCCCCGGCCGCCCCGCTGAGCCGAAGGGCCAGCCCCGGCCCCCCCAGGGAACTGGCTGGTTGGTATGCCAGGAATCCCGGCTATTTTAAACAGAGCTGGCTCGGCAGCCCAGCTGGCCGGGCGGGTGTGAGCGTTCGCCCCTCCGAGCAATGCCCGGCATGACCCCTCTGAACGCCCCCGGCTCTCGCTGGTTCCAGCCCTGCTAGGATGTCACTGGGCATGTGGCGGGGGCAGAAATTAGCATCCAGGGACATCTCGGCACGTCGGTTAACTCGCCTGGTGCAGGGGCCTCAGGGATATGACCAGGGACCCCTGTTCCCACAGCCCAGCCCTCTGTGTGAAAGGAGAATCACCCTTCTGGGTGAGCCGTGTAGGGGATATGACACACAACATGCAGTGCTGTATCCATGCCCTAGAGGGCAGTGAGTAGCGTACAAAGCTAGCTATAGATACACAGATACGTCATCAACACAGATGCACGAGTGTGCACAAACACACACGTGGAAACACACACACACCTTGCACTCTTGCGTCTCGTGCCCTCCGTGCACTCGCCCGGGGGTCCCGGCCAGGCGTGGGGCCCCGATGCGCCAGGTGCTGCACAGACCGACCCGGTCCCTGCCCCGACACGTTCCAAGTCTAACAATGACCCAGGACTCCTGGGTTCCCTCCCCAGCTCTGTGAGGGGAGTGGGGTCCAGTGGTTAGAGCGGGGGGGGGGGGGGGCTGGGAGCCAGGACTCCTGGGTTCTATCCCCAGCTCTGTGAGGGGAGTGGGGTCTAGTGGTTAGAGCGGGGGGGGCTGGGAGCCAGGACTCCTGGGTTCTATCCCCAGCTCTGGGAGGGGAGTGGGGTCTAGTGGTTAGAGCGGGGGGGGGGGGGCTGGGAGCCAGGACTCCTGGGTTCTATCCCCAGCTCTGTGAGGGGAGTGGGGTCTAGTGGTTAGAGCAGGGCGCTGGGAGCCAGGACTCCTGGGTTCTATCCCCAGCTCTGTGAGGGGAGTGGGGTCTAGTGGTTAGAGCAGGGCGCTGGGAGCCAGGTCTCCTGGGTTCTATCCCCAGCTCTGTGAGGGGAGTGGGGTCTAGTGGTTAGAGCAGGGGGCTGGGAGCCAGGACTCCTGGGTTCTATCCCCAGCTCTGGGAGGGGAGTGGGGTCTAGTGGTTAGAGCAGGGGGGGCTGGGAGCCAGGACTCCTGGGTTCTCTCTCCTCCTGCCCACCCCCCGCCTAGGCATGACTCGCTATGTGTCCTTGGATCAGCGGAGGGGGGCCGGGACATGTGGGATGGAGGAGAAAGGGAATTCGGCTGGGGGGAGGCGTGTAGGGAGGGGGCCGGAGGGGGGGCAAAAGGAGAGGAGGGGCCGAGGAGCGCGGCCGCCCCCCGCCTGGCACATTCTTTCCCACTTGGTCAGTGTCTGAGGCTCCTGCTGCCTCCACTTTCCCCGGCCGCAGCCTGATGGAAACCAGGCGGTTCCCAGGCCCCGGCCCCCGCACACGCGGCCTGACGCTGCCTGGGGGGGGTCTCCCCCGGGGGCCCTCGCCGCGGGTGGGGGCAGGGCCTCTCTCACCACAGGCTGCTCGGGGGTGTGGGGGGACGGGACATAATGCCCCGCTCTTCCCCCCATGTGCTGGGGGTGACGGGCTGGCCTGGGGGGCAGGGAATGGGGCCATTCCCCTCTGGGGGGCGCTGGGCCCGAGCCAGCCCCATGGCAGGGACTGGCTGGCTCGGGGGGAAGGGGAGAGGCAGGGAATGGGGCACGGGGCCGTTCCCCTCTGTGGGGGCGCCGGCCCTGATCCATCTGTAAAAGTTGCCCCCTGTCCTGCCCCCTAGTGGTTGGTGCTCAGGGAGGACAACGACCTACTACTGCTGCCAGCTGGTGGAGAGACTCCTCTAGCTCAGCTGGGCTGGGAAGCTGAAGGGCCCAAGTTCAAACCCAATTAGCCTGGCCCGTATGGGCCCAACACTCCCACCAGGGGCAGCCCCTCCCAGCCAGCCCCCCCTGTGGCTCTGTCTTTGCCTTCCAGCCACGGGTCTCCCCCCCAACCGTTTGACGTCCTGCGGCTTCTTCAAAGGTGGGTGAAACTGGGAGTGCTGCTGGAATTGCCAGTGACAGGGGAGGGGGCTGGGGGCCTGGAAGCCCGGACTCCTGGGTTCTCTCCCAGCTCTAGGAGGTTAGTTCCACCCTCACCACTGGGACAGCCCCCGAGCAGTGAAATCCTGGGCCTGTGGCCGGTCTCGGGACAAACCCCCCTGGGAACCGTTCCCAGGCCCCTCCTCTGCGGCTCCCGCCCACCCCCGGCGGGTCTGTCTGGCCCCTTCGGCTGCCGTGCCCACGGGGAGCACCCGCCCTGCCTGGCACAGGGGCCCGCCCGGCGAGACTGGACTCCACAAATACCCAAACATCTGGAGCAGCTGCTCTGGCGTCACTGCGATTGCCACAGCCCCCGGCCTGCGTGTCCCCCGCCGCCCGTCTGCACCCCCAGGGAAGACTCCTGTCCATCCTGCTCAGGCACCCGGCCTGGCCCCCCACCCCCGGTGCATCTCACAGCCCTGGGCACGTCCCGGCTAGGTCCTGCCACCCCCGGGAGATGAGCAGCGTCCAGCCCAGTCACTTCCCACCGGGTTACTCGCGTCCTGGGGGGGACGAGTCAGGCCCTGGCGAGGTTCCTCCCCCCTGCCCGTCTGTCTGAGCTGCGGGGAGATTGAACTGAGACCCCCCGAGCTGGGAGAGAACCCAGGAGTCCGGGCTCCCAGCCCCCCACTCTAACCACTAGCCCCCACGCCCCTCCCAGAGCTGGGGAGAGAACCCAGGAGTCCTGGCTCCCAGCCCCCCACTCTAACCACTAGCCCCCACGCCCCTCCCAGAGCTGGGGAGAGAACCCAGGAGTCCTGGCTCCCATCCCCCCTGCTCTAACCACTAGCCCCCACGCCCCTCCCAGAGCTGGGGAGAGAACCCAGGAGTCCTGGCTCCCAGCCCCTCCTCCTGCCCTGGCCGGAGCCACCCCGCATGGGTTCGAAGGCGCGGGGCCCAACTTGGCCCAGGCCCCACCCAGCCAACAGCCACCCAGGAAGGGCGCGGCTGGGGACAGGGCTCCTGGCCGGGCTCCAGGGAGGAGGTGGAGAGGCCGGAGCTACGTGCCGGGGCTGACCACAGGCGTCCGCGGGACCAGGGGGGGCTGGGAGCCAGGACTCCTGGGTTCGATCCCCAGGAGGGGGAGGGGAGTGGGGGTCTAGTGGTTGGAGCCGGGGGAGGGCTGGGAGCCAGGTCTCCTGGGTTCTGTTTGCAGCCCTTGAAGGACTCCCGGCCCCCTGAATTTGGCTTTGCATTTAGCCCGAGAGCCTGGGGGGCAGCAGGATCCTGCCCTGGGGGGCGCCTCACGGCTGCCCCTTCCCCCGTGGGGTGGGACCCTGCTGCTAGGCCCGGGCCTGGCTGGCCCACAGCTGGGCGGGCTCCCCGGCCTCCCTCGGCCCTGGGAAAGCTCCCTTGCGGTTGGGGCCGGCTTTGAACTTCTGCCTTCGCCCCCCGCCTCCCCCCGGCCTCCCATGGCGAGAGCCGGCAGGAAATGCCTGAGGTGTGGGTCAGCGGCCTGGGAGCGCAGGCCGGGACAGCCAGGAGAGACCTGGGCTCCGCGGGGGGCTGCCGGGTCCAGGGCCCCTGACGGCTGCTGGGGCCCCTTCCCCAAGCCAGCCTCAGCCCCAGTGCCGGGCAGCGGGGCTGGCTCTGCCTGGGGTCTAGTGGGTAGAGCGGGGAGCTGGGACTCCTGGGTTCTCGCCTCAGTTTCCCCATCTGGCCGAGGGTGGCACTGCCCCCCCCCAACCTGAGGGGCTCAAATACCCCCAGTGATGGACACTGGGGATCTGGTCTTGGTCAGGAGCAGCCCAAAGGGATTAAAGGGGCCCAGGGCTGAGCCCACCGGCCACGACAGACACGGAGCGACCATGGGCTGGTCGGTATTCACCGGTTAGGTGGGTTCTGGTAGCAGCTACAGGCCCCAACCCAGGTCACGGCCCCGTCGGGCCGGGCGCTGCCCAGACCCTGGCCGAGATCAGGGCCCCGTCAGGCCGGGTGCTGCCCAGACCCCAGCCAAGATCAGGGCCCCGTCGCGCCGGGCGCTGCCCAGACCCCAGCCGAGATCAGGGCCCCATCGCGCCGGGCGCTGCCCAGATCCCCAACCAAGATCTGGGCCCCATCGCGCCGGGCGCTGCCCAGGCCACATGAGAGACAGTCCCTGCCCCTAAACGCTCCACAAGGGTGGCAGGGTGATTATCCTCCTTTACAGATGGGGAAACCGAGGCACGGGGCCAGGGAGGTCACTTGACTGGGGTCACGTGGGAAGACTTTTCCTCTGAAGCCGCTGGTACTGGTCACCCATGATTAGACCCACCAGCCCCCCCCCCCCCCCACAGTGCCAGCCCTGTGAGGCCCCCACCCCCACCTCTCCCCAGGGGCGGTGTGCGGTGCAGGCTGGCGAGGGCGGTGCGGGATAATTGCAGGCTTGGAGCAGCGCCGGCCGGCCGGCAGGGACGTAGGAAGCTGGTTTGGCAGGGGACCAGCCCGTCGGAGCCCTGCAGCCGGGCATGGGGCGGTTGTGTGCCAACGTGGCAGCGGGTCCGGGGGCTGGGACGCAGAGCGGGGTGGGGGGGGAGAAGGGGGCGCCCAGGACATCCCAAAGGGCCAGGGTGCCCTCTCAGTGGCGAGTGGGGGGGGGCTCCATGGGCTGGTGGGGGGGTGCGTCAGGAGTCTGATTTCCCTTGAAAAAATATTGATTTGTGATTTTTATAGGGATATTTACGGGTAAAGAGACGCGCCGGGCGGGCGGGCACCCAGCCCAGGATAGAGGCCCGCTAGTCCGGCGGGGGGCACCCTGGCTACCCGCCCCCCTGCGCTGCTGCTGGCAGAGCAGAGGGGCCCGATGCCTGGGTTTCCTCCCCGGCTCTGGGAGGGGAGTGGGGGCTAGTGGTTAGAGCAGGGGGCTGGGAGCCAGGACTCCTGGGTTTTCTCCCAGCTCTGGGAGGGGAGTGGGGGCTAGTGGTTAGAGCAGGGGGCTGGGAGCCAGGACTCCTGGGTTTTCTCCCAGCTCTGGGAGGGGAGTGGGGGCTAGTGGTTAGAGCCTGGTGCAGCCATTCCCGCCCTGGCCTGGGTCCCGACCCGCAGACGGTCCCTGGAGCAGGGGGCCACGGGCCGGGTTCCAAACTTCCCGCCCTGGCCGCCGGAGGGGGGGAATGGGGCCCGGGGCCTGTCCCCTCTAGGGGGCGCCGGCTCGGATCTAGACCCGAGTATTCCTGTACTGACCAGTGTGTCCGGCGTGGGCCCTGCGCTCGCCCAGTTACTGCCCAGCCCCCCGTGCAATGGGCCTGGCTCCGGCTCAGGCCGGGGCTGGGTTAGCCCCTCGGAGGGCGGGCGAAGCTCGTTAGGACTTGGCAGACCTTGGTGCATCGGGCCTCTTAATTACTGAGGAGTCGTTAGCCAGTGGCCGTACTGGGGCATTCGGGAAACAGCAGAAATCGATTCCTCCCCGGCCATCCCAGCCCCCCAGGTCTGTGGGTCTGCAGGGCCTGACCCGAGCAGGGTCCAGACAGGCCTTCATCCCTCATCCTCTGTGGGGGCCTTTAAAAAACATTGCCTGCAAAACCAGCCCTCGCGCCCCACCCCAGAGCTGGCTGCATCTCGGTGCCAGGCGAGGGGTCCCTGGATAAACAGCCCCCGCGCCCCACCCCAGAGGTGGCTGCATCTCGGTGCCAGGCGAGGGGTCCCTGGATAAACGGCCCCCCACGCCGCACCCCAGAGGTGGCTGCATCTCGGTGCCAGGCGAGGGGTCCCTGGATAAATGGCCCCCACGCCGCACCCCAGAGGTGGCTGCATCTCGGTGCCAGGCGAGTGGTCCCTGGATAAACGGCCCCCGCGCCGCACCCCAGAGGTGGCTGCATCTCGGTGCCAGGTGACGGGTCCTTGGATAAACGGCCCCCACGCCCCATCTCAGTGCCAGGTGACGGGTCCCTGGATAAACGGCCCCCACGCCGCACCCCAGAGGTGGCTGCATCTCGGTGCCAGGCGAGGGGTCCCTGGATAAATGGCCCCCGCGCCGCACCCCAGAGGTGGCTGCATCTCAGTGCCAGGCGAGGGGTCCCTGGATAAACGGCCCCCGCGCCGCACCCCAGAGGTGGCTGCATCTCAGTGCCAGGCGAGGGGTCCCTGGATAAACAGCCCCCGCGCCGCACCCCAGAGTCTCCGGGTGAGGACTTAGCGGGGTGTTTATACAGGGATCCCATACCCGGCACTGAGATGCGGCTGTCTCTGGGGTGGGACAAGGACCCCTCCCACGGCGCTGAAGGGCGAGTGTTTCAGTCCCGTGTCCTGGGTTCGAATCCCGGCTCCGGAAGCCGCTTTGGCTTAGGCTTTGCTCAGTTGCCATGTGGGCGAAGGGCGCCGGGAGCCCCTGGGCGGGGGGGGAGGTTCCCAGAGCCCGTCTCCACCCCGCTGGCACCGGCCCCGGCAGCCGGGACCCCGCCCGCGCGCCTGGCACAGGCCCCGCCAGGCCACCCAGCAGCTGCTCTCCCCAAACAGGGCCCGTCACTGTCGCTGGCGGGGAGGAAAATAAGGGAGTCGCCCCTGAGACGGGCCCGGGCGGGTGAGTCAGGGAAAGAATAACAGGCAGGCGGCACCCGCCACTCAGCCCGGCTGATTGACAGCGGGGGAACCGCACCGCTGATGCCGAGCCCAGGCTGTCAGGGGGGACCCAGGTGTCCGGGGACTGCAGGCAGGCCTCAGCTGGCTGGCTGTCCAGCCCCTTCCAGCCTCTGCCACCCGAGTGTCTGTACATCTGTCCCCAGTCACCATTTATCCATCCCCAGATACCCCTCGATCCCTCGTCCGTCCCCAGACACCCTCTGTCCATCCGTCCGTCCCCAGACACCCCCTTTTCCGTCTATCCATCCCCAGTTACCCCTTATCCATCCATCTGTCCCCAGTCACCCCTCAATCCCCCGTCCGTCCCCAGACACCCACTGTCCATCCATCCGTCCCCAGACACCCTCTGTCCCTCCGTCCCCAGACACCCCCTTTTCCGTCCATCTGTCCCCAGTCACCCCTCGATCCCCCGTCCGTCCCCAGACACCCTCTGTCTGTCCATCCCCAGACACCCCCTTTCCCGTCCATCCGTCCCCAGTCACCCCCTTATCCAGGGCCCGATCCTGGGCTGTGTCGGCTCAGCCCCAGTTACCCCCACCCCCCACCCCCAGGCCGAATTCCCCGGCGTGACGCAGGCGCGGGGGTGGGCGCAGGATGGTCCCCGTCCATGACTCACGGGACGTGTGCCGGCCTGTCTGACCCTGACGCACCCGGGCAGGGTGAAGGGACCTCCCTGGGAATCCCTCAGAGGGGAAGTGGGGGCTGGCACCAGGGCCCAGGAGTGTGGGTCCCCCCGAACAGGGATGGCTCCCCCATGGCACCCTCATGGGTGTGACTCAGCTCCCCTCACCCCTCCAAGGTGAGAGGGGATCCCGCTTTCCAACCCCCACCCAGCCTGGATCTGCTCAGCCAGTGCCCCACATGCCGGGGCCTGTCTCTCCCCATAGAGACTCCAGCTAGCTAGCTACCTATTCATTCCCAAACACACCTGCCTGTCTGTCTGTGTATCCATCTCCATACACACCTGCCTGTCTGTCTGTCTGTCTGTCTATTCTGACGGGGCTAGGCCAGGTGGCTATAGGAAAGTAGTGGGAGACAGATATCTTAGCCCCAGGCTAAACAAATCCCTGTTACCAGGGTAAGCAAATGACAGCTGCTCCGGGTCAATTAAGACACCTGGGGCCAATTAAGATCCTTCCAGAAGGCAGGGAAGACAGCTAGGTTGATTGGGACACCTGAAGCCAATCAGGGGCTGGCTGAAATTAGTTAAAAGCCTCCCAGTGAGTCAGGTGGGGGCCGCGCGTGTCAGGAGCTGTAGGAGGAAGCCGCGCTGCTGGAGAAACAGAGTAGGACAAACCCCATCAGGCACAAGGAAGGCAGCCCTGAGGTAGGGGTGACGTGGATATTGAGGAAGTGGGGGCTGCTGTGGGGAAGTGGCCCAGGGAATCTTATTCGTCCTGTTTCCAAAAGGTCAGCTACCAAGAGCTGCTACTATCAGGGTCCCTGGGGTGGAGCCCGCCGTAGAGGGCGGGCCGGGGCTCCCCCTTCCCCTCCCCGACTAATCACTGAGACTGGGAGACAACAGAGACTGGGTGAGGGAGGGTGGCGTCTCCTCCCCGCCCTCGCTGGCTTATGCTGACAATGGCCCCGTGGGCTGTGACCCTGGCCTCCAGAGGGAGCAGGGCTACGTGGGGGGTCACCGTGAGCCCCCGAGGCCAGCGAAATCCGCCGGCAAGCGCGGGACCCACGGAGCCAAGGTCGGAGCTCGATCGATCGATCTAATCAGGTGACTATGGAGTCCAGCAAACGGTCACGTTCACGGCCCTTAACTAGAAACAAAGGTGAAACCGACACGTTCGTTTGCTTCATGGCAGCTGAGAGAAATGCAGGAAGGAAACAAAATTGGGGTGTGTCCCCGTCGGCGTATGTGGCCGCGCGCATGTGTGTCCCTGTCTGTCCATGGGGGTGGGGGTGTGTGTGTGTCCATTCATGCGCACGTGTGTGTCTGTCTGTCCATGGGGGGGGGGTGCACGTACGGGGGGGGGGGGGGGTGTTTGCAGCGGGGGGTTGTTTGCGAGGGTGACTGGCCTGTGAAACCCACCGGCGGGAATTCCCCAATCCACACTCCAGCCGTTTGTCAGTGTCACTTCCTGCCCCGGTTGGGGTTGACAGGCCTGCAGGGGGTGGGGGGGCAGGGGAAGCGTCATTTCCTCTCCCCGTGATGCAGCGACTTCTCCTTTTTGACTCTTGCCGGAAAGATATTTTTATATGGCACCAGGTTGCCCCCCTCCCCCTCCTTCCGCCCCAGCTCCCGGCTCTGCAGCTGTGGTTTGACCTCCCCCGGTCATGTCAGAGCTGCTCCGGCAACCCACCCCGCCCCCCACCCCCCGACACCGGGCCGCTGGGTCCGCTCCTGGGGCCGGGCGGCTGGAGAACTTGGGGCGAGCGCTCCAGCTCCCCATTACAGCAACCCCCTTGCGCCTGCCCTGGGAGCGTTTTTCACGCCCGCTTTGCTCCAGGGCAGCAGCAGGAGCTGAGCCCGGACGCCTCCAAAATCCCCCAGGCCCAGATTTTCCCAAGCGGCCAGCGCTGGGGCCGCCGAGACGCCTGATCCTCGGCGCTGGCCGGAGAGCCGGCTCGGGCTGTGCGCAGCAAAGCTTCGCTCACGGGGCCCTGCTGCGCCGTGCGCTTCCGGGCCCCGTCTCCGCTCCGAGAGCCAGCCCCGAACGGGAACCTGCTCGCAAACCCCTGCGGGCGTCACGGCCCCGTAACGAAGTTTTTTGCCTTGGCATTTCCTTGGTTTTTCACTGAGCACAGCGCCTCGCTCTGGGGGGCCCTTTTCGCCGGCCGGTCTCCAAGCACGTCACGTAAACGACCCAGAGCCCGAGCCGCAAGGCCGGTGGGGCGGGCGGGAGCCCCCGAGCCTGGATCCCGCCCGCTCGGGGCAGGGGCCGTGGGGCTGTTTGTTTGTGTCTGGCCCTGCTGAAGACGGAAGCAGGAGAAAGGCCTATTTTAAGCTGTGGAATAATTGTGGCTGCTGTTTATTTTCCTAGGGCGATTTCAGCTGCCCCGCCGCGCACGGCACCGCAGGCCGCCCACCAGCGGTGGCTGCTCACACACTCGGTGAGCGTCTGGAACGCGGCCCGGCCAGGGAGCGGAGCCGGCTGGCTCCCGGCGCAGGAGGGTTGGGAAAGGCCGTGCCAGGCGGCGGCAAAGCGCCGTTAGGATGTTTAATGGCGAGACCTTTCGGCGGGGGGCTGCGGGGGGGTGGTCAGAGCGCGTTACTCAAAGGCTTGTTCACCTCCCGGTCGCCGGGTCGCGCGGGAGCAAGCGCCCGCCCCGGCTGTCAGCGAGACGAGTTTTGGCCCCTGGGGTTTGGGGGCCCGGGCAGCCGAGCCCTCCCTGGCCAGCCCCAGCCCCCCTTGTTTGTGTGTTTATGGGCCCTAGAGGCCTTCCCCATGGCGGGGGGGGGGTTAGATCCCCGGCTTTCCCCCACTGGGTCAGCCTCTCACCCAGCCTCGCCTGAGGGCACATGGGGGCTCGAGGGACAGGGGAGGTGTCATCCAGGAGTTCCCCTCCCCCCACATTTATGTGTCTACCCTCCCCACACATACCCCACCCCCCCCCCCCCGGCTCCAAGCTATCGCCTTCCCCAGTCTCCATGTTCTACACCTGGCTCCAGGAGGGGCCGGGGGGGGGGGGGGGAGGGACTCAGGACTCCTGGGTTCTATCCCTGGCTCTGGGTGGGGGAGGGGCTGGGAATCAGGACACCTGGGTTCTATCCCTGGCTCTGGGCGGGGGAGGGGCTGTGAATCAGGACACCTGGGTTCTAGCCCTGGCTCTGGGCGGGGGAGGGGCTGGGAATCAGGACACCTGGGTTTTGGGGCTAGACTAGTGCTGACATCAGGGGAGGGAGGGGGCAGCATCACATCCCTTGTTTGGGGTGGGGGTCCCCCCCCCATTTCTCCAGACCCTGCTCAGCGCCCCCCCCCCCTGCAGCCTGGGAGGCCAGCTGGGCGGGGGAGGGGTGTGACAAGGCCTGTGACGTCGGTGCCCCAAATGCCAACCCCCCCGCCCCCCAACAGCTGGCTGGGGCCAGCCTCTCGCCAGCCAGGGGGCACCTGGGGCGGGGAGGCGGGGGGAGGGCGAGCAGACCAGCCCCCTCCCCTGCCTGCCCCAGTCATCCCCCCGCCATGGGATGGTCACTGTTGGGGGGTGGGGGGGGACAGGCCTGACAGATGTGAGCCCCCCCCCCATCCCCCCTCCGATCGGGGGAGCTGCTGAGCTTGTCAGTTTCACATCCCTCCCCCGCATGTGACGCGAAAAAGGGGAAACTTCGTGTGACCTTTCTCAGCATGTGAACAACACGGCCCTGCTGCCCGCCGGGGCTGCGGGTCGGGAGTGAGGGGCACCGGCAGAGCTGGGGGGAGCCCAGGGCTGGGGGAGCAGGGGCTGCGGGTCGGGAGTGAGGGGCACCGGCAGAGCTGGGGGAGCAGGGGCTGCGGGTCGGGAGTGAGGGGCACTGTCAGAGTGGGGGAGGGGACCCACTCCCATTTTCCCGGGGGGACACAGGAGTTTTCAATCTTCAAAACCCAATTTTGGGCCCAGAGAGAGACGTGCCCCAAGCGAGGCCCAGACACCCCCTGGCTAGAGCCAGGCCCCCAGCCACTGGCCAATCATCGATCCCATACACCCCCCCACACACACACACCCCTATCCCCATACACCCCCAGGCAACCCTGCTGTGAATCTATCCCATACCCCTCCTGTACCCATCTATCCCCTTATATCCCTCCAGCCCACACACCCCCTGTATCCAGCCACCCAGCCCTAGACGCCCCCTCTGTGAATCTATCCCACCCCCCCTCCCGGCGAATCCATTTAGCTATCGTGACGCTCGTGCGGTAACTAGGTTGGGGTGTACAGGGACCCCAAAGGCTAGAGGTGGGTGGATAATGGAGGGGGTTGGGTGGGGGGGCGGATCGTGAGGACAGGGCCAGCAAGGGGATGGGGGTGGGCAGACAGGGGCAGATAGTGTGTGTACAGGGCTATGGGGGTGGGGGGGTCCCCCACCAGCGTGGGTGGATGAAGCCCATGGGGTGTTATGCTGAGCACATTGCCGTGCCCCTCACTCCCCACCCGCAGCCCCTGCTACCTGCCCTGGGCTCCCCCCAGCTCTGCCGGTGCCCTCTGGGGTGGGGCTCAGCAATGGGGGCGGGATCCAGCTCTGAGGGGCAGTGGGAACGAGACACCCATGGCCCCCCACCCGCAGGGCTGGGGGAGCTGACGGGGGGATGGAGGGGGACAGCAGCCAGCCCCAAGCACCCCCCATTTGTTTAACACTGCCCCCCCCAGACCAGGGCAGCGGGGGAGGAGCTGGCTGGAGGAGGAGTCACACCCAGTGGGCGGAGCTATGCAGTCTGCGGTCTCCCCTCTTGAGGAGGTGGGGTTTGGGGTCAGGAGGCGGAGCCATGCGGTGGGTGGGAGGAGTCAGATGAAATGGGCGGAGTCACAGTCCGCACAGGGTTCGCCCCCTGGGGCTGCCAAGCCAATGTTCAGTCAATGGTAGAACAGAACGCAGGCCCTGCGCGTGAGGGGGCGGAGCCATGTTGCATGAGGGGGCAGGGCCACATTCCTAGCCACACCCATTCCCACCGTAATCAGTCCACACAGGTACCGCCCCTTGACGTGTCCTCCAATGGCCTTCGACTCGGGCTGCCCTGGCGCCCCCCTGGCCCCGCCCCACGGTTTTGCATTAAAGCGACGGCACGACCCGTTAATCCGGCGGGGGGGGGGAAATCTCATCATTTGTAACTCAAGCCACTCGCCCCCCCCCGAAACCCACCCCCCGAGGATTTTCGATCGAACCAACAACAAAACGAACCCTCGTCAAATAATTCTCGTTTTCTTTTTTAAATTACAAAAAATTCAAGATTTTTCACCCACAAACACGGAGGAAATTTACAAAAAAAAATTATTATTAATAATAATAATAATAGAAACTCCAACAAGTCCAAACCCCCCCCATTGACCCCCTCACCCCCCGCGCTCTCCCCCGCCCCGTTCTGTGGGGGGGGGGCGGGTAGTGAGTCCTTGTGTCTCGGCCTCGCCCCCCCGGGGGCCGGGCGATCAGCTGCACTTGCAGGAGCTGACGATCATGTTGGAGAGCTGCTCCACCTTGGCCTTGCGCCCCACGTAGTAGACGATGGGCAGGGGCGCCAGGGCCTGGGGCACGCAGCAGGGCGCGGCCGAGGCGCCCGGGTTGTGCTGGTTGTACAGCGCCAGGACCTGCGGAGAGACAGCCGGGCTCGGTATCTGTGCGGGTGTCAACCCAGGAGTCCTGGCTCCCAGCCCCCCACCCGGCTATAACCACTAGCCCCCAGTCCCCTCCCAGAGCCAGGGATAGAACCCAGGAGTCCTGGCTCCCAGCCCCCCACCCGGCTATAACTACTAGCCCCCACTCCCCTCCCAGAGCCAGGGATAGAACCCAGGAGTCCTGGCTCCCAGCCCGCCCTGCTCTAACCAACAGACCCCACTCCCCTCCCAGAGCTCGGACCAGAACCCAGGAGTCCTGGCTCCCAGCCCCCCCTGCTCTAACCACTAGACCCCACTCCCCTCCCAGAGCCAGGGATAGAACCCAGGAGTCCTGGCTCCCAGCCCCCCCTGCTCTAACCACTAGCCCCCAGTCCCCTCCCAGAGCCAGGGATAGAACCCAGGAGTCCTGGCTCCCAGCCCCCCACCCGGCTATAACCACTAGCCCCCAGTCCCCTCCCAGAGCCAGGGATAGAACCCAGGAGTCCTGGCTCCCAGCCCCCCCTGCTCTAACCAACAGACCCCACTCCCCTCCCAGAGCTCGGACCAGAACCCAGGAGTCCTGGCTCCCAGCCCCCCCTGCTCTAACCACTAGACCCCACTCCCCTCCCAGAGCTGGGGACAGAACCCAGGCGTCCGGGCCCCACCTTGCTGTACTGGGTGTCGGAGCTCCAGATGTAGGGGCAGGGGCCCATGCAGAAGTTGGCCATGTAGCCCTTGGGCTCGTGAATCCACTTCCACTGCAGGTCCTTGCGGAAGTCAATGTAGAGCGGCCGCACGCAGCAATTCTTCTCCTCCGTCCTGCGAGGGCAGAGCCGTCAGGGCACCGATACCACACAGCCAACCGGGGGGGTGGGGGGCAGCCAGAGCCGGGAGAGAACCCAGGAGTCCTGGCTCCCAGCCCCCCTGCTCTAACCACTAGACCCCACTCCCCTCCCAGAGCCAGGGGAGAACCCAGGAGTCCTGGCTCCCAGTCCCCCTGCTCTAACCACTAGACCCCATTCCCCTCCCAGAGCCGGGAGAGAACCCAGGAGTCCTGGCTCCCAGCCCCCCTGCTCTAACCACTAGACCCCACTCCCCTCCCAGAGCCGGGAGAGAACCCAGGAGTCCTGGCTCCCAGCCCTTCCCCCTGCTCTAACCCACTAGCCCGCACTCCCTTCCCAGAGCCGCCCCCCCAGCATGACCCCCCCAGGCAGCATCCCCCGCCTCCCCCCCCCCCCCGGCGGGCGGCAGCTCACCCGAAGCAGTAGTCGGTGTCCAGCGCCCGGCGGCGCCGGGAGCTCTGGAGGTGGCTGGCGTGCTCCAGGGGCGTGGACATCACCAGCACGTAGGGCAGCTTCTGGGCCGTGGAGGAGACGGTGCCCAGGTCCCCCCGCTTCTTGTCGAAGCCTTCGGGGAGCAGATGCCCCGTTAGCGGCGTGCGTGGGGGCAGGGTGTCCCCAAGCTCTGCCCCTGGGCGAGGGGGGCTGGGCACACGCCCCGGGGGGGCTGGGGGACGGACCCGTCGGCCCAGCCCGGGAGCCTGGCAGGCGAGTCCCGGCCTCCGGCTGACACCCAGGGGCAGGGGAGGGGGCGTCTCGGCATTTTGTCCGCACCACCCACCCTGTGCAGGAGGAAACTGAGGCACACGGGGAGTGCCTGGCTACCCCAATCTCCCTCCCCCTCTAACCACTGGACCCCACTCCCCTCCCAGAGCTGGGAGAGAACCCAGGCGTCCTGGTTCCCAGCCCCCTGCTCTAACCACTAGACCCCACTCCCTTCCTAGAACTGGGATAGAACCCAGGAGTCCTGACTCCCAGCCCCCCCCTGCTCTAACCACTAGCCCCCACTCCCCTCCCAGGCGTCCTACCGTCTATGATCACTTTCAGTTCCTCGGAGGTCTCCTCGCAGGAGCAGTGAACGCTGAGTTTAAAGATCTCCAGTGACCCTGAAACAGGAGAACGGGGAGTGAGAAGGGGGGCAGGTGGGGGGCGCCGGCCCCATGCACCCGGGGGGAGGGGCCTGCTGGTGAGATTCCCAGCAGCACAACCAGTCCTCAACGCTTCGCCCCCGTGCACAAACCAGGAAATCCCCACCCTCCATCACAAGGCAGGGGGGAGAACCCAGGAGTCCTGGATCCCAGACCCCCCAGCTCTAACCCACCAGACCCCACCCTCCATCCCAAGGCAGGGGAGAGAACCCAGGAGTCTTGGCTCCCAGACCCCCCAGCTCTAACCCACCAGACCCCGCTGTGCTGTGGCTGTTCTCTGCCCCCAGAGCCCATAGGGGGCACAGCACAAGTTAGAGCAGCCCGGAGGCAGCTCTAAGTGACACTGGGGCACAGCGGGGGCAGGGTCACCCCCCAGCGCAGGGATGGGGGGACCGGAGGGGAAGGGGAAGGACAGGACACTGTGCTGGGTGCAGGCTGCGGGGGTCCCGGGGGGAGCTGGGTGCCCAGGGAGCAGCGGGGGATGTGATGTGCCCCGGATCAGGGCCCCCCTCACCTTGGCCACTCAGCCACTGGCGGACCACCTCGGTGACGTCAAAGGCCAGCCACTCCTCCTCGGGCGCCTGCCCCACGGCCCGACTGTCCAGGTAGCGCCAAGACCCGTTCCCATAGTGCTGTGGGGAGATGGGTGTGACCCAGCGCCCCAGGGGAGAGACGCCCTGCCCGCCCCATGGAGCCCTGCCCACACCCAGCCTGTCCCATGGAGCCCCGCTGACCCCCAGCCTGCCCCATGGAGCCTGCCTGCCCCCAGCCTGCCCCATGGAGCCATGCCCGCCCCCAGCCTGCCCCATGGAGCCCTGCCTGCCCCATGGAGCCATGCCCGCCCCCAGCCTGCCCCATGGAGCCCCGCCTGCCCCATGGAGCCATGCCCGCCCCCAGCCTGCCCCATGGAGCCCAGCCTGCCCCATGGAGCCATGCCCGCCCCCAGCCTGCCCCATGGAGCCCAGCCCGTCCCATGGAGCCATGCCCGCCCCCAGCCTGCCCCATGGAGCCCAGCCTGTCCCATGGAGCCCTGCCCACACCCAGCCTGTCCCATGGAGCCCCGCTGACCCCCAGCCTGCCCCATGGAGCCTGCCCGCCCCCAGCCTGCCCCATGGAGCCCCGCCTGCCCCATGGAGCCATGCCCGCCCCCAGCCTGCCCCATGGAGCCCCGCCTGCCCCATGGAGCCCCGTCTACCTCCAGCCTGTCCCTATACTCCACCCACAACCCACTGCCCACCTCACCTCCTGTAGCTCCGCCTTCTCCGGTCTAACTCCGCCCTATCATGTAGCCCCGCCCACTGTGGCCTAGCCCCGCCCCAGGGGCCCAGCGCACCTGGTACAGCTCCACCCGCTGCTCCGTGCCCGGCTTCTGCAGCATGCGCAGCTCGGCCCGGTGCAGCAGGGCCTCGCTGCTGATCTGCGCCCGCACCTGCGAGGCGTTGAACAGGAAGAAGTTGCTGTGGCTGGTCTTCTTCCAGAGCGTGTAGCTGGCTGCAGGGAGAGAGGGCATGAGCAGGCAGCGCGGTGCCCCTCACTCCCGACCCGCAGCCCCCGGCTCCCCCCAGCTCTGCCGGTGCCCCTCACTCCCGACCCGCAGCCCCGGGCTCCCCCAAGCTCTGCCGGTGCCCCTCACTCCCGACCCGCAGCCCCCGGCTCCCCCAGCTCTGCCGGTGCCCCTCACTCCCGACCCGCAGCCCCGGGCTCCCCCCAGCTCTGCCGGTGCCCCTCACTCCCGACCCGCAGCCCCTGGGCTCCCCACAGCTCTGCCGGTGCCCCTCACTCCCGACCCGCAGCCCCGGGCTCCCCCCAGCTCTGCCGGTGCCCCTCACTCCCGACCCGCAGCCCCGGGCTCCCCCAAGCTCTGCCGGTGCCCCTCACTCCCGACCCGCAGCCCCGGGCTCCCCCAGCTCTGCCGGTGCCCCTCACTCCCGACCCGCAGCCCCGGGCTCCCCCAAGCTCTGCCGGTGCCCCTCACTCCCGACCCGCAGCCCCCGGCTCCCCCAGCTCTGCCGGTGCCCCTCACTCCCGACCCGCAGCCCCCGGCTCCCCCAGCTCTGCCGCTGCCCCTCACTCCCGACCCGCAGCCCCGGGCTCCCCCCAGCTCTGCCGGTGCCCCTCACTCCCGACCCGCAGCCCCGGGCTCCCCCCAGCTCTGCCGGTGCCCCTCACTCCCGACCCGCAGCCCCGGGCTCCCCCCAGCTCTGCCGGTGCCCCTCACTCCCGACCCGCAGCCCCGGGCTCCCCCCAGCTCTGCCGGTGCCCCTCACTCCCGACCCGCAGCCCCTGGGCTCCCCACAGCTCTGCCGGTGCCCCTCACTCCCGACCCGCAGCCCCCGGCTCCCCCCAGCTCTGCCGGTGCCCCTCACTCCCGACCCGCAGCCCCGGGCTCCCCCCAGCTCTGCCGGTGCCCCTCACTCCCGACCCGCAGCCCCTGGGCTCCCCACAGCTCTGCCGGTGCCCCTCACTCCCGACCCGCAGCCCCGGGCTCCCCCTCAGCGCTTCCCCCCAGCGCTGCCGGTGCCCCTCACTCCCGACCCGCAGCCCCGGGCTCCCCCCAGCTCTGCCGGTGCCCCTCACTCCCGACCCGCAGCCCCGGGCTCCCCCCAGCTCTGCCGGTGCCCCTCACTCCCGACCCGCAGCCCCGGGCTCCCCCCAGCTCTGCCGGTGCCCCTCACTCCCGACCCGCAGCCCCCTTGGGCTCTTCTCTTCACCGGATGAGGGTTCCCTGTATAAACTGCTCCCATGCCCCACCCCAGAGGTGGCCGCATCTTTGCTCCGGGTCAGGGGTCCCTGTATAAACACCCGTCGTGCCCCTCCCCAGAGGTGGCCGCATCTCTGCAAGGGGAGAGGGGGCCCTGTGTGTCTAGTTACTGGCATCCTGTGCCTGGGGTGGGGGGCAGGTCTCAGGGGCTGGCAATTCCCAGATCGTTCTCAGCCCTGCGGCTCCGGCTGCAATAATCAGAGCAGCCCCCCAGGATCCAGCTCCTGCCACGGCTCCCTGCTGCCCCCCCCACGCCCACCCCGGCCCGGGGCTCCTCTGGCTCCCGTCCCCTTTGCTTGGAGGTAGCTGGGAGGGGCTGGAGCCACCCGACCAATCCGATTTGAGTCCCATGGGAGGAGACGGGGTTAACGGCCCACTCTGGCCACGCCCCCCCCACTCTGCCCCAGCCACCAGCTTGTGGGAAGCGTTAACTCTGGAGCGGAGTGGTGGGGATAAACCCCCACATGGGACTCAGCACCCGACACCTCGTTACCACGGAGCACTAATCACCCCAGCGCTACGTGGCACGAACCCCTCCCCCACGCTCCACAATGTCCCGCGGCTGATGGGAGACACCGGGCGCCCTGGAACGGCCAGTTGGCGACACTTGGGCAGTTTTTCGTTTTCCCCTTTTCTGCCCGACGGCGGGTTCTCAGCCAATCAATGGAATCAAAATACAGCTGGGAAGGGGAAGCCCCCCCCCCCCCCCAGCGAGACAGGGGGACGTTGGGGCAAACCCACCCCCCCCCCGGGTCAGGGCCTTGCAGGGATCGCAGAGGGAAGGTAACATGGGGGGGCTATTTTAAGCACTTGGCCATGATCCCCACCAGTCTTGTGCCTGCCCCCACGTACGCACCCGCCATGTTCCCCTCGTCTCTTGGCCTCATGCCCCCCCCCAACCCCCTGCCATGTCCACTCCAGGTCTTGCTCTGCCCCACCCCACCCTACGCCCCCGGCACGTCCTCCCCTCCCCGGCCCTTTGCCTCTCCCCATGTACACCCAACCCCCCGTCACATCCACCCTGCCACGCTCTGCCCCCCCCGCAGACACCCCCTGGATGTGTGCCATGTTTCCTGCCCCCCACGTTTGCAACTCCCCCCCCAACATCTTCCCCTCCCCCCAGGCTCGTCCCAGGCTCCCCGCGGCCCGTGGCCCAGGCGTTATTTTTACATCAGGAAGAGGCTATTTTAAGCCATTTTCCCTTTGGATCAAAGGGGCTTTTGACGCCGTCCTTTCCCCACCCCCCACCCCCAGGTCTGGCCAGGCCGCTCCCGGCGACACCGCCGAGGCCCAAACAAACAGCACTCGGTGGGGTGGGGGCGTAGCCGTGCACTGGGGGGGCTTTAGGGGATTAATGGGATTGGGGGGCTGATGGAGCGGGAAAGAGGAAAGCGAAGAGAAAAGAAAGTGACGGAGAAAATGAAAGGAAAGAAAGGTCAGAGCCAATGAAAAGGAATGAAAAAGAAGGAACCAACGGGGGAAAGGAGGAACCGACGGGGGGAGGAAAAGGAGGAACCGACGGGGAAAAGGAGGAACTGATGGGAGGAATAGAAGGAACAACTGGCGGGGGGAAAGGATGAACCGGCAGGTGGGGGGGGAAGGAACAACCAAAGGGGGGAAAAGGAGGGAGGAACCGGCAGGGAAGGAAAAGAAGGAACCGATAAGGGAAAAGGAGGAACCGACGGGGAAAAGACGGGACTGACGGGAGGAATAGAAGGAACAACCAAAGGGAGGAAAAGGAGGAACCGACGGGGGGAGGAAAAGGAGGAACCGACGGGGACAAGGGACCGAAGGAGGAAAAGGAGGAACCGACGGGGAAAAGGGACCGAAGGGGGAAAAGGAGGGACCGACGGGGGGGAGGAAAAGGAGGGACCGAGGGGCGGGAGGAAAAGGAGGGACCGACGGGGGGAGGAAAAGGAGGGACCCACGGGGGGGGGAAAGGAGGAACCGGCGGCCAGAAGGAAGAAATGGAAAGAAGGACGGACAGGCCAGGCGGACGGAAGGGCTGCAGAGCGGGAAGGGGGGACCAGCCCGGCCAAGCGAAGGAGAAAAGCCGCGGGGGGAGGAACAGACCCACACTCGCAGCCGGGGCAAAGGCCTGACCGGGCAGTGGGGCTGAGCAGGCCGGGGTGGGGGAGGCGCGAAGGAAGGAGAAAGACGGGCATGGAGGAGCCAGGGAATGAGGAAGCTGCGGGGGCCGGGGGTTAGTCCTGGAGCCATTTGACATGTTCCCCCACCACCACATGGGGGGTGGGGCTGGCGCAGAGGGGCTGGGAAGGCAGACAGGCCACAGCCGGGGGGGGCGGGGGCACGTGGCACTGGGCTGGGACCCAGGAGAGCTGCATTTAATCCCCAACTCTGCCCCGAGTGTCCATGGGTGAGTCCCTGAGCCCAGCTCCCACCTGGGGCTCAAACCCCTGCCTGTCCCTGAGCCCGCCGGCACCTGGCACTGCTCTAACCACTGGACCCCACTCCCCTGCCAGAGCCGGGGAGAGGACCCAGGAGTCCTGGCTCCCAGCCCCCCTTGCTCTAACCACTGGACCCCACTCCCCTGCCAGAGCCAGGGAGAGGACCCAGGAGTCACAGCAGGGGGCTGGGAGCCAGGACGCCGGGGTTCTCTCCCCAGCCCTGCCGCTGAGTGGCTGGCTAGGTGAGCGGCTTCTCCCCGCCGACCCTCACTTTCCCAGCATGTGCTGGAGGGGCAGGCGGGGTGGGGGGAGCTGCTGGGCCTGGCTGGAAGGTGTTTAATCCCACCTGGGCTGTGCTGGGCGGATTTGAGGTCTGACCCCGGCCTTTCCCACGGCAGGGCTGGCCACAGACCCCAGGGCCCATGGAGAACAGCTCGCCTGTGCCCCACGAGATCCCCACCTGCTTCAGGGTAAGTATTCAAGCCCCAATTTCACAGGCACTGGTGGGAAACTGAGGCACAGACCAGGCGAAGTGACCTGCCCAAGATCCCCCAGCAAATCAGTGGCAGAGGTGGGGATAGGACCCAGCGGTCCTGGTTCCCAGGTCCCCTCCTCTAACCCCTAGGCCTCACTCCCCTCCCAGGGATCCTCATCCCAAGGAACCCTCTGCCTTCCCAGGACTCAGTGCAAAGCCCCAGCCCAGCCAGAGGCAGAACCCAGGCGTCCTGGCCCCCGGACCCATTCCCTCGGCCGGAGATACTGAAGCTGCGGTTATTGGCGGTTTCAGCTGTAGACACGCCAACCCCTTCTCTGCCCTCCCCCCACCACCACCACCTTCCCCCGGTCACCCTGCAGCGCGCAAGGGTCAGGCCGACCCCTCCTCTCCCCCCACCCCCGGCGCGACGGGGCCCTGATCTCGGCTGGGGTCTGGGCAGCGCCCGGCCCGACGGGGCCCTGATCTTGGCTGGGGTCTGGGCAGCGCCTGGCCCGACGGGGCCCTGATCTCGGTCGGGGTCTGGGCAGCGCCCGGCCCGACGGGGCCCTGATCTTGGCTGGGGTCTGGGCAGCGCCTGGCCCGACGGGGCCCTGATCTCGGTCGGGGTCTGGGCAGCGCCCGGCCCGACGGGGCCCTGATCTCGGTCGGGGTCTGGGCAGCGCCCGGCCCGACGGGGCCCTGATCTCGGTCGGGGTCTGGGCAGCGCCTGGCCCGACGGGGCCCTGAACTCAGCCGGGGTCTGGGCAGCGCCCGGCCCGACGGGGCCCTGATCTCGGCCGGGGTCTGGGCAGCACCCGGCGCGACGGGGCCCTGATCTCTGCTGGGGTCTGGGCAGCGCCCGGCCCGACGGGGCCCTGATCTCGGCCGGGGTCTGGGCAGCGCCCGGCGCGACGGGGCCCTGATCTCGGCCGGGGTCTGGGCAGCGCCCGGCCCGACGGGGCCCTAGTTGGAGCTGAGGTTTCTGGGCGCTCACCTCATGTATCACCAATATCCCTAGGCCCTTCCTTGGAAGCACAGAGGCTGGCAGCAGGCTCTGGCTTGGCAAACGCTTCCCTGCTATTGAAAGCCGGAAAGCGCCCGCCTGCCAGGGCCGGATGGTGGAGTCAGGGGGGGATCCCCTCAGCGGAAAGCCGCCCCTCCCAAGGCTGAGCACCCGCGGGGCCCGGGGCTTGTACCGACTGGGGCAGGCCCGGGCCGGGATTCCAGGCGGGACGTTCCGTGCGGAGACGCGGCCCCGGGGCAGGGCTGGGACGTTTCACCGCCGCGGCACTGGGAGATAAGACCCTCCGGGCCATGACGCAGCTTCCGCAGCAGAACCAGACGCGTCCCCCGGGCAAACCGCTCCCGGGGGCAGAAATCGGAGCCAAGGGGGAATCGGGGCAGGGCGGCAGCCGGGAACTTCTGCTGCGGAGGCACCCGAGTGTCTGGGCCGCAGGACTCAGGCCATAGCAACAGCCAGGTGGGGGTCAGAGCAGGGGCCCCTCTACCCCGGTATCCCGTCTGCTGCAGCTGCTTCAGAGGGGACGTCCCCGACTGGACACAGACGGGATCACCTGCCCACGAGGGACTGGGCGTTACTGGTTAGTTCGGGCCCTGAAGCGTGGGGGCCTCGGGCCCACCCCATTCTCCGCTCTGTTTTAACCCTTGCTGTCCTGTCTCTGTCCCATTCTCGGCAGCAAAGTCCAGCTGGGCTCAGCTCCCGGCCCCAAAGAGACCTAGCAGCAGCGAGTTCCGCCAGTTAATCCTGCTTTTGGGGAGGGAACCCCTGGACAGGACAGGCCCAGGGGACTCAGCTCCCCCACACTGCAGGGGGAGGGGTTAAGGTCGCTTTAACCCTTTGCACTCTGCATTGTGGGAACCTACCCTGCGCCAGTTACAGCAGCCTCATGGCTGCTCTAATTCACACCCTGCCCCTGGGCCACTTCGCCGTGTGCTGCGGCCATACCCCGATCCACCCACATGCCAGCTCCACACCGGCTCAGGAGGCCCCTGCGTGGAGGAGACTCTCAGGGGCTGCTCCCACCCCAGAGGAACCCGAACATGATTGAGAACCAGGCCCCAGAACTTGGCTGGGGTCTGGGCAGCGCCCGGCCCGACGGGGCCCTGATCTCAGTTGGGGTCTGGGCGGCGCTTGGCCCGACGGGGCCCTGATCTCAGTTGGGGTCTGGGAAGCGCCCGGCCCAACGGGGCTCTGATCTCGGTTGGGGTCTGGGCGGTGCCCGGCCCGACGGGGCCCTGATCTCGGTTGGGGTCTGGGCGGCGCCCGGCGCGACGGGGCCCTGATCTCAGTTGGGGTCCGGGCAGTGCCCGGCGCGACGGGGCCCTTATCTCAGTTGGGGTCCGGGCAGTGCCCGGCGCGACGGGGCCCTTATCTCAGTTGGGGTCCGGGCAGTGCCCGGCGCGACGGGGCCCTGATCTCAGTTGGGGTCCGGGCAGTGCCCAGCGCGACGGGGCCCTGATCTCGGCTGGGGTCTGGGAAGCGCCCGGCGCGACGGGGCCCTGATCTCAGTTGGGGTCCGGGCAGTGCCCAGCGCGACGGGGCCCTGATCTCGGTCGGGGTCTGGCTGGCGCCTGGCCCGACGGGGTCCTGATCTTGGTTGGGGTCTGGGCAGCGCCCGGCGCAACGGGGCCCTGATCTCAGTCGGGGTCTGTACGCGCTCCCATCACACAGATCATAAGGAGGAATTCTATGAAGCCGAAAGAATGGAAAAATTCACAGCAGATTAAAAGGACGGTGTTTATCCAGCCCACGGCATTGGCCTGTGGAACTCACTGTCACTGGATCCCAGCGAGGCCAAGGGCTCAGCAGGATCCAGACAAGGACGGAGAACGGGCAGATCCAGATGGGGAGCGCTGAGGGTGAAGCAGTACCCAGCTCAGCTATGGACACTCATGCTTCAGGGCATCAGCTGCCCTCTACCCAGCAGGGTCAGGAAGGGACGTTCCCTGGGGAAAGGTTATCCCATCGTTACCTAGTACAGACAGGATACCGGGGTAGATGGGACCTGGCTCTGATCCCGACTGGCACTTCCCTGTGCTTCTGACTCTGCCTAGTAAGGACCCAGTGCCCACATCCAGGGCGGGCCGTCAGCGGATGCTCCGCCCGCCCGGGGAGCGTTTGCTGTTCTCCCACCACGCAGCGAGAGAAGCCCAGACACCTCCGTCCACCCCCACCGTGAGCCACTTCAGCACGGAGGGACTTACACCAGGCGTCACCTTGCCCCGTGAAGTCAAGGGACTTGCCTCGAGTCGTGCAGGGTTTCAGTGGCAGAAGCAGAAATAGGACCCAGGAGTCCTGGCTTCCAGCCTCGCAGCTCTAACCACTAGACACCCCCCCACCCCACATCCCAGACCACACAGACCTCCCCCACACACGCTAGACCCCACTCCCCTCCCAGAGCTGGGGAGAGAACCCAGGAGTCCTGGCTCCCAGCTCCCCCTGCTCTAACCACCAGTCCCCCTCCCAGAGCCGGGGAGAGAACCCAGGAGTCCTGGCTCCCAGCTCCCCCTGCTCTAACCACCAGTCCCCACTCCCCTCCCAGAGCTGGGGAGAGAACCCAGGAGTCCTGGTTCCCAGCTCCCCCTGCTCTAACCACCAGTCCCCACTCCCCTCCCAGAGCTGGGGAGAGAACCCAGGAGTCCTGGCTCCCAGCTCCCCCTGCTCTAACCACCAGTCCCCCTCCCAGAGCCGGGGAGAGAACCCAGGAGTCCTGGCTCCCAGCTCCCCCTGCTCTAACCACCAGTCCCCACTCCCCTCCCAGAGCTGGAGAGAGAACCCAGGAGTCCTGGCTCCCAGCTCCCCCTGCTCTAACCACCAGTCCCCACTCCCCTCCCAGAGCTGGGGAGAGAACCCAGGAGTCCTGGCTCCCAGCTCCCACTGCTCTAACCACCAGGCCCCCTCCCAGAACCGGGAAGAGAACCCAGGAGTCCTGGCTCCCAGCTCCCCCTGCTCTAACCACCAGTCCCCCTCCCAGAGCCGGGAAGAGAACCCAGGAGTCCTGGCTCCCAGCTCCCCCTGCTCTAACCACCAGTCCCCCTCCCAGAGCTGGGGACAGAACCCAGGAGTCCTGGCTCCCCCCTGCCCGGGCTACACAGCCCCCCCGCCCCGGTCTCTCACCGTCTTTCACCGGCAGCATGGAGAACTTGTGCACCTCCTTGGCGTAGTACTCGTCCTGGGGGCTGTCGCGGGGCTTGCCCACCTCCTGCTGGCGGGCCATGTCGCGCACCATGTCGCGGGTGCTGTTGTAGAGCGACATCACCTCCTCGGGCAGGCGGAGCAGGGCGGCGTCGCCCCCTTCCACCTGGGGGGGGCTGTCCAGCCGCAGCTTGCTGAGGATCTGCCCGCGGATCGCCTCGATCCGCTTCCTCTTCACCAGCTCCATGTCGATGGTCTTGCAGGTGGACAGGGCCTGGCTTGCCCAGAGCCGCAGCAGGGCCAGCAGGAAGAGGAAGAGCGGCCCCATGGCCTGCCCCATGGCGGGCGGGGGGGCCCCTGCGGCGACCGGCGGCTTCCTGCCCGAGGCTGGGGCGGGGAAGTCGGCCTAGCTCCTGCCCCCGGGGATCCCGGCCCGCAGCGGCCGGAGGGAACCCCAGCGACGTCGCCGGCCGCCGGCCAGGTCCATGGGCCACGCGAGGCGCGAGGGAGCCGCTCCGGGGCTCAGGCTGGCGGCCGGCCCGTGGGGCTCATGGAAACGCGCCAGCCGGACGGATTCCACCCGCTCCCCGCTCGGCTCCTCGGCGGTTGCTGGGACCTGCTGGCTCCCGCGAGCCGGGGCTGGAGGGTTTTAAAGGGTTTCGCCTCGGCCGAGCCCCAGCTCCACCCAGGAAATGAGCATGTGTGGGGGGAGCCCGGAGCCCGGCTCCGAGTATCACTCCCACGCCTGGCGGGGCATGACCAGTTCGACGGAGCTCCCCTCGCCTCCCCCTCCTCCTCCCTCCCCCTTCCCGTGCCTTGCCCTCCGCCCCGCGCTTCCACACTCCCCCCTTCCGCCTCCTCCGCCTCCCTCCGACTTCTCTGCCTCGGCCTGCTGTTAACTTTCTCTCCCCTCCTCTGCCTCCGTCTCTCCTTCCTTCGCTCCGTCTGAACTTCCCCTTCTTTGCTGGCTTCGACATCCCAGCACCGCCCATCCCTTCTTCACTCTCCTGCCCCCTTGCTGTCTGTTCCCCTGCTCTGGGGGCCTGTTGTCGCCAGAGGGGAGGTGGGCCGGCCCCCACTCGGGGTCAGATCAGTCCCCAGCGACAGCCCGGCGGGACTGCGAGCGCCCCCGCCCCGTCTCGCCGACTCTCCTGATTCTGTCCCGGGTCTCAGGACCCTTCTCCTTTTCCCGAAAGCCCCAGCTCCCGGAGTCAAGGGGAGACGTGAGGATTCCCGCCTTTGTTCTTAAGGGAAAAGCACGTCTCTCGCCCTCGCCGCAGCGGAGAAAGCTGCAAAACGTGGCCCCCGGGGCACCCTCGAGAAGCGGACGGCAAACAAAGACCCCCCCGCCCCCGAGGAGTTTTACAGAATCTCATGATTGTAAAGCCAATCTCGTGATTTGGGTGAGCCCGACTCGCGATTTTTCAATGTTCGGGGGCGGCGATGCTGGACGGGGGGCAGCGCAGCCGATGGGGGCAAACAGAATTGACCCGTCTCCTCTGGAGCCTGTGGCATTCACTCAGCTCCCTGCCCCGAGCCCCCCACCCCACCCCCCGTGTGGCCTCTTTGCCCCCCACTCAAAGCAGCTCCCGTCTCTTCGGAGCTGCCCAGCCTATGCCCAGGTCCTGCTCTGTGGATGCACAGGGCCCCCCACAGCGCCACCCAGCCAGGAACACCAGAACACGGAGTTCACCCCCTTCTTTTTTATCACCCCCCACTGCAGAAAGGTGGGGGGGCATCGGGAAATGGGCTCTACGTGGGGAGCAGACAGGGCCACAGGGGGCGACAGTTGGAATGTGGACCCCAAGCCGGGCCCATCGGCCCCGATCCCTGGGGACCGGCTCTGCAACAGGACAGGGGGGCGGAGCCCAGCTCCCGGGCTCGGTGCTGGTATCGTGTGCTGGCCGGACCCGAGCTGCTGAAGGCCCAAAGCCAGATGGGGAAAAGGGGAGGATTTTGAATCCACCTGCTCCAAACTTCCAGCCCCCCCGCCCCACCCCCAAAGGAAAGGAGAATCCCCAATAGCTGTGGGCACTATAGAGCACATGACACACAGCCAGGAGCAAAGACCTCATCAGTTTCCCGCGGGGTGGGGAGCAGCCTAGCGGTTCTCCTCTGGGGTGGGGAAGTCGCTTCCCATTTAAACCCAGACCTGTGGGCTGTGTTTGTGCCGCACACCCCCAGCCCTGCTGCCCTCAGCGGAATGGAATCGGCACTGCGTGGCTGGGTGTCAGACACCCTGTACTGCGGGCAGTGATGGGGATTTTCTGTTAGCTCAGGTAGCAAGCATCCCTCTGCCTTTCGATCCCAGGCCCCCGGACATTATCAGACTCATCCCCACAAGCCTCCACTAGCCCATCACAAAGCAAGAGTCAAATGGGGAAACTGAGGCTTACAGTAGGGCAGGGACTTTCCTAAAGTCACAGACTGAAACAATGACAGAACTGGGAATGGAACCCAGGAGTCTGGACTCCTAGCGTCAGTCCTCCCCGACTCTAACCACTAGACCCCGCCCCCCTCCCAGAGCTGGAGAGAGAACCCAGGAGTCCTGGCTGCCAGCTGTGTACATTGCCCTACCCAAGTCATGGAGCAATGGGCCTGGCCCCCTGGGGTACAGCCATCTCCAGCAGGATTTTCCAGCCCCGGAGGGCTCCCCACAACCCCCACATTCCTGGGCTGGGGGGGGGCTCCAGGTCACCCCAATGCTCCCTCGGTGTCTAGCAGCAACTCCCACTAGGCAAATGGGGACACCCCAAAACTGCTGCTCGGGCGCCCTCTGCTGGCGAGCGCCTGCACTGCAGCTTCTCTGAGCTCAGGGGAGACAGAGCCAGAGCCCAGCGCCTGCCAATCCGGGACAAGCCGGACGGGGCCCCGGGGCCCCCAGTTCCAATCCCGGCTCCAGGACCGATTCGCAGCACGGCCTCAGGCGAGGCCCTGCCCCGCTCGGTGCCTCAGTTTCCCCTCCACCCGTCTCCCCACCGATGCGGCCATGGGACTCCAGGGAGAGACGCAAGCGGGATGTGGAACGAATGTGACGGGTCTCAGCTCTGCCCCTCCACCAGGGGGCATTATCAGCCCCTTGTTCTAAACAGTCACGTTCCCCCCCAGAGCTGGGGAGAGAACCCAGGAGTCCCGACTCCCAGCTCCCCTGATCTTAACCGCCAGCCCCCCACACCCCTCCCAGAGAACCCAGGAGTCCGGCCTCCTGTCCGCTGGGCCGCGGATGAGCTGCGTCCCGTCTGGAGGGCGAGCGCGGCTCCTCCATGGGACGCTGCCCCGTTAAGGGGATTCGCCGCGGAGCTGGAGGGTTAACGAGCCCCGGCCCAGCGGGAGCCCTTGGCAGCCCGGCCCCCTCATGGGCCCAGGGCCGGGGTAAAGGCCAGACCCCCCTGCCAGGAAGAGCCGGTGCTGGCACGGAGGTTTCCGGGACGGCTCTCGCCAGCCCTTCCTGGAATTTCACCCCCGATTAGGCCGGGCGGAGCTGAGAGCCGGGGGGGGCCGTTAAGGTCAGTGGGCAGGGGAGCGGTGGCTGGCTGCAGGTGGGCACCGGCCTGGGGCCAAGTTGGCATCAGACACTGGCTCTGACCGGCCAAAACCTGCACCAGACAGGCAGGGAGCCGCGGCCAGGGCTAGGAACAGGGGGGCAGGAGTCAGGACTCCTGGGTTCTAATCTGTACCCGCCCCCCTGCTAGCCCAGCCCTGGGCTCCCCCCAGCTCTGCCGGTGCCCCTCACTCCCGACCCGCAGCCCCTGCTAGGCCAGCCCTGGGCTCCCCCCAGCTCTGCCGGTGCCCCTCACTCCTGACCCGCAGCCCCTGTTAGCCCAGCCCTGGGCTCCCCCCAGCTCTGCCGGTGCCCCTCACTCCCGACCCGCAGCCCCTGCTAGCCCAGCCCTGGGCTCCCCCCAGCTCTGCCGGTGCCCCTCACTCCCGACTCGCAGCCCCTGCTAGGCCAGCCCTGGGCTCCCCCCAGCTCTGCCGGTGCCCCTCACTCCCGACCCACAGCCCCCTGCTAGCCCAGCCCTGGGCTCCCCCCAGCTCTGCCGGTGCCCCTCACTCCCGACCCGCAGCCCCCTGCTAGCCCAGCCCTGGGCTCCCCCCAGCTCTGCCGGTGCCCCTCACTCCCGACCCGCAGCCCCCTGCTAGCCCAGCCCTGGGCTCCCCCCAGCTCTGCCGGTGCCCCTCACTCCCGACCCACAGCCCCCTGCTAGCCCAGCCCTGGGCTCCCCCCAGCTCTGCCGGTGCCCCTCACTCCCGACCCGCAGCCCCTGCTAGCCCAGCCCAGGGCTCCCCCCAGCTCTGCCGGTGCCCCTCACTCCCGACCCGCAGCCCCCTGCTAGCCCAGCCCTGGGCTCCCCCCAGCTCTGCCGGTGCCCCTCACTCCCGACCCGCAGCCCCTGCTAGCCCAGCCCAGCCTCATGGTCTCTCAGCCCCGATGAACTCAGGCTCCGAAGGGAGAACAATGTCAAGCAGCCGGATGGAGGTGTTGGGGAGGGGGGGGGGCGCAGCCTGTCCGTCACACCGGAGGGAGCCGGAGGACGGGGGGGGGGGGGGGAATTAACTGGAGCAGACGTGGGCCCCGTTCCAGCCCCCGCAGGGCCCCTCCCGGCCAGGCTCAAGCCGGGGACACACAGGGCCGGCATGGGCCAGGGGCGCCCTCTGCTGGGGCGACCCTGGAACAGCACCAGCCACTGACCCCTTGGGGACCCGTCTCCAGCTTTGCCCTGACAGGGGGCAGAGCGTGAGCTAGGGCCTCCCCGACGGGCCGTGAGCCACCTGCCCCCCCGAGCCAGGGGGTGGAGCAGGGGAGACTCATCGCCCCCACCCCCGAACCCTCGGGGATATTGTCACCCGCCCGCCGGCTGTTCTCGGCCCCCGGAGTGCGCCGACCCCGCTCAGACCTTCTGGCAAGGAGTTCCACAGGTTACGGCATTGCTGGGGGGCAGCAGGTGGGGGGCACTTCTGGGGGGCGGGGACAAATCCGACGCAGGGGGATGGGGGCAATCGCTGATTATGTTTCTACCCCCACCCCCCATCAACGGCCCCCCACTGTTCTGCAGCTACACCCCCACAATCCTTCGCCGCAGGGGTCACCATGGCGATCCGGGGCGGGGGGGGGGGAGAGAAACGCTCGGAAAAGCCGTTAATGCAAAAGGATCTTTATAGAAAGGGGGGTTTGTTCAAGGGGGGGCGGGGGAGAGAGACAGGGGGGGGCTGCTCTTTGAGGGGGCTCCCTCCCCTCCGCCAGCCCCCAGCGATGGGTCCGATTCTCACCCAGCCCCGGCGGCTCGGAGCCCTGCACGGACAGCGCTGCAGGCACCGGCCCAGCCCCCAGGGGGCAGCGCTGCCCCACCTTGCAGAGGGACCAGCCCCAGGTCACCGGAACGGCAGAGCAGGGGAAAGAACCCAGGAGTCCTTCTCCCCACCCCCCCCCACACCCTCCATGAAACAGGCTGAAACCAGCCCACCAGAGGGGGAAGGGCCCATGGCCCCCTCCCCACCCCCTGGGCCAGCCCAACACCCCCCCTCCCGGCCCCATTCTTCCAAAAGAGCCCCAGGAAGCAGCTGTAACGTCCACACTGTTAAAGTGTCGGGGGGGGGGGGCACCAAATCGCGGGGGGGGAGGCTTTGCGGTGACCCCCCTGGATCCAAGGGCTTCCCCAGCGCCCCACCCCACGCAGGGGCAGGATCTGTGCAGATCCCTGGCACCCCAGCCCACAGCGGGGGGTCCATATAGTGCCCAGCCCGTGATGGGGGGCCTGCCTGCTCCCTAGAGCCCCGCCCCATGGTGGGGGGTCTGTACAGCGTCCCCCATGGTGGGGGGGTCCGCATAGCGCCCTGCCCCATGGTGGGGGGGTCCGTACAGCGCCCTAGAGCCCCGCCCCATGGTGGGGGGTCTGTACAGCGTCCCCCATGGTGGGGGGGTCCGTACAGCGCCCAGCCCGCGGCCGTGGGGGGCCTGTCCGCTCCCTAGCACTCCACCCCGTAGCGGGCGAAGTGACGCAGCAGCACGCCCAGCTCCAGGTGCACGGTGCCCGCGGCGGTGGTCTGCAGCCGGTACCGGTCGGCCCCCGTGTAGATCAGGTCACTGTTCAGCAGCTGCGGCCCCCCGCCCACGAAGAGCTGGGAGAGCCGCTCCGGCCACGAGCCCCGGGGCAGCCAGGTGACGCAGGCCAGCGCGTGCCAGCCGGGGCTGCTGGGCGCGTGGCAGAAGCCGTAGCCGTACAGCTCCCGGCGTCCGAAGGGGTCCTGGTGCCAGACCTGCACGTGCAGCTTGGGCCAGCCTGGCGGCGAGAGAGAGGGGAGCCGTCAGCGCCCAGCCCCGCTCGGCCAGCCGGGTGCCCCCCGCACCACCCCCTGCCCCCCAGGCCGGCCTGGGGCCACCAGCATTTCCCCATCGTGGGGACGCTCTGCAGCGAGGACACAAGCAGGGGGACGTATGGCTGCGCCTGCCCCACACGGGCTCTGCCCCCCACCCTGGACCCACCCCCAGCTCGGGGAGCGGAAGAAAAGCCCCGGGGGAGACGGGACTGGACAACAAACGGCCGCTGGCGTCTCGCACAACTGGAGGCAAATTCCTTTCACTGAGAGAAACGAATTCACGCCTAGGCCAGAGCTGCCTTCGTGACCCCACCCGCACCCCTCCCTCGCCCGAGCCCCCTTCCCCGCCCGCACCCCTCCCTCGCCCGAGCCCCCTTCCCCGCCCGCACCCCTCCCTCGCCCAAGCCGGGGCCCCCTTCCCTGCCGGCACCCCTCCCTTGCCCAAGCCGGGACTCCCTTCCCCATCCCTGCCCCACTCTGAGCCAGGGGCTTCCTGCCCCCCCAGCTCCCGTCTAGATCCCGATCTCCGGGGCCGCCCGTCCGGTGGACCCCGGGGCTGGAACCCGCCATGGGAGGCGCTTACCCTGCAGCCCCTTGGTGGCAAAGTGCACGTCGATGGGGTGGCACCAGTAGGCCACATCGCCCAGCTGGGGGTGATCCACCTGCGTCTGCCCCTCCCGCAGGCCGGAGAGCAGCTTCCAGGCGCCACCTGAGGGGGGGGGGGGGGAGCGCAGTCAGTGTGTGTGGGGGGGAGCACGTGAGAGCTGGGTATAGAACCCAGGAGTCCTGGCTCCCAGCCCCCCCTGCTCTAACCACCACAACCCCACTCCCCTCCCAGCACTGGGGAGAGAACCCAGGAGTCCGGGCTCCCAGCCCCCCTGCTCTGACCCACCTCTGGGCCTCTGCAGCCCGTGTCCCCAGCCCACGAGCGGCGCCCCGCTTGCCCCCGGGGCCCCGGCTGACCTGTGTGGATTCCCCACTTGCAGAAGAGGCTGCTGCGGGGGAAGCCGCTGGCTCCCACGATCTGCCCGATGAGGTGCACTTCGGCCATGCTCCTGCAGCAGGGGGAGAACAAAGCGGGGGAGGTTAGAATTAGAACCCAGGAGTCCGGGCTCCCAGCCCCCCCTGCTCTAACCACTAGTCCCCCTCCCCTCCCCGAGGCGGGGAGAGAACCCAGGAGTCCGGGCTCCCAGCCCCCCCCTGCTCTGACCACTAGTCCCCCTCCCCTCCCCGAGCCGGGGAGAGAACCCAGGAGTCCGGGCTCCCAGCCCCCCCTGCTCTAACCACTAGTCCCCCTCCCCTCCCCGAGCCGGGGAGAGAACCCAGGAGTCCGGGCTCCCAGCCCGCCCTGCTCTAACCACTAGTCCCCCTCCCCGAGCCGGGGAGAGAACCCAGGAGTCCGGGCTCCCAGCCCCCCCTGCTCTGACCACTAGTCCCCCTCCCCTCCCCTCCCCGAGCCGGGGAGAGAACCCAGGAGTCCGGCTCCCAGCGCGGGGCTCAGTGTTGCTGTGCGCTGCCGCCTGGCTCGCCCCAGAGGTGGCTGCATCGCCCGACACACCCCGGCCGGGGATGGGGGGGGGGGGGCGCGTACCCCGCGCACGCTCCAGCAGGCGGCGCCCCCCACTCAGCTCGCACCGGGAGGTGGGGGACAGAGCCACCCCGCGCATGCGCACTTCCCGACGCCCACCCCACGGACCCGCTCACGAGCCCCTGCTCTCCGCCGGCTCCCGCCGCTGCCACGGCAACCGGGGGCGGGGGCCTTGCCCAACGCCGAAGCCGGATTGGCGGCCGATTGGGGCACGTGATGGCGGAAGTCCCGCCCAGGAAGCGGGAAGGGTGCGAGGGTCGCGGCCATCTTGAATGAGGCAAATGGGAGCCATCGTGAAGGCGGCGCCATGTTGTGTGGGTCATGAAAGGAAGGAGGCGCCTCTATTGGGCGGGGCAATCCCCGGCGGCAGCCATCTTGGGAAGGGCAGAGAGATTGACGGGCAGGGGTAGGGGCGGGGCATCGTGGGAGCGCCATGGAAACGGGGCTCCCTGCCTGGGGCCCTGCGGCAGGGGCTGGAAACGTGTCAGTGCGGGCGGGGGGGAAGGGAGCGAACCGCCCCGAGCCAGAGGGAAACTGAGGCACAGAGGGAGAGGGCAGAACCAGGGAGAGAACCCAGGAGTCCTGGCCCCCAGCCCCGCCCCCGCTGTAACCACGAGACCCCACCCCCCTCCCAGAGCTGGGGAGAGAACCCAGGAGTCCGGGCTCCCAGCCCCCCACTCCCCTCCCAGAGCCGGGGAGAGAACCCAGGAGTCCGGGCTCCCAGCCCCCGAATCCCCTCCCAGAGCCGGGGAGAGAACCCAGGAGTCCGGGCTCCCAGCCCCCTGCTCTAACCACTAGTCCCCCTCCCCTCCCCGCCATGTCGTGGTCGTGCGGCTCCCGGGCTATTTCTAGCTGCCCGGGGCCAATCCCCCCCCCCGCCCCGGGATTATTTCCTGCCGCTCGACGCCCGCGCGCCCCCCCCCCCCCGCCCCCACCTCCATCTGCTCCCCGGCACAGAGCCTGTGGGCGGGGCTGGGGGCTGCGCGGGGGGGGGGGGGGGGGGGGGCCGCCAGCCGGGCCCATTCCTGCTCCGGCCCAGGTCCCTTCCTGGCCTGGAGTCCTGGCCAGCCCCACCCCAGGGTGGCGGCCCAGGCAGGCGGCCTACGGCCAGGGGCAATTCGAACCCGGCCCAGGGCCCACGGCCGGGTGTCGGGGGGGCTGGTTGCAGGGTGGGAGCTCGCTGGGGCTCAGAGACCCCCAGGCCGGTCGGCTCCATCGCGAGACCCTCGGAGCAGAGAGGCTGGTTGGGCCGGGGGGAGCCCCGGGGCTGGGCTGGCAGGGGCTGCAGGTCGGGAGTGAGGGGCACCGGCAGGGCTGGGCTAGCGGGGGCTGCAGGTCGGGAGTGAGGGGCACCGGCAGGGCCGGGCTGGCAGGGGCTGCGGGTCGGGAGTGAGGGGCACCGGCAGGGCCAGGCTAGCAGAGGGCTGCAGGTCGGGAGTGAGGGGCACCGGCAGGGCTGGGCTGGCAGGGGGCTGCAGGTTGGGAGTGAGGGGCACCGGCAGGGCCGGGCTAGCAGAGGGCTGCAGGTCGGGAGTGAGGGGCACCGGCAGGGCTGGGCTGGCAGGGGCTGCGGGTCGGGAGTGAGGGGCACCGGCAGGGCCGGGCTAGCAGAGGGCTGCAGGTCGGGAGTGAGGGGCACCGGCAGGGCTGGGCTGGCAGGGGGCTGCAGGTTGGGAGTGAGGGGCACCGGCAGGGCCGGGCTAGCAGAGGGCTGCAGGTCGGGAGTGAGGGGCACCGGCAGGGCCGGGCTGGCAGGGGCTGCAGGTTGGGAGTGAGGGGCACCGGCAGGGCCAGGCTGGCAGGGGCTGCAGGTTGGGAGTGAGGGGCACCGGCAGGGCTGGGCTGGCAGGGGCTGCAGGTTGGGAGTGAGGGGCACCGGCAGGGCTGGGCTGGCAGGGGGCTGCAGGTTGGGAGTGAGGGGCACCGGCAGGGCCGGGCTAGCAGAGGGCTGCAGGTCGGGAGTGAGGGGCACCGGCAGGGCCGGGCTAGCAGGGGGCTGCAGGTCGGGAGTGAGGGGCACTGGCAGGGCCGGGCTAGCAGGGGGCTGCAGGTCGGGAGTGAGGGGCACCGGCAGGGCCGGGCTGGCAGGGGCTGCGGGTCGGGAGTGAGGGGCACCAGCAGGGCTGCGTAGCCACCAGGACACTCCAGGGCTAGAACAAAATCTGTCTATTAATAGCTCCCGCGATGCTGCATTTGGCAGCAGGACTCCTGGGTCCCTGGTGGCTGCTCCCGCCTCCGTGTGCGTGAGGAGGAGGCAGCTGGGGGGGGGGGGGGGCTGTTCGCCCCCGGAACGGGGCCTGTCAATAACTAAACACCCCGTTGGCGGGAGGGAGCCGGCTCATTAGACACCCCCCGCCCCCGCGTGCTCCGTTACATTCAGCTAATGGATTCTCCCTCCGCTGCCCCCCAGCCCCAGCCCTCACCTAGCACGTTCCCTCCGCCCCTCTCCAGGCACTTCACAGAGCGGGGGGAGGGGCATCAGCCCTCCTTTCCAGCTGGGGAAACTGAGGCACAGAGCAGGCCGGTGACAGAGCAGGGACTGGAACCCAGGGTCCCCCGCAGCCCAGTCTAGGGCTGCCGCAGTCACCGGCTGACGTCCCCCCGGGGGGGCCTGGCCGGGGCGTGACGGGCCCCCAGGGAGGCCCAGAATGGATCAGACCAGCCGCCCATGGCGCTGAGCCCCCTAGACACCATCCATCCACCTCCCCATCGCCCTGCAATGGGGGGGGTGGCGCAGCTGGGGGGGGGCAACACCAGACACCCCCCCCAGCAGCCATCTTGCTCCCCAGGGCTTTGCAGGCCGGAGACTGAAGGGGAGAGGGGGGGATCGCATGTGCCTCCCGCTCCCCCTGCCTGTATGTGAGCAGCTGGCCGGCTGCCCAGTGCCTGGGGGGGGGAACAGCTTCAGCAGATGGCAAAGTCGGGGAGGGGAGCTGGGGGGAGGTAAATACAGAACGGGAGGGGGGGGGACCGAGCTCCGTCTGTGTCCCACGCGGCTGGACGGATGCTGCGGCACCCCACGTGACACCCCCCCCCGGCCAGGCCTGGGCCCAGCATCCCCAGCAACGGGCGAGAATGCCCCGAGATGGGGGGGGGGGGCTCCCCAGGGCAGGGCCCATCCCCCGCAGGGTCTGTGCAGCGCCTGGCACCTGGAGGGGGGCGGGGGGGGGGATCACAGCTGCTGCTGTAAAGTACAGCTCCCGGCCCGGTGGCGCCTTCAGACCCCACGTGGGAGACGGGCCCTGCCCCACAGAGCCTGGCGACCACCCCCCACGTGACGGGCTGGGGGCCCAATGGCCCGGCCCCAGTGGGTGCCTTGCTGCTGCTGGGGGTCAGGCCCCACAGCCCCCCCCCTCATGTGCCAGAACTCAAGGGCCAAGCAAACATAGACCCACCAAAGCCGCCCTCGCAAGCCAGCGGTGCCCCTCACTCCTGACCTGCAGCCCCTGCTAGCCCGGGCCTGGCCCCACAGCTCTGCCGGTGACCCTCACTCCCGACCCATAGCCCCTACTAGCTCAGCCCTGCCCCCCCCTTGTACCTCCCCCCCAGCCCTGCCGGTGCCCCTCACTCCTGACCTGCAGCCCCTGCTAGCCCGGGCCTGGCCCCCCCTTACCCCTCCCCCAGCCCTGCCGGTGCCCCTCACTCCTGACCTGCAGCCCCTGCTAGCCCAGGCCTGGCCCCCCAGCTCTGCCGGTGACCCTCACTCCTGACCTGCAGCCCCCTGCTAGCCCGACCCTGCGCTCCCCCCTTACCCCTCCCCCAGCCCTGCCGGTGCCCCTCACTCCCGACCCGCAGCCCACCCATCTGACTGTTCCCTTCCCTCCCCCACCTCCCACTCCCGTGCGGAGCCGATTATTATGAATGATTCATCAGGCCACGGAGCATTATTCTTTAACGAGCCCGGCTGCTCCAGCCCCCAACACGGTTTTGCTTTTCCAGCCTCCTCAATTTTTCATGGGCCGGAACCAGAGCCATTTGTGGAATGAGCTGGCTGGGTCTCAGCTGGGGCTGGCGGCCTCCCCAAGGGAAGCCCCAGGCCACTGAGAAGCAATGGGCCCCAAGCTCTCTGGAAGGGGGAGCCCAGGCCTGGGAGTAGGGGGCTACAGGTCGGGAGTGAGGGGCACTGGCAGGGCTGGGGGGGGGCAGGGCTGGGCTAGCAGGGGCTGCGGGTCGGGAGTGAGGGGCACCGGCAGAGCTGGGGGGGAGCCCAGAACGGGGCTAGCAGGGGCTGCGGGTCGGGAGTGAGGGGCACCGGCAGAGCTGGGGGGGAGCCCAGAACGGGGCTAGCAGGGGCTGCGGGTCGGGAGTGAGGGGCACCGGCAGAGCTCGGGGGTGGGCAGGGCTGGGCCAGCAGGGGCTGCGGGGTCGGGAGTGAGGGGCACCGGCAGAGCTGGGGGGGAGCCCAGAACGGGGCTAGCAGGGGCTGCGGGTCGGGAGTGAGGGGCACCGGCAGAGCTGGGGGGGGGCAGGGCTGGGCTAGCAGGGGCTGCGGGTCGGGAGTGAGGGGCACCGGCAGAGCTGGGGGGGAGCCCAGAACGGGGCTAGCAGGGGCTGCGGGTCGGGAGTGAGGGGCACCGGCAGAGCTCGGGGGGGGGCAGGGCTGGGCTAGCAGGGGCTGCGGGTCGGGAGTGAGGGGCACCGGCAGAGCTGGGGGGAGCCCAGGGCTGGGCTAGCAGGGGCTGCGGGTCGGGAGTGAGGGGCACCGGCAGAGCTCGGGGGGGGCAGGGCTGGGCTAGCAGGGGCTGCGGGTCGGGAGGGAGGGGCACCGGCAGAGCTGGGGGGGGAACCCCCCCAGGGCTGGGCTAGCAGGATTCTCTGCCCCTTGGCATTGGCTGGGTCCATGGGATGACACCTCCCCCCCGGCTCTGTCCCCCCCCCGGGTTCAGCGGGGAGACCCCGTCAGCGGCTCCCCAGGGCGATTCTCCAGCCCGGCGAATTCACTCCCTGCATCTGCCCCCTCCCGCCAGCGGGGACAGAACCCAGGAGTCCTGGCTCCCGCTCCTCCCCCCCCCATCCCTATATTGTCAGCTGCGGGGGGGGGGGGGGGGGCAGGTCACCCTGCCACGCCAGGTCCCGCCGCTCCCGTAATGCTGCTAAACGCCGCCCCCCCCCCCGCGCCTCCTCCGCTCCCCCCCCCCAGCCCCTTTCGGGGGGCGGGGGGCGGAGCCGGGTGCGCTGCATCGCGGAGCTGCTGCCGGCTCCGTGCGGGGGGCGCGGGACGTGCGGGGCCGGGGGGGGATTTTCGCTTCTTCTGCCGCGGCGCGGGGGCGCCGGACCCCGGGGGGGCAGCGCGGGGGGAACCGGCCCGGCCCCGGGGATGGGGGCTCGGGGGCCCGGCGGACGGAGGCTGGCGCTGAGTGGCCGGTAAGTTCCGGGGGTCCCGGGGGCAGAGCCGGGGGGGGGGGGTCCCCAGTCGCTGGAGACTCGCCCGTTACACCAGCTGCGGATCTGGCCCAGCACTGGGGGGGGGCGCTAAGCCAGCACAGCCCCCCCGCTCCGGCCCCCCTAATCCGAAGGGGCCCGAGAGCCGAGCCCCCCCCCCCCGGTGCCTCACAGGGGTGGGGCAGGTGTTGGGGGGGCTGGGGGGGGCTGGTCAGTGCATTTTCCAGCTCATTGCGCGGGGGGGCGCTAGGCAAAGCTGGGGGGGGGCGAGAAGCCAAATCTCCTCCCTGCCCCCCCCCCCATTCACGACCTCACCTATTGCCATCGGAGCGACACCTGGGGGGGGCTGTCCAAGGCTGGGGGAGTGAATGGGGACCCCCCCCCGGGGCAAAGTCTGGGCTCCCCCAGGGCCAAGGTGGGGAGCGAGGCCAGGATCCCAAAGCTTCGGGTGGGTTTCCTTTGTTTTGTGAGTGGGGTCCGTGGGGCAGCCCCCCAGCTGGGGTCAGCGGGGTCGCTCCATTGGGGTCTGTGGGGCAGCCCCCCAGCTGGGGTCTGTCGGGGTCGCTCCGTTGGGCTCCGTGGGGCAGCCCCCCAGCTGAGGTCAGTCAGGGTCGCTCCATTGGGTTCCGTGGGGCAGCTCCCCAGCTGTGGTCCATCGGGGTCGCTCCGTTGGGCTCCGTGGGGCAGCCCCCCAGCTGGGGTCAGTCGGGGTCGCTCCGTTGGGCTCCGTGGGGCAGCCCCCCAGCTGGGGTCAGTCGGGGTCGCTCTGTTGAGCTCCGTGGGGCAGCCCCCCAGCTGGGGTCCGTCGGGGTCGCTCCATTGGGCTCCGTGGGGCAGCCCCCCAGCTGTGGTCCGTCGGGGTCACTCTGTTGGGCTCCGTGGGGCAGCCCCCCAGCTGGGGTCAGTCGGGGTCTCTCCGTTGGGCTCCGTGGGGCAGCCCCCCAGCTGGGGTCCATCGGGGTCTCTCCGTTGGGCTCCGTGGGGCAGCCCCCCAGCTGTGGTCCATCGGGGTCGCTCCGTTGGGCTCCGTGGGGCAGCCCCCCAGCTGGGGTCAGTCGGGGTCGCTCCGTTGGGCTCCGTGGGGCAGCCCCCCAGCTGGGGTCAGTCGGGGTCGCTCTGTTGAGCTCCGTGGGGCAGCCCCCCAGCTGGGGTCCGTCGGGGTCGCTCCATTGGGCTCCGTGGGGCAGCCCCCCAGCTGCGGTCCGTCGGGGTCACTCTGTTGGGCTCCGTGGGGCAGCCCCCCAGCTGGGGTCAGTCAGGGTCTCTCCGTTGGGCTCCGTGGGGCAGCCCCCCAGCTGGGGTCCGTCGGGGTCTCTCCGTTGGGCTCCGTGGGGCAGCCCCCGAGCTGGGGTCCGTCGGGGTCTCTCCGTTGGGCTCCGTGGGGCAGCCCCCCAGCTGGGGTCCGTCGGGGTCTCTCCGTTGGGCTCCGTGGGGCAGCCCCCCAGTTGGGGTCCGTCGGGGTCGCTCTGTTGGGCTCCGTGGGGCAGCCCCCCAGCTGGGGTCCGTCGGGGTCTCTCCGTTGGGCTCCGTGGGGCAGCCCCCCAGCTGGGGTCACTTGGGGTCGCTCTGTTGGGCTCTGTGGGGCAGCCCCCCAGCTGGGATCAGTCAGGGTCACTCCGTTGGGCTCCGTGGGGCAGCCCCCCAGCTGGGGTCAGTCGGGGTCTCTCCGTTGGGCTCCGTGGGGCAGCCCCCCAGCTGGGGTCAGTCGGGGTCTCTCCGTTGGGCTCCGTGGGGCAGCCCCCCAGCTGGGGTCCGTCGGGGTCTCTCCGTTGGGCTCCGTGGGGCAGCCCCCCAGCTGGGGTCCGTCGGGGTCTCTCCGTTGGGCTCCGTGGGGCAGCCCCCCAGCTGGGGTCCGTCGGGGTCTCCACACGCTGGATCTCGGCCCGTTTCCCCAGGCCCGAAGCTGGCGCCGGACGTGACCTCGCTGCGACCCCGTGGCCAGCGCCGGGGGCTCTGCCCGTGGGAGGGAGCCGGGTCCGGTGGGGCCCCGTCGGGCTGGGACGTGGACTGACCAGCCCCGGCCCGTCGGCGCGGGGGGGGAGGGGGGGGCAGGGGGTCAATCTCTGCTGGGGGGCAGCGTGGGAAGCCGGTGGCCAGTTGGGAGCTGAGCTGGCCCAGGGAGTAGGAGAGACCCCCCCACCCCCCGGCTTCCCACGAGTCCGATCCCCCAGCGCCACCCGGCCCAGCCCCGAGTCCTCGCCAAAGCCCCGCGAGCGGCGGGAGCTGCTGGAGTCGGTAGAGGTGGACTGGGAGAGGAGTGGGGCCTAGTGGTTAGAGCGGGGGGGGCTGGGAGCCAGGACTCCTGGGTTCTCTCCCCAGCTCGGGGGGGTCTGGTGGTTAGAGCTGGGAGCCAGGACTCCTGGGTTCCATTCCCAGCTTTACCACTGACTTACACGAGGGACTCGGGCCCCTCCCTTTCCCCTCTCCGTGACTCAGTTTCCCCCTCAGTAGCCAGCAGCAGCACCCACTTGCCTCTCAGCGGGAGGGGACCCAAGGCCAAATTCCCCCAAGCGCCCCTGTGCCGCTCCGCTGGGTGCCAGATACCCCCTCCGCCCCCCGCCATGGCCCGCATGCCCCAGGCCTCAGCACGTCCTTTCCCCCACCTCCACCCAGTCCTCCTCCTCTTCCCGCCCCGGCCCCCCCGCCCGCCCCGCTCCCCGGCCCCCCCGCGGCCGCTGAGCGAACCTGCCCCCCGCAGCAGAGGCGAGAACGTTGGCGCGAAACCGGCAGCCAGGTGGGGAGGAAAATCCCAAGCCGGGCACAGAGCCACGGGAGAGGAACAGGCTTAGGAGCCAGCCCTTGGGTGAAGGGGGAGATGGGGTGGGGGGCGTATTTTTGGGGTGGGGCCGGCAGGGCTGCTCAGAATTGCCCGCCCAGGGACCCATCCACCCTGGCATCCCAGCTGGGGGAGGGGGAGGTTTCTGCAGCCACCCAGAGCCGGGCCCCCGGGGGGGATTGAGGCTCTTGGCAGGCCGTGGGGGTGTCGAGGGGCCCCCGTGAAACGTGTGTTCCGGGGCGGGGTGTCAGCGGCCGGAGATCAGCACCGCGCCGCCGGCTGGGACCTCTCCAGCAGCCGGCCGAACGCTGCGGGGAAGGCGCTCCGGCCCGCTCCGGGCACCCGCTCTGGGCCAGGCCGGGGGACACTGTTGCGGCGAATGGTCTAATCGGCACCCGGGCTCCCGGCGGCTGCACCCAGCGGGGCATTCTCGGCACCGGGGGCCTCTCGGCTCGGCTGGCTGGACGATTCCCGCGTTGAGCGAACGGAAGCGCCGTGATTTGACCCGGGGGCGGGGGGGGGGGGGGTGTCTCTGGGAGCAGAGTGGGGTCTAGTGGTTAGTGCGGGAGGCTGGGAGCCCGGACGCCTGGGTCCCTTGCCCAGCTCTCCCCGTTGCGTGTCACAGGGACAACGCTCCTCCCTTCCCCCGGCGCAAGGGAGAACAGCCTGGCACCGCTGCCAGCGAAGGGAGCCGCTCCTCCAGCTCCAGCCCGGGGGGGGTCTCCTCCTTTTGCACCCCTGATTTATCCCTTTCTTCCCCCCCTCCCCAGGTGACCTGGGAGCCGAGGACCCCGCCGGACCCCCAACCAGAGCAGGGATCTCCCCCGCCTCATGGAGAACATCCAGGAACTTCAGCACCCGCTGCTGGCCAAGCCCTCCGGGGGCGCCCCGGCTGGGGGCGCGCGGCGGGGACACCCCGGCTTCTTCGCGCGGCCCGGCGGGAGGCGCCTGCCCCCGCCCCCCCCCGAGCTGGCCCAGCAGCTGCTGGACGCAGGGACCCTGCAGAGGACACTGGCGCCGCTGGGGAGCCCCGATCCGGCCCCCCAGCCGGGCCCTGCATGGCCAGCCGGGGAGCCCCACCGCTGGCGGAAGCAGGGTGACTGCGAGACGGCTTTTGGGGAGCCGGCTGAGCGCCCCAAGAAGCTCTGCCCGGAGAAGGACATTCACACAGTCTGCTGCGAGGTGGGGGACGGAGAGCAGCTGCCTGAGTTCGAGGTGAGAGGGGGGGGCTGGGAACCCAGGCGTCCGGCCGAGCACTGCCAGCAGCTGGGGGGGTGAATCACTAGCTCTCCGCGATCGCTCCAGGGACTGGCTCACTAGCCAGGCCAGTAAATCACTGGCCCGCAGCAGGGCTGGTCACAGGCCCCATCCCCTGGAGGGTGCTTTGGGGTTCCCCGCTCGCCGGGTCTGGGGGCCCCCACGGCACTGAGACCCAGGCCCCGGGAGCAGTACGGGGTTTACAACAGCATGGGGGGGGGGGCTGCCTGTCTCCCCGGAGCTGGGGACTGGAGCAGAGCTGGGGCCGGTCTCAGTCAGTCGTGGGGGGGGGGATAGTGGGGGGGGGATAGTGGGGGGGGGGGGCTTGGCTGGGGCAGGCCCCGTCCTGGCTGATGGCGCCGCTCCAGAGGGGCCGGAGCGATTCCCAGGCCAGTGGGTGCAGCCGGGGGGCAGGGCGTGGGGGAGGGGGTCTCTTAGGGGTGTCGGGGGGGGGCTGAGGGGCTGTGAGGGGGCAGGGAAGAGGCGTGTTGGGGCACAAGGGAAGGGGGGTTCTGTGGGGGGCGCTGGGCAGTTGTGGGAGGCGCTGGGCCTAGCGAGTGCGGGGGGCTCTGGCCATAGGGAGTCGGGGGGTGCTGGGTGTGGGGGGGGCTGTGTGGCATGGGTCCGCCCCCCGAGGGGAAGGGACACGCTGGCAGCACAGGGCCGGGCGGGCCATGGCCGGTTTGTAACTGGTGCCCTCGCGCTGGGCCGAGCCGCCCCCTCCCTGCCAGGCCCCGTTGCCCTGGCCAGCCCCTCGCTCCGGGGAATGACCCCCCCGCTCCATCGCCCACATGGGGGGCCCGCAAACGGTTAATCTGGCCCTGCCCCGGAGCCTCCAACCAGGCCCCCACCACAGGGCGGAGCACAGCCCGGGGCCCCCGTCCCGCAGCCGAGGCCCCAGAGTTGGGGTTCAGGGGCCTCTGCAGAGCTCTGCCCCTCTGAGGACTCCTGGGTTCTCTCCCCGGCTCTGGGTGGGGGGTGGGGTCTATTGGTCAGAGCAGGGGGCTGGGAGCCAGGACTCCTGGGTTCTCTCCCCGGCTCTGGGAGTGGGGTGGGGTCTATTGGTCAGAGCAGGGGGCTGGGAGCCAGGACTCCTGGGTTCTCTCCCCGGCTCTGGGAGGGGTGGTCAGAGCAGGGAGCTGGGAGCCAGGACTCCTGGGTTCTCTCCCTGGCTCTGGGAGGGGAGAGGGGTGGTCAGAGCAGGGAGCTGGGAGCCAGGACTCCTGGGTTCTCTCCCCAGCTCTGGGAGTGGGGAGGGGTGGTCAGAGCAGGGAGCTGGGAGCCAGGACTCCTGGGTTCTCTCCCCGGCTCTGGGAGGGGGGGCGGGCTGGTCAGAGCAGGGAGCTGGGAGCCAGGACTCCTGGGTTCTCTCCCCGGCTCTGGGAGGGGGGGCGGGCTGGTCAGAGCAGGGAGCTGGGAGCCAGGACTCCTGGGGTCACCACTGGCCGCAAGGGGAGCGCACCCCCCCCCAGCCCCCTGCTCTGGATTAACCCCCCCACATCCCCCCGCCCAGCACGACTCGTCGAGTGACAGCGAGAGCGAGAGCGACTTCGCCCTGATGCTGCCGCAGGATCACCTGGGCCTGGCCGTGTTCTCCATGCTCTGCTGCTTCTGGCCCCTGGGCATCGCCGCCTTCCACCTGTCCCAGAAGGTGAGCGGGGGCGGGGGCGGCCCACCCAGGAGCCGAGTTTGCTGGGCCTCAGCCTAGCCCCCACCCCCCGCAGGACAAGCTGGAAGATTTGCATCTATTAGGGGGGGATATTTGCATAACATCCCCTGCCCCCCAAAAAATGGCCCGGTCCCCCAACCCCACACCAGGCCCTGTCCTACTCCCCGCACCCCCAGCCCTAGAGCTCGGGGGGGGGGGTGTCATCCCAGCAGTAGGGGCACCGGCTGGGGCAGAAGGTGGCATGTGGGGCCCATAGAGTGGGAGGATCTGGCCTGGGAATGGGGGTGGGGGGTGGTCTCAACTGTGGATTGGCACCCAGGCTGGGGCTCGATCCGGGTACCCGGCTGGGCAGGGGGCAGGATCTAAAGCATAGGGGAGGTGGGGGTCCCCCATCCATGGGGGCGCCTGTTGGGGAGGTCTCCGGGTATCCATGTGGGTGGGTCTCAGGGCAGAGGAGGTCTCAGGGGATCCCCCCCACACGCACTAACCTCCTCTCCCCTCCCCCCCAGACCAACAAGGCCTCGGCCAAGGGCGACTTCCCGGGGGCGCGGGCGGCCTCCCGCCGGACCTTCGCGCTGGCCGTGCTCTCCATCCTGCTGGGCGTCTGCACCTACATCGGCGCCGTGGTGGCACTCATCGCTTACCTGTCCGACAAGGGCCCCCCCTAGCGCCCCCGGGAACGCTGCCTCTCTGCCAGCGGGAGCCTGGACCGGGGGCGCCCCACGGACAGACAGGGGCCGGCCCAGCGCCCCCAGGACACGCCTGAGCCCAGCGCCGCGGGGGTGGAGGTCGACGGAGCGATTTGGACTAGCAGGTCCCTCCCTCCTGCACGAGACATGGGCCCGGATGCCTGGGTTCACCAGGAGCAGGATTTGGGAGCCTGATTCATGGGGACCCACCGGACCTTTCCCCCCACCCACTTTCTTCCTTCCTACTTTACTGCCCCCCCACAGTGTCCCCATTTTGTACGTGTCTCTCCCCCCCCCCCCCGCTCAGAGGGGCGCACCCCACCCAATAAAGGTCCCGTGCACTTTGCCTGCAGCTGCTGGGGGGTGAGGGGTCAGCCCCAGAGGGGAGGGGAGGGGTTAATGCCCCAGGCGGGGGAGCTGCTTCCATGACCCCCGCTGCCCAAAGGGGTTGGAGACCCATAGAGAGGAAGTGGGTTGTCCTGGAGCCAGGGGGCTGGGAGCCAGGACTCCTGGGTTCTATCCCTGGCTGTGGAAGGGGAGTGGGGTTCATAGATTCTAGGGCTGGAAGGGACCTCGAGAGGTCATCGAGTCCAGCCCCTGCCCTCATGGCAGGACAATTACTGTCTAGACCATCCCGGATAGACATTTCTCTAACCTACTCTTCAATATCTCCAGAGATGGAGATTCCACAACCGCCCTGGGCAGTTTATTCCAGTGTTTAACCACCCTGACAGTTAGGAACTTTTTCCTAATGTTCAACCTAAACCTCCCTTGCTGCAGTTTAAGCCCATTGCTTCTTGTTCTGTCCTCAGAGGCTAAGATGAACAAGTTTTCTCCCTCCTCCTTATGACACCCTTTTAGATACCTGAAGACGCTATCATGTCCCCTCTCAGTCTTCTCTTTTCCAAACTAAACAAACCCAATTCCTTCAGCCTCCCTTCATAGGTCATGTTCTCTAGACCCTTCATCATTCTTGTTGCTCTTCTCTGGACCCCCTCCAATGTCTCCACATCTTCCTTGAAATGCGGTGCCCAGAACTGGACACAATACTCCAGTTGAGGCCTGACCAGCGCGGAGTAGAGCAGAAGAATGACTTCTCGTGTCTTGCTCACCACACACCTGGTAATGCAGCCCAGAATCAGGTTTGCTTTTTTTGCACCAGCATCACACTGTTGACCCATATTTAGCTTGTGGTCCACTATAACCCCTAGATCCCTTTCTGCCGTACTCCTTCCTAGACAGTCTCCTCCCATTCTGTACGTGTGAAACGGATTGTTCCTACCGAAGTGGAGCACTTTGCATTTGTCCTGTTCAGTGGTTAGAGCAGGGGGGTGAGGAGCCAGGACTCCTGGAGTGATGGGCCCCCCCCAGCACCGCTCTGGCCTTTTGATCCCTGCTCCAGCAGGAACTTCCCCAGGAGACCGGGGGGGCTGGCTCTCCGGCTCCGCTCCGCCAGCAGGAACTGACGGGGGCGGGAGACAGGTCAACCCCCCCTCCTCACCCCAGTGCTCCTCCATCCAGCGCCCCGGAGCTCGGGAGAGAGACAGGGGAGTCTCTGCCCAGCCAGGGGGAATCGGCTGGGTCGGTTGACACGGGTCTGCTCGCACATTACAGCGGCACGGAGCTGAAGTGAACGGGGCCAGGCCCCCAGCGGCCGTGAATCAGCGTCGCTCCAGTCAGAGTCAATGGGGCCAGGCCCCCAGCGGCTGTGAATCAGCGTCGCTCCAGTCGGAGTCAATGGGGCCGGGCCCCCAGCGGCCGTGAGTCAGCAACAGAAAACAAACTCCAGCAGACAAGCAGCTCGGAGCTCGTCGGGTTCACCCGAGAGCCAGCAGGAGAATTTGGCCCTAAATTGGTGCAGGCTGGTGCCACTCCTGTGAAATCAGCCCCCCAACCTGCCCCCACCACACACAACAGAAAGCAGGGGGTCAAAAAACCCTGTCTGTTGGGTTCAGGCTAGAGTGGGGTGCCCAACCTGAAGCATGCCCCGGCCCCACCAGCACATTTTGGGAGGCCCCCGGGCCCCACAGGGCCCTGCCACCACCTTTCTGGAGGCCCCCGGCCTGCTTCCACACAATCTACCACCAGCCGATTCCTTCGCGCTTCGCGGTCACGTTTACAGCTGTGTAGGTCCCAGGGGGGCGTAAACAGCCGAGGTTAGACAAAGAACCCAGCGAAACACACAGGAAACCAGCCGAACTTGGAATCTAAACCGACGCGTCCCCCCGCCAGAGGTGGCTGCATCTCCGTGCAGGGTGGCTGCTGCGTCAGCGCACTGGCTGAGGGGTCCCTGCATCAAGTCCCCACGCCCCACCCCAGAGGCGGCTGCATCTCAGCTCCCGGGGGCAGATCCCTGTCTGTACAATGCCGGAGCGGCTGGACGAGCATTCACAGTCGTGGCCCCCCCGAAGCCGTGGGGGGGCTTGCGAGCGGAGACCTGCTCCGCACAGAGATTTTTTTTCCAACGCCAGGCAGCAGCTGCGGCCCCCACCCCGTGGTAGAAATTAACCAGTCATGCGGCTAAATCCGCCCGGCCGATTGGAAATGTCAAGGCCCAGCTGGCCGGGTTGTCTCAGTGCAGAGCCCCGGGGGGGGGCCGGGTGCCCGATCGCTTTTCAGCCAGCGCCGCCGGCCGGCCGGGGCTGAGTCCTGCCGCTCCGGGCCTGGACCGCCGGCGAGTTACACTTCGCGGCTGGCGGGAACGACTCCCCCCGTGGCTGGGAAGATGCGGCAGGGCTGCGGGGTCGAGCTGGGGGCTCCGGTCCCAGCCTGGTGGGACCGGGGGGGGGGGGGGGGGGTATCTAGCCCGAGCGCCCCCCCTCCCCCAGCAAACCCGCGTTCAACGCTGCCATGGTCACGTCCCTGGCTCGGCTCAAGGAGCAGGACAGCGAGGATTGGCCATTAGGATGCAACTCCGTTTTTCACTACAGGGCCCGAGGAATGGGGTGGGGGGTGATTGGCAGGGTCCCCCCACCTGCACAGAGGGGCAGCGCCAGGGCTGGGGGCGGCTCAGGGGGCGGGATCTGATAGTGGGAGGGGCAGGGAGATGGGTTAGCGCAGGAGACCGATGGAGCTCTCAGCGCCGACAGGCAAATAAAAGATCATTTCATCAAAGCGATTAGGGTCGTTAACCAAAGCGGCTGCCTGGCTCTGCCGAGGAGCCGCAGTGCGGGGAGTTCCAGGATGGGCGGGGGGGGGGGAGGGGGGGGGGGAAAGAGAGTGAACCCCTCCACTACAGAATCCAGAGGGGCACGTGGGGGCGGGGGGGGGGCGTCTGGTCAACAGATGTCCGCCCACCGGGCCCTGCCAGGCGACAGCAGCAGACAGGCCTCAGTTTCCCCCTCGTCGAGTCTGCAATGAGACAGCCGGCTGGCTGGATAGACGGGGGGACGCCCCCTTTTTAATGGGCACCGAAGAGTTCGTCGGTGTAATCCGGCCATAGCCTGCCCGGGCCGACAGGGGTCCCCGCTCGGCAGGGATCCGGGGCCCGGCGGGGCAGTGGGGGGGAGGGAGACGCCTCATGTCTTGGAGTATTTCCGGCGGACGGAGTCCCGGTAGAACTGGAAGATGGCGCCGCTGGCTCGCTGGGCGGCCGCGATGCATTGCTGCAGCTGGGGAGGAGCAGGGAGACGGGCGGTTAGCATGGGGGGACCCCCAGACACAGGCCCCCACGGCAGGCTCTGTCCCCAGGGACTCCCAACGGCCCCCCACCCGCAGGCTGGGGCAGCGGAGGAGAAGGCTCTCCGCTCTGCCGGGGCATGATGGGACCAACCTGCCCTGAGAGGCCTGGAGAGGGGGCTCTGATTCCCCGTCCCTGGGGGGGGGTGCGCAGGGGCTGTGTCCCCACAGAATGTGGGGGGCACAGCCTCCAGTGGTGGGCTGAGACCCCCAACTCATTTCATATGGGGGGGCCCTGATTCCCTTCACCCTCCCTGTAATTCATGAGGGGACACCCATCCCCCAGGGATTCCCCTCCCCCTGCCTCCACGGTACCCCCCCCCCCCCCCCGTTTCTTGTCTCACTCTGCGTCTGTACCGGGCTTGGCCGCCCCATAATCCCAGCTGCTCCTCGCCCCCGTTCCAGGCCATGGAGCCGCACCCCAAACCTAGCCCCGCCGCCAGCAGATCCGTCTGCACCCAGCCGCTTCCCCCCCCCAGCAGAGATCAAATAGCTCCCGGATCGGGGCACAAGAGACACCCCCCCCCCCCCCGAGATCTCCAAGCCCGATCCAACTCTCCAGTGGGTCTGAGCAGCCTGGGCTGCGTGGGACTCAGGCCAGGTTTGCCCCCGGCCCCGCCCCACTCACCTCCTCCACCGAGCAGGGCCCCTTGGTGGTGGACAGGAGCACCTGCCGCTCCACGCTGCTGATGGCGAAGGTCAGCACAGCCCGAGCCTCCTACAAGGGAAGGGGGGAGAGAGTGAGCTGCCCGGCCACGCCGCCGGGGGGAGGAAAAGCGACCGTGCCGGGGCCAGCCCCATTCATCCCGGGGCCCTCCTAGGCCAGGATCCCGCCTCTGTGGTCCCAGCCTGCCAGGGCTTGGCTAACAGACCCCGGCCCGATGCAGCGCACCCAACATCGCAGGCGCGGTTAGCCAGGCGGCCTGCTCCCGCCTCCGTCCAGCGGCAGGGAGTTCCACAGGTCGCCCCGACCCCCAAGGAAGTGGGATTATTTCGACGTCACTATTTCTGCTCCCAGAGGTCACCACCTCCCAAAGCCAGAGAAGAGTCCTGGCCCCAATTCTCACTGCTAGGCCCCGCTCTCGGGACACACGGAGCAGATGAGGCCTGCGGGAGGGGGGGGGGGGGGGGAGCATTGATTCCCGCCGCCAGACAGGAGGGTCCGGGGCTCGCAACGTTTACAAACCATTGAGCCTGACTGCTCTTAGAGGAGCGAAGGCAGCTCAGCTCCATGCTCCAGGGCACCCGTCAGTGAAGGGTCAGGAAGGAACCACCCCACCCCCCCCCATTGTGCTGGGTGCAACACAGACCCTGCCCCCCCCCCCCGATCAGAGCCCCCCTTGCGCTGGGTGCTGCTTCTAGTCCCGTGGGGACACCCCTGGGGCTCAGCCGCCTGGCCCTGGGCGATCCCACACCCACCTTCTCCTGCTTGGCCGTGGGGTCGAGGCCGATGGCCCCGGTGGCATCCAGGGCGCACGTCACCCCGCAGAAGAGCGACTTCATGGGCAGGCCAGCGTCCATCAGCCCCATGCAGGCCGCGTTCAGGCAACAGGCCAGCAGCTGGGCACTGGGTCAAGGAAAAGCTGGCGGCTGCCACCGGACCCGGCACCCGCGGGGAAGCAACAGCCACCGGGCCCCTCTTGGACCCAGGGCTCGGAACCACCTGCCCCGAGGAGCGGCTGCCCAGCTGCTTCGGGGCGCAAGGGGGGGGCTGCCCTTCCCCAGCCAACGCCGGCGCCAGGAGCGGGCGCCACTCAAAGACCCTCGAGGAGGTGGAGGAGGGACACGGGCGCAGCTGGCTAAGGGAAGAGGGGGAATGTGTCAGGGCAGCCCGGCCCCACTGATCCAGCCTTTAACCCACCCAACCCCTACCCCTTCCCCTCGGGCAGGTCTGTCACATCCCTGCTCAGATTGCTAGCTCATCAGATCCACCGAGATGAGGGCCCCGTTGCGCCGGGCGCTGCGCAGACCCCAGCCGAGATGAGGGCCCCGTTGCGCCGGGCGCTGCGCAGACCCCAGCCGAGATCAGGGCCCCGTCGTGGGCAGTGCAGCATCTGAGATTGGGGGGCCCTGTTGCCACCCAGACAGACTGAGAGAGACAGACAGTCTCTGCCCAAAGAGCTCAGTTTAAACAGACACAGGAAGGATCTATTCTCTTTTTACAGGACGGAAACTGAGGCGCAGTAGACTAAGTGACTTGCTGAAGGTCATACCCAGGAGTCCGTGGCAGAGCCAGGGACTGAACCGAGCTCCCCAGAGTCCCAGCTAGGCAGCGCTTCCCCTGCGGGGGACACAGCCCCCGATCAGCCAAAAATGTATGCAAGACATCTGGCGCCGGCCGAGGGATGGAGCGTAACAGGGGTTCAGTCCCCCATAAGAACATCAGAGCATCTGGAGACGGGGGGCGAGTGGAGGGAGAGGACGCAGGGGGACCCGGCACCCCGCAGCAGGGCAGGGACCAGCCCCGAATTGGAGATGACTCAACCCGCCCGCAGACACAGTTTTTCCACGGCGCTTTTCACCTGCGAGTTGAACAGCCGGCGCCTGCCAAGTCCGCTGCAGATGTGAAGTGGGATAGCGGCCTCGTTAACGAACACCGGCTAATTACCAGGGAGGGGCGCCGTGGGCCGTCCTCGCAAACAGCCCCGGCGCTGGGCCGCTGCACGGGACACCGCAGACCGATTCTTCAGGAGCCGCAAGTCCCTATCTCAGCACGCGCAGAGCTCGCCTGAGCCGGAAAGCGCAGCTGGATCTGCGGGGTCTGGAGAATGGGCTGGGAGCCAGGACTCCTGGGTTCTATCCCCGGCTCGGGGAGGGGCCCTGGGGTCTGGATCCCCCTCCAGGGGCCCGGATCCCCCTCCAGGGGCCCGGCCCACGTGGCACCTGCAGGAGCATCTGGGGGCGCGTGCCACGGACTAGCCCGCCGTGGCGACAGTTATTGTTCATTTACTAGGTGTATTACGGTAGTACCCTGGGGTCCTGATCCAGCCCTGGCTTTGCTAGGGACTACCATAATACACCTAATACGTGAGCAGTCCCAAGCTGGCGCCCCAGTTATGGACCAGGCCCCCACTGTGCAAGGGCCTGTACATTAATTAGGTGCATTACAGTAGGGCCAGGACCCTAAGGCACTACCACAATACACCTAATAGATGTACAGTGCCCAAAACAACAGGGTTCTGACTGGTCCATTTCAGGCTCCTACTAGCTACCATAATACTCCTAATTAATGTTCATAACTGGGGTGCCTAGGTCCTACTGTAATACACTTGGGTATTGGGGTAGCACGTAAGGGCACCACGCCCAGAGCAGGACCCCGCCGGGCGGTTGCTGCTGGTGGAAAGGCTCTGGCTGGGGGCCCCTCCCCGAGCCAGGGATAGAGCACACGCCCTTCCTGCCAGCGCTAATCCTCCCCCGGGGGGTTGGCTCAGTGAAAAGCGAGAGCCGTTCCCCGAATAAGTCATCGTGCCTGCCTCTATTCCGATGGAATCCGAACCCCCCCCCCCGCCACTAATCCCCGCGCCGGGCCCACAGCCGGAGACCGTGTCACTTCGCACCCGCATCCCGCGCCAGAATTAAATTCCTCCCGCGCCCCGGGAAGGCTCTGCCGCCCCGCCTCTCCCAGCAGCCCAGGTTTACACCAGATTCCTCTGCTCTCACCGACAGAGGGCTGGGCTAGCAGGGGGCTGCGGGTCGGGAGTGAGGGGCACCGGCAGAGCTGGGGGGAGCCGGGGCTGCGGGTCGGGAGTGAGGGGCACCGGCAGAGCCATGTGTGGGGGACCCCAGGCTGCCATTCTCCGGGCTGGTTTCAATCAGGAAGCCGCAGCCCAGTGCCCGATGGAGACCCCCCGGCGCACTGGGTCGCACCCCAGGACGGGCACTGCCACAGCGCTGCTGCCCCTGGAGGCTACAGCCGGTCGTCCCCGGCGGGCTGCAGGGGGCACCCGCTGGAGCGCCCCCAGCTGGGCTGCCTGGGAAGGATACGGAGCCGGCGTCGCTGACCACCTGCAGGACGATGGTGATGGAGGTTCGGGGGTGCAGGGCGCCCAGGAGAACGCCTCACATGTCTTCCTGATCAGCTGCTCCCGGTTCTTCTCGAAGACCCTGGGGAAGGAGAGACGGGGGCCGAGCTGAGCCAGGAGCGGGCAGACAGGGAGCTGGGCAAAACCCCCAGAAACCCTCTGCCCCAACAAGACCGGCTCCGCCACGCTCGTTGGTGGAAGCAGCCCTGGGAAAGTGACCGCAGCAGCCGGCCGAGACCCAGAAACCGGGAGAGACGCCGTCAGTTTGGGGAGCTGGGTTCCGGGGGCCCAGCTGCAGGGACTGACCCCATGAGCCCGGCCCGGGGTTAACACAGCCAGTGTGGTACAACGGGGAACCGTAATCCAGAGGGCGATGAACTCAATGGGGCCCAGGGGCCGCTCAGTGGGATCGGAGCGCCCGGAAGCTGGGGCCGGACGTGCTGGGGTGGGGGGGTTGGATCGTGGCAGAGACCCGAGGTCTGTACGCTGCTGTGTCACGGCAGGAGCGGCACAGATTGATGGTAGGGCTGCCGGCAAGCCAGGATTCATTTTAAACATATGGGGCGGGGGGGGGGGGGGTGTTTGAAGGATACAGTGATTTGCTTTGTTTTTAAATAGCCTCCAAGCATTTGTTCGAGGCATGATCCTGGCCACTGCCCGTGAGGCCCCCCACCAACCCTGGCCGAGGCCCCCTTTACCACAGACAACGCCCACGGGGGGGCGGGGCTCGCTGCACCGCCGTCGCTTACCTGGGAGCCCCACTTTGGGTCTGAGCAGCACCTCCACCGTGGCCTTGTCGTACATCTCCTTGCTGACTTTCACCTCGGCTGGGCCGTACAAGCCGGCGAGGACCGAGGTGTCCCCTGCGGGGAGAGAAGAGCGAGGTAAGACACGGCCCCCTTGGCTTCCCCCAGCTTCTGCTCTGGGAGTGGAGCGAGGACAAGCGGCCGGCTACGGAGCTCCTGCCCCAGGCTCCCAAGAAGGGGGTCCCCGAAATCAGCAGATGGCGAACGCCCCTCCCCGAGCTCTCTCTGGGGGATGGGGGAGACGTCGCCAACAGCCCCCTGCTGGCCAGGCAATGAGAGAGCCCCAAATTATGGGACTGTAGGGGGGGTTCCAGAGGAGGCACCCCCCAGGCAGGGGAATCGGGGAGCCCTCCCTCTACCCATAGACGGGCTGGGGAGGGGAGACTAGCGGCTCCCTTTGGGGGGAGACAAACCCACTATCCGAAGGGCAAGGGGATAAGCGGGTCCCTGGGCCGGGGGAAAGTGGGTGTAGGAAGAGCCCTGAGGGGGGTGGACGGCAGGGAGGTTGGGGGTCCCTAGGGAGCCCCAGGGAATGGACGGATGAGAGGACCAGCGGGGAGGAGGAGATGGGAACAAAGTGCAGCCCGTGCAGGGGGCCAGGGGACCCCCAGGGAGTGAGGTGCTGGGGATCGGGGCCTTGGGGACACTGGCGGAGGGGCAGGTTCTGGGGCCCCTGGGTGCTTCCCCCAGGGGCTGGGTGGAGGATGAGGTCGGGGGGCTCTGGGGTGACAGGGCAGGTATCGGGGTCAGGGGCCCCCCAAGCAGGTGGGTGGGGGGAGAGTCAGGCCGCCGGGGGGTTCCGGGAGCCCCAGAGACGGGGCCGGGAGTAAGGGTCGGGGGGGGGTGTCCTGGCACTGGAAGCCCCGGGAGAAGGTGGAAATAGGGGTGGTGGGGGGTGGGGGAGTTGCCAGGGAGTGGGGGGCTGTAGGTGTGGGGGGAGGGGCCTGGGAGGGTCCGTAGGGTGGTACCAGGGGCGGGGGGGTCCGTGGGGCGATGGGGGGGGCTGTAGGGGTGGGGGGGACTGGAAGGTCCGGGGGGGGGGGGGCTGGGAGCTAGGAGGGCTCTAGGGGGGACCCGGGGGCGGTACCAGCGCGGGGGGGGCCGGGGGGGCGGTACCGGCACGGGGGGGGCGGTACGGGGGCGGGGGGGGCCGGGAGGGGGCCCCGGGGGGGTGGTACCGGCGCGGGGGGGGCCGGGAGGGGGCCCCGGGGGGCGGTACCGGGCGCGGGGGGGGCCGGGAGGCCCCGGGGGGCGGTACCGGCGCGGGGGGGGGCGAGGGGGCCGTACCGGCGCGGGGGGGGCGGGGGGGCCCCAGGGGGCCGTACCGGCGCGGGGGGGCCCCGGCCTCACCCTGCAGGAAGGCGGCGGACCCGTCGGGGCGGCCGAGCGGGCCCAGCTCGCAGGAGAAGCGGCGCAGGGCGCAGCCCCCCGGCTCGGAGCCCATCGCGGCTCAGGACCCCCACGCGCAGCCCGGCCCCTCCCGCGGCCCACTTCCGCTTCCGGGGCGCGGGGAAGGGGGGGTCATCTTAAGCCCCGCCCCGGCCGCGAGCGAGGGAGGGATCGGGGCGCGGGCTGAGTCGGTTGCCATAGTGACGGCGCCTTCTGTCGGCAAGGCGGGAAGGCGGGGGGCGGGGCCACCGTTGCCATGGGATGGGGAGGGGGAGGGCGGGGATCTCGCGGGAAGGGGGCCGGGCTCAGGGGCAGCCCCGCCTTCCGCACCAAGATGGCGGCGGGCTGGGGGCTGCGGCGGGGGCTGGGGCGGCTGCTGCTGCTGCGGGGCCCGCGGGGGGCCCGGGGCCTCGGCACCGCCGTGAGTGGGGGGGCGGGTGAGGAGCGGGGGGGGCTGGACCCCGATCCTGCCCTTGGGGGGCCCCGAGGGCGGGATCGGGCCGGGGGGGCTCAGGACACCGGGTTCCCTGGGCCGGCCGGGCGGGGGCCGGGAGGGGCTCAGGACGCCTGGGTTCCCTGGGCCGGGGGGGGGCCGGTCGGGTTCCCCGGGCCGGGGGGGGGGGGGCTCGGGTTCCCCGGGCCGGGGGGGGGCTCGGGTTCCCCGGGTTCCCCGGGCCGGGGGGGGCTCAGGACCCCTGGGTTCCCCGGGCCGGCCGGCCGGGGGCGCCTGGAGTCAGAAACCGGGTTCCCAACTCACCGCCGCGCCCCGTGCCTCAGTTTCCCCCTTTCAAGCCGGGGGGGCAGCGCTGACCTGCAGCCTGGAGGGGCGGGACCCGCACCCCCGGGTTCATCTAGCCCAGCTCTGAAAAGCACCGGGTCCCCCCCCCCCCCCCCCACCCTCCGTGGGGCGGCTCATAGGGGGAGGGGGACACGGGGAAATTCACACCCCCCCCCCCCGCTGTCATCCCTGGAAGAGCCTCGCGGCCCCGACCCCCGCCTCGCGGCCCCGCTTACACCGCTGTGCCGTAAAGCCGAGGGTTTGGGGAGCCCCTTGCCGGGGGAGCCGGCGGCGGGGTGCGATCTGCATTACGGGGGCAGCTCAGCTCTTCGGGCGGGGGGCAGCGAGCGCGCCCCCCCCTCCTGAGCGAGGACACGGAAGGGAGGTTTGCTCCTTAGGGGCGAGCTTGGCTGTGGGGTTTCAAAGCACCCCGCTGGCGTTTCCTGTAGCCCAGAGCGGGAATTTCCCAGGGGGGCGGGAGGGGGGCTGTTGACGGGGCAGGTTACATTTCACCCACGGCCCTGAATGGCCCATTCTGGGGGGGTGAGGGAAGTGGGCCCGGAGCCCGTGTCAAAGTGACAGCTCTTTGTACCTTGCCGTGTATTGACTCGTGTATTGACTTGGGCCTTCTCACGGGGCACCTTCCGGTCACGCTCTCCCAGCGACGGGTGGTGACAGCTGGCCCGAGTCATTCCCCGGCTTCTCCTGGCCTTGAACTAACATAAACAAGGACACAGGTGTTTGTTCCGGCCCGCCTGCCCCTGGCCCCAGATCTAAGCGCAGCACAAATGGAAGCAGCTGTTAAAACAGGGCTCTGGGGCCTAGCAAAGAGAACGAACATCCCCGTGTCACGGAGTATAGGGGAGTCCGGCCCTGCACCCCTCTTCCCCGGAGTTCCAGCCAGTAGAACAGAAGGTTTATTAGAGATGCCAGGAACACAGTCCAACCAGAGCTTGTCAGTACATCCAGGACCCCTCAGTCGGGCCCTTCCGGGGGCAGGGAGCTTAGACCCCAGCCTGGGGGCTCCCTGCATTTCACCCCACAGCTCCAAACGGGGCAGGGAGGCCAGACCCTGTCTGCCCCTCTCCCCTCTTCTCCGGCCCGCTCCAAACTGAAACTATCCAGCCCCTCCTCCCCCTTTGTCTGCCTCCCGGGCCAGGAGGTCACCTGATCCCTTTGTTTGAACACCTTCAAGCTCTCACCTTTTGCAGGGGAGGGCCCGGGGCCATCGGTTGCTAGGATACGAAGTGTCGGCCATTCTTTGTGTTCAGGCCCCTCTGTAA